>JAFREQ010000053.1:2490000-2545000 GCA_025331565.1 Holacanthus passer
CTCATCGTATGAAGCACGAATCAACAACAGGAAGTCCAAACAGGAAACATCTGAAGGAGAATAATTCCGTTTCCTTGGAAACCAGCAAACGTGACAACTGCAGCAAAGACAAACTTTTATTTTCTCTCCGTCGTTGTTGTTCACTTCTCTTCAGGCGGCCGACTGCGATGGAGCTGAGGTCAGAGGTCACAGCTGCGTGATTGACAGACGGAGAAGAAGCCGACATCACGCGCTGGAAACCTGCCAGACATCCAGTATTTTCTCTAACTGACCGTGAAAAGCGGAGGATGGTTTTCTCTGAGGAGGCGATCACATGATTTTAGTGGTGAAATAGATTCTCCTCACATTTGATTCGGGTTTGTTTTACAATATCACTCGATGCAGCTTTAGATCATGAAAATCCATCCATCAGTAATCAGTGATAAGTTTCTAATTCCTCCGCAGTTCATCTCCTGAAGAAGTCGTCTGTCTTCACTTGGTTTCTCCCACACAGGCCGAGCTGAAGGATTTCACTCATGTGGTGCCTGAAGCTTCGGTGGATTGTTCAGCGTAGGCGTCGACTGTGATACCGAGATGTATCTGAGTGACAGGAACTAGTTAACCAAGCAGCTGGTTAAGTTTGAGGCGTCACCGGACTCGAGGAGCCGCGTGTGTTCGAGTACATTTCAGGCTGAGCTGCTTTAAAGACACTTTCTGTACAAAAATAAACCAAACATCAGGTTTTAGGAGAATAAAACTGAGTTCATGTAAAAGTGAAGAAAACAAGAAGCCAAAGAGAAAAACAGGAAACATTCCTCTTGATAAACATAAGCAGGAGTTTTTGGTGAAACATTAAAGCGTCTGTGATTCATGTTTGAGTCTCTGTAAACCTGCAGTCGTGTTCGTGTTTGTCAGCCGAGCTGTGTTTTCATCCCGGCGCAGTTTCTCCGTCGCTGAGAGTTTGTCCAAATAAAACTGTGCCGCCGCCGTCGTCTCGCTGCTCCAACGCCTTCACAGGAATCACGTCCTTTATCAGACTCAGAGCTTTTACAGGTTTCTGCCAGAATAAATCTCGAGTTATTTCATTTGGCCCTCGACTGTTAACCTGCCTCGTTACCGAACACGGCGACAGATCACTCGTGAGACTAGTTGGAGAGATTTTCGACTCAGCATTAAAGTCAAATCTGCTTCAGAGCGACGATGAATCGTCTCAGAGATCAGCTCCTCTCTGATGTCGGGCGGCGTTCAGGTGACGATCAGGAGCCGGGACTCTGTCGAAGAGACGCTAAACTGAGTCCATCTCTGCAAATGTCTGAAACTGTATTTTGATGTTTTGACACAGTCACTTTGACTAAATACTGTTTTTCAGCATTTAGCTGCTCAGAAACATATGTCACAGTTTTTCTTCAGCTGGGATCCACTTGATCTTCATCATCGCCTTCATCACCTTCTCATACAAAGACCCAAACCTCGGCCGGATTCACTGTGTTCAACAAAACGAAAACATCTTTTCACAGCTGATGTTTGCATAATTGTGTGAAACTGCTTTCTTCCATCAGCCGTCAGCACTTATTCATCTACACAAGCTGCGAGGTCAGAGGTCACGGAGAGAGGCCTGAGGAAGAGGAGCGCGAGTGATGAAGGAGCCGCAGGTTATTGGCAGCTGTTATTGACCGAGTCATCAGTCGTGTCTCGTCCTTTAGAAGCTGAACTGAAGGTCCAGAAAGTGACTGTCATTTCTGTCGATGTCATCACATCAGTTTGGACCTGATTTCACTTCATAGAATCCACAGACGACAAACTGGTGGCAGAGGAAGATGTTCAGTGCTGAACAGTTGTAGATAAAGTCTTTCAGACCCAATCAATGATCACATTCTGTTTCACTCATGTTTTGCTCTGTGTGGAATCTGTGTTGTAGCACAAATCTCAGTTGAACCGTTTCAGATTTGCAGCCAGATCTTATGTTTTCATTTGACCACACGCTGTGTTTGATGGAAATATTCGCTCGTGTTCATGTTTTTAATGTTTTGGGAGCATTTTCCAAACATGTTGGCCTCAGACTTTCTGTGTGTTCATGTTTTTAAAATGATGCTTTTGAATGTGTTCATGCAAATGAGAATAAAGTGACTCAACTGTGTTCATGAAGAACTCTGATTTTACTGCTGGTTGTGAATCACTACATTAAAGAAAACTGGACAGAGTCAGTGGTGTAAATGAGTTATTAGCTCAGAATGAATCCACACACACACACACACACACACACACACACACACACACTGTTTGGATATAATGAATAATTTATGTCATGTGAATGTTGTGGGTTGAACGTAAAATGTAAGAACAGCCAGCAGGGAAACATTTCCTCTCTCTCTCTGTCTCTCTCTGTCTCTCTCTGTCTCTCTCTCTCTCTCTCTCTGTCTCTCTCTCTCTCTCTCTCTCTCTCTCTCTCTCTTTCTCTGTCTCTCTCTCTCTCTCTCTCTCTCTCTCTCTCTCTCTCTGTCTCTCTCTCTCTCTGTCTCTCTCTCTCTCTGTCTCTCTCTCTCTCTCTCTCTCTCTGTGTCTCTCTCTCTCTCAGTCTCTCTCTCTTTCATTTGCATGGATGAGTATTAGACATCAACACATGAAGACTAACACACATGAATTCATGTACAGAGACATTTACATAAATAATCACACACATTCTATAAAAACATGCCGTCACATCAGAGGACGTCTGAGTTCATTTATTTCATGTCTGTATTTTCATCAAGGCTGAACCTGATTAAAGCAAATATATAATCAGTTTTTCAAATTTTCCGTCCAGACGGCTCAGATTGATTCTTCTTCTTGTTTTGAGATATTTGAATTCACTTTATTTGTTGTGTTTATTTTTCGATTGATATATTTTTCTCTCTGCTGCTGTTGATTCTTTATGTGTCTCTGTCTGTCTTCTGTGTCCTAATGGACAAAGTTTGCATCTTTTTCCATCCAAATTTAGAACAAGTTTTAACCAAATTTCCATCAAATTGGTAAAAATGCAAATGAAAACGTGTTTCCATCCATTAGTGTCATGTGAATATTACGAGTTGAGATAAACAGCTGGTGGCGCCATTTCTGATAAAGAAGAGTTTGCAATGAGATTAAAGAGTCTCATCTCCGTCCGGCTCGTCGTCTTCGTCCCACAGGAGCGTCACCTGATCGTCCCGCCTGCTCACCTGGTCCTCGTCTCCCTCTTCAGCCCTGAGGTCAACGGGACCGTTTCCACTCGCTGCCAGATCGTCTCCAAGTTTCCAGCCTTTTCTTCTTCCTCCTGCCTTTTTGGATCCGTTTGTCTGGTTTCAGTAAACGTGAACTTTTGGTCACTTCTTGTTCGTCATCATTTGTTCACAGAGTCTGTTTGTTTTTTATCGATGCACCACGCGGGTTGTTTTCATTGAACATTGAACAGGTGGATACAAACACAGTCTGGTGAAGAAGCTGCTGTTTGTGAGTCACTTGTCTTGTCGGATCTTTACATTTCATATGTAGAAAATGTATTGTGGTGATACTGCATGTTTGCTTCAGCCTGGGACTCGTCTCTCTTCTGTTCAGCAGCAAATATTTTCCTGTTTCTGCTCTAAAAGTTGTGTCTGGAACATTTTTGTGGACTGTGGATGTTGTTGGTGAAATCATGAATTTCAAACTCTCTTTCATCAAAATGAAAAACACAACTCACGACTCTTCAGCAGAACAACATGTTTTATTCACTGAATATTTAGGTCTGTGTTGCCTCATCACGCTTGTGTCTGAGTTTCTGGTTCTAAACAGTCGCTGGATGTGATTATTGATAATGTGACTTGCGTCTCACTCAGGTGTGAAAGATTATCATTGCTTTAAAATACTTATTACAAAATACAGCAGGAGCTCTTTCTTCAGAAATCACATCACACAGACAGAGACTCAGACTGAGGACGAGGAGAAGCGAGATGTTTGATGGTCGGGAGGCGTCTCCCATCAGAAACAGCTGCGACTGTAAAACCACTGTAAAAGTACTCAAAGCAGTAAAATGTCCCTGTGTCTGTCTCCTCAGTATTCATTGACGTCTCCTGCGAGGACAGATTTCTGCCGCAGTCCTCGTGCAAGGTCGTCTGCATATAACAGATGTTTGTTTCTCCGTCGCCTGCAGTGAACCGGAGCGACGCAGACGACCGCAGAGCCGCCGACTCGCTCAGCTTCTGAACAGATGAGTGAGGTCAGAGGTCGTCGTCTCCTCAGCTCGACACAAGAGTTCATTCATTGTCAAGTTCCTGTTTAAAAGCCTCTGAGATGAGAAAACTTGGCCTTGGACTTTTGACTGGATGACGATGATGAAGAGTTCATTCATTCATTCGTTGAGTTTTATTGGCAAAAATTGAACGTAAAATACAAACAGAAGAATTTCTCACACAAACACAGGAAAATCACGCCGAATACATGTAGCTGAAAAACTACAAACGAGAACAAAGAGAAACACATCACAGTGAAAATACATGATTATATTTCAATCATGTAAGAATAGAGGACTGAGGGGGAAATAAATACTTGAAGGAAAAAATGAAATAAAAATGAGATGTTTACATTCATGAGCATCGAAACCCGTTTGTGGTTGTTCATCGATCTAAAGGCGAAAGAGACGAGTTCCACAGCTTCTGATGATTCTGTCCATTTGATCAATTTCACCATTTAGTTCAGTTGAATTACTTTCATTTCCTTCAGCGGCTCATTGACTCATTTGTTTCGTCAGTTGTTTGTCTTTAGATTTTAGAAATAACGTCTTTGAATCTTCACTTTTATATTAAAGACTGATTCATTTGTGCTTTTAAAGTCCAACGAGTTTGGTTTCGATTTTTTCTGCTTTCATTTACTTCTCTGTTCAATGTGAACATTTTTATCATTCAGCTGTTTTTTATATTCTCATTATCTGATCTGTAGCTCTTCTTTCTTTCTTGTCTGTCTTTTATTCCACCTTTCTTGGTCAAACCACTGTGACATGGCGTGTGGACGGCCTCAAATGCAACACACAAGAACCGATGGTTGGTAAAGGCCTTTATTAAAGGCAAAAGAAATCTTTACAAAGAAAAACCATAGGGACAAAAAACCACAGGGACAGACAGAAACCACAAACAGGGACTTTGGAGACAAAGAGCAGAACCAAAAAAGACATGAACACTGAGAAGCTTGAGAGGAAGAACAATCCTGATCGGTGACTGAAAACAGCTGAGTCCACAGGTGAGGTGATGAGGTGGGAGTGGCCGACAGGTGAGGTGAGGCAGAGGCGGGGTCAGTGGATCAATACTGAATACTGAATGTAGAATTATGGCAGACAGAACAGAGACCAGAGCATAGAACTAAAACAGACAGAACTTATACATGACAGGAATACGACAGAACAGAGACTGAGACAGGACAGAGACTGAGACAGGACAGAGACTGAGACAGGACAGAGACTGAGACAGGACATGGCAGGACAAATACAGGACATGAACAGACGCTGGATGGATTCTCTGAATGTGACATTGACTTTGGTTGAGTTGTGTTTACGTCTCTGTCCTCGAGCCTGGAGAGCAGAGACCATGTCCTCTGTTATTCAGGTTCGTACTGAGTTAGTTTCAGATTAAAGATGTCGGTGTGACGCTCGTCTCTGCTGCAGACTCATGATCCGCTCACACCGGCCTGAACGTGGCCGACGTCCTCTGGCAGGTTCATCAGGAGGCTCCAGTTACATCACACTAACACGCTTCAGTTTAAAATGCGTAACTTTTGCTGATGTTTACTGCAAACGTCCAAACTGCTCCAGCGTCGTAGATCCCTGAAAACAGAGACGCTTAAAATGCTGTTGACCTTTTTTACCAGCAGCTGATTCAACATGGACGACAAATGATTCCGACCTTGTTGCTGTGCAGTTAAATTGGACATGTTATCATGATCCTCCTGCGTCGTACACAGGAGCTAAACACCGGCATGCGCACGCCTGTATGGTCATGTGATTTGCGTTTTCAGGTGTGTCACCGAACCTCGAGCCTGTGGACCCCCTGCAGACCGGCTCTGTCCGTCGGCCCCCTGAGGTCCCGGCTCCGGCCTTCAGCTCTCGGGCCTCTGAAAGACACGGAGGATTAGCTTTTTGTGTCACGACACCAGAAGTCATGTGAGGTTGAGCATTAAAAACGACCCCCAGCCGCTGCCTGTTTCACTGTCTCTCTCTGTCTCTGCACTCAAACACATGTCAGTCACCAACACATCAAACACAAAGTGCGACAGATGAGAAGGAACCTTTGAGCCTCACTTCGCTCCTTTTCTTCTTTCCTTCCTTCTTTGTCTTATAAAAACTCTCCGCCCACATTTCGCTCTTCATCTTTACAGGTTGAAAGTGTGTGTGTGTTTGTGAAATGTTGTGTGTTTCCATGACGATGTCTTTCCTACCAACGGGCAGGAAAAGAAAAAAAGAGCCGAACACACAATCGATGGCTCCTTTTAATGCATTCATACACATATGAAAGTGTGTGTGTGTGTGTGTGTGTGTTTGATGGTGTTTCTGCCTGTTGCATCAGACCTCCACCACAGGACGGGCTGATGGACACCGAATCCATGAAAAGACCCGTCTGTCTGCATCTCTGTGTCTGTCTGTCTGCCTGTCTGTCATCCACTCAGGGTTCTTCCATCCTTACACCGACCTGAGTGTTTTCCCTCCCTCAGCATTGTCTGCCAGGCTTAAGAGGCAGCTGAAGACACTTGTCTCTTCTAATACTGAAGGACATTCTGAGCACATGAAAGAGAACAACACTGCACGAGGCGACGCCGCAGTCAAACGTGTTTTTATTAACCGGCCGAGGACACGTTGACGTCCATTTTGAAATCTGACAAACGTGCTGCAGCCGAAACGTCCCCGTGAATGTGAGGTTCAAACCCTCCTATAGGAATCGTTTCCTTTGCTGCCGTCTCGCTTCGCCGAGTTCAAAGGAGCGTTTCAATCACCGCCGAGGAGAAATGAGACGGGACACATAAGGAATCATAACCTGCAGAGAGCTGCTTCCAAAAACGTGGATGAGTCACGCAAAAGTTTTCCCTCAGTGAATTTGAATTGAAAAGAGTGTGAGCAGGTTGTGTTTGTTCGGCGTGATCTTCGGGATTTCGCCGCCGTCGCCTCGTCTCTGGTTTTGTGTTATTTCTGAGCTGCTTGTTGTGCTTTTGTGTGGAACAAAGAGTGAAAGTGTTTCGCCTCCTGCCGGAGCGTCACATTCCTGAAGCCGCTGTGGATCAGCAGGGACTCGGAGCATCAAGGCTTTCAGTCCCCTGATTTCACCGCGTCTCGTCTCTGGGCTCCACATTACATCTGATTACAGCAGGAGTTCGAGTGCGGCGGCTCGGCGTCGCCGGGTCGCTGCTCCTCTGATTACAGGTGTGTTGCTGACAGATTGCACTTTAGTCCCAGGATCTCTGTCTCTCAGAACTTGAATGTTTCCTCTCAGCAGCGAGAACTTTTATTCAGATATGGACACGTTTTCATTCATGTTTCAAACGGTTCAATCCACAACAACACTTTCAGGCAAGAGTGGAAGAAAAATCGACCGATTCAACATGAAAATAAATTTGATTGATACAACAGAGAATTATGGCTGCGTTAAAAATAAAAGAATTTGATTTTGAGAATAAAGTTGCAAATTTACGAGAATAAAGTCATAATTTTAGTCTCTGTTTTAATGTTAGAAGACGCCTGCACGAAAACGAAGAACGTCGAGCATCTTGCGAAGTTACGTCGACTTTAGTTTAGGTTTCACAAATATCTGAAGTCTTCATCTTTTCACCACCTCGTATTCTCTCAATATTAAGACTTTATTCCTGTAAATTCTCTCTGGGAGTTTTTTCTTTGTTTATACCAATTAGTAAATGTCAGTGATCTGAGCAGTGAGCTGATTTTCTACTTGATAATAAATCAGTTAAGTTGAAAATAAGGAAAGAAATGAAAGATGATAAAAGATATTAGTTGAGTCAAATTCCTCGTTCGTGTTCACACACTTGGTCAATGAAGCTGATTCTGCTCGTTCCCAGTTTGATCTCTTGTGTTTTCACATTGTTTTGTAACTGCGTTTTTAAAAAACTATAAAATATAAAAATCATCCTTATTATAATTTTATTTCTTATCATCTGTGCTCAAACATTAAGTTTCACATTTATTCACCTGGACTGAGCGGAGCCTGATTTGCAGGTCGGCTGAACTCGTTCTCTTCCTCCGAGACCTTCGTCGTAAAACATGTGCAGGAAGAGTTGACTTACATGAAGAGAACCTGAATCCAAGTGCACAGTCCATCGCTTTAATATTTATCTTCTATCTATTATTTGAGAATCCACGCCGCTGCCTCTCTTGTCACATGTGCATATTTATGTGCATGTCGTGTCGGATTTGCATCTAAATTTGTGTCGACCGCTGACGACACCCCGGCTGCTCATCTGAAATCTCCACACTCGCAAATTTCTTGAAACAAACCGCTGCACTTTTCTGTTTTTCTCTCACACACGCTCCCAGTTTCTTAATAAATTGAAGCGATATTTATATCCACAGCGAGACGCTTCATTAGATCTGAGAGCTGTCAGAGACTCACCTGCACCTCCAACACACACACACAAATATGCAGAGTTTAAATGTGAATGCAAAAAGGTGGAGGGTTGTCACTGTTAACAATGAGACAAACAAGACAGATTGAAAAGTGAATAGCCTGAAGGGGGAAGAGAGAGAGAGAGATGGAGGGAGAGAGAGGACGAGTATTGTGGTGAAATCACAAACTGAAAACACATAATTTGTCATGTGAATGACAGACTGTCTCCACTCGTCTCCCTCCTCTGTTCCACCTCTCTGTTCTTTCCTTCCTCCGCTCCTCCTCCTCCTCATCTTCGTTTTATCTTCATTATTGTGTGTGTGTGTGTGTGTGTGTGTGTGTGTGGGATGTCTGACAGATTGGTGTCAGTTCTGCTCTGTGGAGACACAGACTCTCTCTCTCGTTCTGAACTCGTCCTCCGTCGTTCTGTCATGTAAATTTCTACAATGTGAGCTGGAAATCGTAAAGACACACACACACACACACACACACACACACACACACACACTCTTTCTCTTCCATCCCGACTCATTTCCTGCAGGCTCGCTGTTATAGTTTTGGAAAGTGAGGGGGAAGTTTGGGGCAGTTTAAGTTGCAGGAGAATCCAAAGATTTTTTCTGTCGTGTCAAGTTGATTGTTGCAGGTAGTTTTTAGTTTTGCTTCAATGTAACATCGATACAACAGTTACATCATTGTGGTCGTAGATGCATTTTCAAAAACTGAACACAGCCTGCAAACATGAGAAGCTCGATCAACCAGCTTTCAATTTCTGACCGAAAAGCAAACTAAAGAACGTGAAGAGTGAAATTCTGAATGGCAGCGTTTCTCTGAGTCAAAGCCCAGAAGATTCAGTTTCCACAAATATGTTTAAAAAATGTGGAGAATTCAAATTTCAGCTTGACTTTAGATTTTTTTTAAAACCTGTCTATCAACCTGGAAGTAAGAATTAAGCCTTGCTCCTCATGTGTGATTGATTTTGAAATAATTGATGAAGGTAAATGATTTCAAATTCATATTGAAGACATTTAATGCTAATGATCGTTTTACAGATGAATCTTCACAGTGATTAACAGGATGAAGTTAAAGTATCATGATGAGATAAATGTGATTCACAGCAGGACTGAGCCCAACATCAAGTTTAACCAGATCAAACTCAATCCGTCCCGACATGGATGAACTCTCCCATCATGCAACATGTAACTCGGTGTAAAGGTCAACGTGAAGGTCAGCGGCCTTTCACCCGCACGCGTTCATCAATCGACTCGTAATCGATGAGGCCGATCGATTGGCAGCACAGTCACGTCACCGCAGCGTGAACACACATATCAAACAGCCTGATCACAATAATGCTGCAGTGATTCATGTGTTTTCATGTCCATCAGTTTTTAATCTGTAGTTAACTCTCACAAACCTGTCAGAGGTTTGAATGCGTCACATGAACAGGATGAATTCACACAGACGCAAACTGAGACTGGATGTATCATCAGGACAGAAGAAGAAGAAATAACAAAATATCAGAGACGGAAACAGGAAAGATCCACAAACTGTTTCTGTCCGGTTGTTTGTTCCTTCGTCACTGTGTCGTTTGTCTTGGAAACATTTGAGGTTTATTTCTTCTTGCTGTCGATCATGTTGTGGGTGAAGCCGCTTTTTCTTTGTCATATTTCAGTTTGAAACAGACAGAAAGAAGCAGAAGTGACAGAGAAAGAAAGAGAGGAGCCCCAGATGCCGACTCGCTCCTCCTCCTCCTCCTCGCTGCTCGGCTCCACCCGGCCCGCTGCCCCGAAGGCGACAGCAGAAGGACAAACCCAACGCACCATCTGAGCCCGGAGCAGCCGGGGGGCGCTTCATTTACGCTACAGAGCCTCCCTGTTTACACAACAGCCTGCAGCACACGCAGGCTCATGCACCGAGCTTCACCGGGCCTGTGAGGACTCTGCAGTGACATCCATTTGGTGTCCGCTTGACCTCGACCACATAAAAAAAGCAGATGTCCTGTTTGACCTCGGGACAGTCCTGCGTTTCGGTCTCAGGTGTAAAATAAACCTGGACGTTTTCCCGTGTCGGTTCGACTGCGTCTCGAATGATTCGCAGCAGGTCGGCGCTGCGCAGTGAGTCGGATTTCTCGCCCCGATCAGGTCACTGATTGAATGAAAACTGGGAAACTGATGAGTCAATTACCTGTGACTGTAAACGGGGATGAAATCACACATCCTCAGAGTCTGGTCGGGTAAAGATTCACGAAAAATAAATGAATTACAAACTGTTTAACATACAGAGCTGCAGCTACATTTAGGAAAATGAGTCACCGGATGATTCATTCTCAGATAGAAACACTGAAAAACAGCAAGTTTGACTGACGTAAGCGAGGTGAAAGTAAAAGTAGAGTCAGGAGGAAAACAGATAATAATAATAACAATAGGCAGCTCAAAATATTTTACACATGTAAAAGGAATGAAATCAGGAAATAAGAAATGAATGAAAAGAAAGCAGCCAAAGATAAAAATGCTTAATGTTGCAGAGAAAGTTGAAAGATCAACTCATAAAAAAGACATTTAAAGGCTTTAAAGATCATTTTAAAAAACATGTTTTCATGAACTTATTTTTGTCAACAACAAAAAAACAATCTGGAATGAAACCGAAATGTGCTCAGTGCTGCCTCCTGTTGCCAACGATGGGAAACACGTACTGCAGAACACCTCTGGTGCAGTTTTCCCAATAGGCCACAAGGGGCAACAGTGAGCCCATTCTGCCTGCATGCGTACCTGAGCAAAGGAAAAAATACTAATTATTTCTAACTTCTTAGCTCCAGATTTCTCAGGTGATGGAGCACTTGTGAATAAAGTGATCAGTGTTTTAAGTGTGTGTGTGTGTGTGTGTGTGTGTGTGTGTGTGTGTCCATATTAACGTTTCCCTGATCTAAACGACAAAGTAATTAAAAGGAGCTGAAGGAGTTTGCCTCCCTGAGACAAAAGCCTGTCTGAGGAAGAAAAACACTCTTCATCACTGTCAGCAGAGGAGGAGGAGGAGGAGGAGGAGGAGATGAAGGAGCATTACTGGTTTTATCGCTGTCGGGAGAGAGGAGGAGAAGAAAAGGTTTAGGGGGTGAAAAGGAAAAGTTTATTTTAAGTAGAAAGTGAAGCAGAAGTTGAAGAGAAGGGATTAAAAGGAGGAGCGGATGAGAGGTTTTATTGCTGTGTAAAGACGAGGAGATGGAGGAGAAATACAAGTTTTATCACAGCTGAGGGAGGATTAGGAGAAAAGAGGAGGAGATGGAGGAGATGGAGGAGAATAACAGGTTTTTATTACAGCTGGAAGAGCACGGGAAGGATGGAGGAGAGGAAAAGGAACAGGAAAGAATGACAGGAGGAAGAGGAGGAGAAGGAGGTGTAACACGGGAAGAATGAAGAGGAAACAAAGGAAGAAAATAAGAATGAGAACAGAATGGAGCGTAAAGACGAGGAGGATGAAGATGAGGAAGATGAGACGGAGGAAAAGAAAAGGAAGAGAAACAAGAAGAGACGACAGCAGAGGATGATGAAGAAGAGGAGGAGGAGGAGGAGGAGGGATGGACGAACAGCTCGGCCACCTCAGCTCCTCTGCGTTTGATCAATCACCTGATCAATCGTTGTGATCGGGCATCTGAACAGCACCGAGCCTCCTCATTGGCCGGCCGTCCCCCCTCCTGGGCCGGATGACCTCATCGGTCGACCGATTGATCGGCTCGATCGGGGTCTGTCTGCCGGTCAGCTGACGGCCCGATCGCTGCCATCAGATCGATGGACGCGAGGTCGAGTCAAAGAGCAGAGAGACGAACACGGAGTTCGTCTTTACAAACTCTGGACTCTGGATTCGTTCAAAAAAACATAACTTTATTTGAACTGTAGAGAAATGAGCTCATCGACTGAGTCACATCAGTCGATGAGCTGCTGTTCAGCAAATTTACATAAAAGAGGTTCGAACTTTCTGTGACGAAGCTGCGTTTTCAGGAGTTATTCATGACACACCAGTAGGCCTGTTTGTGTGTGTGTGTGCGTGTGTGCGTGTGCGTGTGTGTGTGCGTGTGTGTGTGTGTGTGTGCGTGTGTGCGTGTGCATGTTCGAATGTTGTCGTATTTGTTTGCACTGCACAGTTTCTCCTTGTGTTTGTTTGTCTGGAGAGGATGGTCTGTCTTGTTTCCTCGTAATTGCGTGTGTTGTATCTGAATGTGCGATGTGTGCGTATTGTGTCTGTACGTGTGTTGTATATTGTGAGAGTGTGTGTGTGCATGTGTGTGTGCGTGTGTGTGTGCGCGCATGCTGTGCATCTTATCAAGAGCTCATGAATTATTGAGTTCCATTTAGAGCCCTTATCACTGTCCCCATGGCAACTGGCCCCATGGGGCAGACACACACACACACACACAAACTATTACAATAATATAACATGCAACACAAACAAAAACAAGAACACAGTAGGTACTCACACACACACACACACACACACACACTCAGAGTCAGAAACCTGGTGTGTGTGTGTGTGTGTGTGTTTGTTGTTGTCGTCCTGGAGCTCCCAGTGGCCTCTGTTTGTCCTCAGTCCAAGCTGGACACAATGTGGGACTCATGTTTTATTCATGTTCTCTAACTCTTTGTGGCTGTGTGTGTGTGTGTGTGTGTGTGTGTGTGTGTGTGTGTGTAGCCGCTCTGTTTCAATGTTTCAAGGATCTAATGATGTTTCATGTGTCCGACTGAACGGCTACAAAACACCTGAGATCAGGACGCCTCCGCTCTGCTCAGTGCACGACCAAAGGATCGGAGAGTCAGAGCTGCAGCGCCCCCTAGCAGCTCAGCATGTAAAGTTGAGCTGCAAAAGTTTAAAACCGCTCAGTTGAAAAAGAAAGAAAGATAGATAGATAGATAGATAGATAGACAGATAGATTCAAGGGCGCCTATATTTTAAAAAGTAAATTGTTTTTTTAAACCCAATACATAAAATATACTGACAAAAATAAATGTACTCATTATGCATAAATTTCAAAATCATGTATATTTGCTGTTAATAATCTGCATGTGTAAAGTAACAAGTAACTAAATTCACCAGATAAATGTAGTGGAGTAAAAAGTACAAGCAGAAGTATGAACACAAAGAGAGTCACTGAAGCACCGAGCAGGTTGTGGCTGCTGGAGGAAGCTGCAGCAGTAAATAATCCGAGGCTGAAGGTATCACCGAGCAGCACTGAGGAGCTTTTAATGGCGGCGCTGCAACACCTGCATGAATCTGATTGGCTGCTGGTCGTCAGCTGGAAGCCGAGCGGCTGATGAACGAGGCCGAACTAACACAAAGCTCCATATCAGTATTTCTTTCTGTCAGCCGCTGATGTGTGTGTCCGTGTCCCGCAGTGATTTAATACTGTTATTCTTTTTATTCAGCCATCGCACACACACACACACACACACACACACACACACACACACACACACACCTCCTCACACACACTCCGTCTTCATCTTGTCATTCTGTGTCTCTCTCCTCTTTAATTCTTCCATTTGATCCGTCTCTCCTGGCTGCTGAGCTCAGCACCTTACACACACACACACACACACACACACACACACACACACACTTGTTTTTGTCACTTATGAGGACATTGACTTGCAGTTGGAGACTTAAACATAACCATAAACTTTTAATCTACAATCCAATTCAAACCTTAACGTTAAAACCTCGTCTCATCCCTCAAACAGCTCTTAGAGAAATGAAGAACAGACTAAATGTCCTCACTGAACGTCTGAATCAGGTTCTCACAAAGATAGAAGAACAGGACACACACACACACACACACACACTGTAATGTTAATAAGAGATGCAGTCGGGTGGTTTTATAACTTCTCCTAAAAGAGATTTACTGAGTCAGAGAGAGAATTAGAGATAAAATAACAGAGTTATCTCTTTATTTATTTCTTCTCTCTCTCTCTCTCTGTGTGTGTGTGTGTGTGTGAAAATGCAGAGAAATCACATCAATCATGTTTATTCAACAACGTTTGTCAAATCTGGGTTTTTTAACTTTCACATAAAACAATAAAACTGTGTGTAAGAGATTAAATTAAAACAGAGCGTGAAACAAAAACCATAAAGGCAATAACATCAAACAGGGAACATTGTGTGAAGCTCCCGTCACCTCATGGTGGCGCCAGAGTCAAGGTAAGGCATTAGCAATGTCATTAGGATTCATCCTCTATCATTAATGACTTTATATAAAACTGTGTGTGAAAACATGCACCTGCTGGTGGCGCTAGAGGGAAAGTCCAGGTTCATCCTCTGGGGATCAAGAATCTCTGGAGTAAAGTGCAGCACAGTCCAGTCAAGATATTTCACTGTAAACCACAAATGTGAACCTCATGGTGGCGCCAGAGGGAAAGTCAGGGAATGACCACCATGAATGTGTGTGTAGTGTTGAGATGTTTCAGTCTGGATCACAGCGGTGGACCGACAGACCAACGCGACTGAAAACAGTCTGTATTATTTTCAGATCATCAGTCGACTCCACGTCAGAATATTCTGCTGCACAAATTTTGTCATCAAAGATCCTGAAAAGCAGAAACCAGACTCGCGTCGCGGCTTCCTCTCTTTCGGGCGATCGTGTGTGTTGTTGTAGCCGTTAGCGTTTGCAGGGGAAGAGGAGGGAACCAGAGTCTGAGCATCACCGAGATAAGATTAAGAAAGACATTTCCTGGTGAGACGCAGCAGGACGGATTTTGGCTCCTCAGGAGACGAATCGACTGAAATTAAACTCAAGGATCATAGAGACGTTTTACTGAGACGCTCCTTATTGGTGCTAAAGGTGTCACATGATGCAGAGGCTGACCAGTCAGAACCCTGTGTTACATTAGTGCATCATATCGGACTTATTGAATATTACATCCAAGCAATTAGATGTGATATTGAAATAAGTGATATCGTTTAATTCACTTCACTTCACTTCCTGCAGGAGGCGCAGGTGAGTCCGGTCAGGTGATGAAACAGGTGTGGTTGAGGTGAAGCGAGGACAGGTGGGTGAGAAGATCAGCAGAGAACACGACACTCTGGTCTCTGGACGTTCAACTTTAATTTCGGGATAAACAATTAATCACGAAACTAATCAATAACAATCAGTCGCAGCTGGATAATTAATATCAATTTCTGTGTGAAGCCTCATTTAGTTTGAGCCGCTTTAAAAACACAGAAAGACAAACAGTGTGTGTTTGTTAATTTATGATCTTTGACTGACCTTTAATACCTGTAACCTAAAACACACACACACACACACACACACACACACACACAGGAGTTTGACCCTGTTTGGTCAAATTAAAGTCATAAATTGTGTTTCCATTAACGTCCTATTGACTGGTTTTGGTTTATTCCAGCAGGAAGGAGGTTCAATCCTTCAGCTGCTGTTTAACAGCTCTGCACCTTAATGATGGAGGGAGACGGAGGAGAAGAAGGAGGAAGGAAGAAGAAGAAGGAGGCGAGAGAGAGGAAGACTTCTGTGAATATTCATCCGTCAATGTAATGACGATAAACTTCACCTCCATAAATCACTGTCCTCCGATCACACACACACCCCGCGGTCTCATTTGGAGTGTGTTATCAGAGCGGCAGACGAGCTGTTGATCCAGCGACCTTTGGCAACGAGGAAAAACTGTCTCACTGTCTTTGAGTCTGTCTGTCTCTCTCTCTCTAACTTTAAGAAAACACAACGCTGAGTTGTGATAATGACGACGTCTAAAACTCTCACGTTTTCCTCGGCTCCGTTCCATGAACATTAAAACACTTCTTTTCTTCGGTAACTCATTCTTTCTTTTGCCAATTCCTCCTTTCATTAACTGCCTTCACGTTTAATTCCCCAACTCCTTCTTTCCTTTCCTATCACCTTCCCCCTTTTTACCACCTCATTTCTTTTTCTACTTATTTTCCTCTTCTTCCTCCTTTTTTTCTTCTCCACCTCTTCTTATCTTTCCTTACCTCCTTTAAGTTCTCTCCTTCTTTCCTTCTCTTCCTCTGTTCCTCCTTCAAAGATTCCTCCTTCAAAGGAAAATATATCATCGGCTGTTGTGCGATCTGGATGATTCAGCCTGTTGTCTTCTATGTTCCATGTAAACATCACGTCCCGACATGATCAAAAACAGCGTAAGACTCAAACAAAGACACTCGTGAACGTGCAAACACGGTCGCAGATATTAACTGAGTGTGAACAAAGTCCTGAGACAAACTCTAATCAGCCGAAGTGAAAACAGCTGTGAGGGTTTGGACAGAGTTGCATGAAGGTGGAGCCACGAACCAACAAAGTAATGTGAGACGTATTAAAGTTCACTGTGGACAAACAAGAAAAAGTCCCTCAGGACGTTTGAGTCGTGTAGAAATTCTGCAGGATTGAGTCAGGACTCAGAAGCAGGACTTCAGCAGAGAGAAGAGCTCCTCCGGTTTCTCTTCCTTCTCTCTTCTTCATCTCATCGACTCTGTTTGGTTCCTGAACGCCGGCTGGAAACCGACGGATCCTGACGTTAAGAGGCTGAATGTTACAGTTATTGAAATGCAGACAGTCTCACCTCGGCGATACGTAATGACTGATATCATTTTTTCATTAAGCAGCCTGGTTCTCCGGTGTTTTAATGATCGGCCTCCGACAGATGGAGCCGGACCAACAGCCGGAGCCTCGTCGATCACGGAGCTACGAGGCGGCGGCTCGCCGAATTAACATATTCATTTCAGCTGGCATTTAGCTGGAGAGAGACAGATGGAGGCCGGTCATGAGGGAAAGTGATGGAGAAAGCAGAGGTGGAGGAGACGAAGAAGATGAGACTGAAGTTTAATATCTCACTGAAATTACATTTAATACGACGGAGGAATTAAACGTGAAGAGGAACGACACATTAAAACATTTTCATGGCTTTCATCTGTCTCTCTCTGCGCAGCTGTTAACGCCTCTGTGAAACAGTCTTCTACTGTAATAAACTGTGAATACTCCGACGGCTCCACCAGCACAATCACACTGAGAAACTGCCTCCGCCGAACCTCCGTCACTGACACGCGAGGGTGAAGCTCAGTCAGTCGACCACAAAATCTCAGGACTTCATGAAGCGCATGTTCCAGAACAAAGGCAGATTTCAGTGAAATGCTCAGACTCTCTCTCTCACCATGTGTTTTGTTGGTTAACTCAAAGTAACTATAGCAGTAAAATGTAATGAAGTAAAAAGCACAACATTTCCCTCTGTAAGAGCAGACAACAGATACACTCAGCTGCAGTACAAGTACCTCGTGCTCGTCTGATCCTCTTCACGATCGGTAACAGACGAGCTGGAAGAAAAGTTCAGCCTTCAGTAAATTTATTGTGAGCTTTAATGAAAAAGTCTGAAGAAACAGCCAGAAAACAGATGGAAGCTTTAAATAAAGCGATGAGGTTTTCCACGGGAGACACAGTTAATGAATCAGTATCGATACGATCTGATGAATTCCTGATCGGAGGAATTTTATCCTCCGAGATCAATGAAAGATTTAGTTTCGTCTCTTTCTCTCAGCAGCATTAATCAAAGCTCTGTTTAAGGAGACTTTGAAAAAAAGGTGCTCTAACTTTCACCCAGGGGCTAATTAAAGACATCACACACACACACACACACACACTTCCCATTGTCTCCATGCGGCTCTGCAGGCAGCAGGTTTCTGTTATCGATTGTGTGTCACGACTCGTCCTCCATGACGCCTGCCTGCACTGTGTTTCCTCTTGTTTTGTGGTTGTGTGTTTGCTGTGTTTTGGTTCCCACCTGCCTTCTTCCTCTCTCACCTGCTCATCATCAGGAATCGATGCACCTGTCTGCCGTCAAACCAAACCATCGCCGCCTCGCTGCAGGAGCCGCTCTCCGTTTGCTTCTGTGCCACGTTTCCAGCTCTGTAACCGGCCGAGGTTTCCTGCCTGTCTGTCCTGTTGTTAGTTTGTTTGCCAGTCAGTCAGATCCCCCCGTCCCCCCGTCCCCCCGTCCCCCCGTCTCCAGATTACCAGCCTGTCTACCTGCCTGGCCAGTTTGCCCAGCCTGCCAGCTCTCACTCCCAGGTTCCTGTCTGCCAAGCCTTCTCCGCTGGACTCGTCCCTCCTCACCTCAGCCTCCATCTCACCGTCTCTGCCAAATAAAAGCTGTGTTTCCAGTTCACCTGTTCGTCCGTTGTCTGCGTTTGGGTTCAGCCTTGATACCTGACATTGTGTGTTTTTATGATACGACACAATGAGACATCTGTAAACTGGTCTCGTCCAAATCGGGAAAATGTCCTTGGACCATCAGTGATGTGTCCGTGTTTCTGCTGACGTGTTGAATCCAACATTAAAGGCCTCGAAAACTAAAGGAGCTTCTTCATGTGACAGATTTTGGTTATTTCAGCTGAAAGGTTTCTTGTGTTTGTGGTTAAAATGAGCAGAGCAGGAAAAGATGATGTCGCACATTTCAGTGCAGCGTTTGAATGAAAATGTGATCACTGTTGTTGGGTTGATTTGCATTTTGTCTCACCCACACAATCCTGGAGAAGTTTCACTCATTCTTTATAACCAAAGGTTGTTTTTTTAGCCAGAAATGTTTATTGTTCGTGTAAAATACTTCAGATTTCAGGGGATTTCAGTTAGAAAGTTCTGCATTTTGTATAAATAGAAGTGGCAGCGAGTGAAAGTGCATCAGAGTTTGATCTTTTCAAATGAAATCTGTTGTTGTCAGAAAGTGTTGTCCTTTCGTTTGGAAATTCAAAGATCTTAACACCAGTTTCCACACACAGAACGTGATTTATTACAATTCTGTCTTGTTTCAGTCTGAGCTTTTGATATTTGTACATATGTGCATGATAATGATGTGTTTTCTGGTGTTCAACAATGTGTGAATCAATGCACAGCTGCGACGATGAGGCACAACAATATTCTGACATCATTCAACAGTTCTGGAGATTTATCCAGAAACACGGCGCCAACACTGACGAAGCCTCGACTCTGTTGTCTCCTGCGTCAGAACCAGGTCCTTCCTGTTTGTTTCTGATGCTCCGTTGGTAAAAGAGCCTGATGAAACTGGTGCTGCTTCATTAACTTGGACCTTCTTACCTTCTTTCCTCATTTCATGTTCGCAGCAACAAGTCGGCCACCGGAGGCTCGAAAGGGGAAACTGTTTGGGGAGTTTCTCTGGTAAATGAGCCCAGTGATGCGCAGCCATATAGAGACTGTGGGATTTATCACTGCTAATGGTTCACAGCTGCAAACCAACACGTGATTAATAACAGTTTTCTTGTGGTTGTTGGTTTGATAAAGGAGATATATGAAGATCTAAAAGCTCCGGTAGGAATCAGAGAGTGTTTGACAAAGAGCTGTTTACACTAATGTTCATCTCTTCCTGCAGCTGGATGAGTTATATGCAAACCAGCTGCCTTCTTAAAGCGCCATCAATGGGTTCTTTGCCACCTGGGGGCAGCGCAGCGAGCTGTGAACACACACTGACATATGATCACTTTAACATGGTGAATGTTTGCACCTCCAGCGGACACAGAACAACACGATCCCATCGCTCTCCCACGCCTGGATCAAAACACGTCTCTGTAGCTGCTGCGTGTTCGTCTTTCTCCACCAGCGAGTCTCTAACTGTATCAGTCTGTTTGCTGCCGGGCGGATGCTGAACACCGGCTTCATCAGAGCTGCTGTGATGAAAACAGCTGCTTCTTCTGCTGGAAACACTGAGACAGGAAATGTGCCTCAAAACCAAAACCAGCAGCTGAAAGGTGCCAAGAAGCTGCATCGAGGTTCAAATACAAATACAACACTGTTATTCTGTTAAACAGCCATAGATTGAATCTATATGGATCCAATTGTTTTCACGACGGTCAGCAGGGTCTTTCTTATCTGCACCAGGTGAAAGTGAGTTTTTAATCCCGCTGGAGTCCTGGTTCACATCGACTCTGTGGTCCAGCTCAGGCAGCAACAACACTTTGGTTCAGGTCTGGAAAAGATTTGATCAGCTCCTGAAATCCGACATTGAATCAAAAGCGTTCACATTGGTTAAAGAGTTCTGTTAAATGTTAATAAGAAAATGAGTCCATGAAACGTAATGTTTAGGTTTTGTGTACATGGAAATGAATTTTCCATTTGAATCATAAACTCTAGTTGCTGCGATGTTTGAACAGACCTTTCTTGGAGGATCTGGGTGATGAACCTGCTTCTGACTGAACCTGGTTCTGGATAAGCAGCGGGACAACAAACAGGAGTCTGAGGAAACAGAATCACCTGCAGACGTTTGTTTCACACCTGCTGCTCCGTTTCCTGTTTGGAGAAAATGAGTCAAAATTAAAAAGAGAGAAAGAATCTACATCTGTACATTTTGATGGTTTTTGGTGAGAAATCAATCAAATGTTTTAATCATTTCTCTACTTTTTTTTTTAGGTTTTGTTTTTCACAGTTTGATCATTTATCTCAAGTAGAAACAAACAATTTCGTCCTCAGAATGTTAAAAAATCATCGAGCTGCCACACGTTGTGTTCAACAAACAGCCTGTAAAGGGTTAAAGTGAAAACTCAAAAAAAAAAAAAGTTAAATAAAAGAGAAAAATCAGCAGCGAGAAGCGGAGAGATGCTCTGATTCAGTTATACCTGACCTCTTGTCTCTGAGGGTTGCCACGGTAACAAGGACACCTGGTCATGAAAATTACAGGCTAAACATAGACTGCTAACACACACACACACACACACACACACACACACTCGTCTCCCACTCAGGCTCATGCGAACAAAAGCTCAGAGTGAAGCAGCTGAGATGAAGCTTTCATGATTCCTGTGGGGGAAATAAATAGTCGTCTTTTTATGTGCGATACCCACAACTACACACACACACACACACACACACACACACACACACACACACACACACACACACACACACACACAGCAGATAGAAACAGAGAGAGCAGGTCCTGGTTTCTGATGATTGAAACCATCAGTGTGTTTGTGCAGATGTTTCTCTTTCACCATCTTCACCTCAGAGAAACATCAGTCTGGTCAATCTGATATGAAGAAAACAGCTGTGGGACAAATCTGATCGTCCACCTCATTATTTAACCCTGTGAACAGTATTTTTCACAGTTTTATGATGCAGAAACTTGTTTACTTACATCTATGTAAGTACAGTACTTGGGTACTATTTCAGTGCTGAGCAGACGCACGATTTAACCAAACTGTGATTTGATCTTCTTACATTTGTTTTTATTGTTTTTCTTACTTCTGATTGGTCGATTGTTTGTCAGACCCAGGATTTGCTCTCAGTGTCTAGCAGACTGCAGAGGAAGCATCCGGCCGGCGATGGATCGTCTGTAGAAACCGACGTGACACATCAGCGTCGTCACCTGCAGTTTAATAACCGGACGTCTCTCAGGTGCCTCCACATATGATTTTCCCAGACAGCGATATTACACAGCTGTTCCCACATCACGCTGCGGTCGGCCTTCGAGCTTCATATCCATCACCCACCACGTCGACAGAAACAGACACACACACGCGGATCAGGAGCTTTACCTGCATGAGGACATCGTGACATGAAAACACCTGTTTCCAAAACTGAATAAAAGTCTAAATCTGCTCTGTGTCATTCTTCGCTGTTAAACTTTCCTCAGACTGTGATCGAAGTCTGTCATCGGTTGATTGACAGCCCTCGTTCATCTCTGTAATTGTGTTTCACCCCTGCCATTTAAAAAAATTACCTCGCCCTCGGTGTGTGCGGGATTTTTGGCATCAGAAAGCAAACCTCGCCTCGAGATATTAAACAAGGCAGGCCTCATTACACACACACACACACACACACACACACACACACACACACACCTCCCTTTCACCTCTTTCATTTCTTCTCTCTCTCAACCGTAAAATCCATTCAGTCTTTTCAGTCTGTAGATTTTCAGGCTGTACAGTGAAAGTGAACACACACAGTTCGTTCATATGGAAAATGAGTCACATGAAATTCTAAAGACGTTAATTACTTCCACAAAAATGCATTTTAAAATACATTTTAGAACATATGAGAAATGACGACTCTTGCGTGTGTGTGTGTGTGTGTGTGTGTGTGTGTGTGTGTGTGTTTCTGGGCAACATTTTGTCCAGAAGTCAAAACTAAGAGCTTCAGAGTGACATTAAATAATTTCTTCTGTGCAGAAGAATCAAACACGACATGAAAAACATGTGAAACAAAGTAATTCTGTGCTGAAAAAAAATGCCGTCATGTCTCAGAACTGATGCTGGAAATATTATCAGTGAACTTCCTGCTCTGCTCAGGAGCTTTTCACTGATGCCAAAACTGTCAGATCAAGAAAAACGACGGCACATGTTTACGTTCAAACGAGAGAGAGAGAGAGAGAGAGAGAGAGAGAGAGAGAGAGCAAGCCCTCGAGCAACGGTTGAAGTTATGACGGGAGCAAACGAGAAAGTCAGAGCGATGAAGTGTGTGTAGGAACGACGTCCAGGTGGATCAACAACAACTGGTTTCTTTTAACCTTGATGACGATTATTCTCTAACTTTAACAAAGAACTCATCCAAACCACGTTTTCCTAAATCTAACAAAGAAAAACTTTGGGACGTTGTCAGATCAGAAAACAGATCAGGGCTCAGGTCAGAAAATGCTCGTCATTCATTTTTTGTCATTTCATTTGGACGCAGTTAAAATCACTCCATACAAACCTGCAACAGTATTTTCCATCCATCCTCCATGTCCTGCCCCGAGTCCGAGTCCGAGTCCGAGTCGTGGGTTACAGGCTCAGCAAACAGGTTTCCACGTCCCCTGGCTCCTCCCGGGGATCCCGAGACTCTCCAAGGCCAGATGGGATGTGAAATCCCAGCGTGCCCTGGGTCGGCCCCGGGCCCCCCCCCCCCCAGCTCGACGTGCTGGGAACGCCTCCACAGGGATTCATCGAGTGGGTCCTCATGGCATCAAACTCCTTTACATGCAAAGGAACAGCTTCATATCACAACCAATCAATACAACATCAATCAATACAAATCATCAATACAAAAACTGAAGCATGAGAAAACTATTTCCATTTCACAGGGTTTTGTGCAGAACTATTTCATCTTTCCAAAAAACTGTAAAATGGCAAATTGTCGATTTTACATTTTGGTTTTTGCGCTGATTGAACAAATGAGATAAAATCCTGTTAATCAGTGAACTTCAGATGCTGGTCGGTGAATTTTTGGACAGATTTGTTTTCAGTCTTTGTGCTAAACTAAAGTCACCGGCTGCAAGTTCTGATATGAGACTTTATTAATATTCTAATCAAACTCTGTGCCAGAAAACAAATAAGCATATTTCTCAGCTGGTGCCTTAACTAACTTCAGCAGCATTCGTCTTCCATATAGACCGAGTGTAACGGTGTGTGAAATCTATAATAGTAAAAGTACTGATTAGAGCTGATGAAGAAGGTGCAAACAAACCCAAACAGTCACAAATAATAAATCCTGCGATATTTCTCTCACCCTCCTCGTTAGCGCTGATGTGTGTCAGGCAGCATCGCGGTTCGATGGCCAGTAGCCTTTGGTACAATGTGAGAGAGCTCATCCATTTAAAACCTATTACACACACACACACACACACACAGGATGCATCACAAAGGTCATTAAGAATATATTAGAGGTGTCGATGTCGTTATAAATTCACAACATATTAGAGAAGCCATTAAGAAATGTGGGTCAACGCACACACGCACACACAGAGGGGGGTTATTAATGTCATTCATGAACGAGACCGACGATCCAAAATGTCTACAGCAAAGTGTGTGTGTGTGTGTGTGTGTGTGATGGATGGACTCAGGTGTGTGTGAAGCCTCGCTCACTCTGTGACAGTTTTTAAGGAATTAAATATCATTCAGGCAGCTTTCAGTGTGTTTGTGATGTTAACACTCTTCTATCATGATCCCAGGTCACACTGTGTGTTCATGAACACTGAACTCACCTTCACCATTTTGTCTGATCTGTGACCAGTGAAGGTCAACGTGACGTCAGGCTCACGATGACTGACATGCAGATGTTCAGCAGCTGTAATGTTACCGCATTCACCATCTTTGTTAAGACTATAAACATAGCGACATCGGCTAATTAACAGTAAACAGTGTGATTGAGTACGGGACACATTCAAATTATGACCACATGGTGGCACTAGAGGAAAAGTAAAGGGATCACAAAGTTATTGCAGTTCATCCTGAGGGTGACATGAATGTGTGCAGCAAAGGTCAACCTCATAGTGGGGTTCGTCCTCTGGAGACCACGAGTGTCTGTACATCATTTTATATAAATTCATCTAGCAGTTTTTGAGATATTTCAGTCTTGATCAAAGTGGTGGACCAACCGACTGAACGACATTACCATCTTAGAGCCACGCCTCAGTAACATGGCTGAAATTCTTGTCCAACCTTAAAGAATTTTCAGGCGTCTAACACTACAATATAAACTCACCCTGCTCAGACCAGATTAAACCAAATATCCTCAGGTTTCGAGTCTCAGTTACAAAGAAGGCATGAAGCTCTCTTTCAGAGTCACATCCTGAGACAGGCAGATCAAACCCCCACGCATGTTTGACAGAACTTGGACCTGAGCCAGAACATGTATGCCTTCCAGCCAGAAACACCCAGACTGGTTTACCTGCAGAAAGAGGCGTCGCAGCACTCAAGACTGAATTCTTCACATGTGAGTCGAAGAAGTGAAGAAGAACAACAGAGCTGCTGCACGACAAAGAAAGATCACTGTTCAAAAAAGAGTTCACTCTTCTCACTGGACCTTTGAGGAAAAACCCAACATTGGTGAGTACAGCTGGTGATTGTGTTCAAACAGCCGTCAGGAACAGGCTGTAATCGAGACACTTTTCCTCTTGTGAACATGTCAGTGAACTCTTTCAATGGTTTTATGTAATAGTATTAATGCTGCTTTGAATTTTTGCAGCAGGCAAATCAAATTATGTAATGACAGTGTTGTAATGCTCTGCTCCAATTTTTGGTTTGACAGTGTCAACATGTCGGCCGCCAGCTGTCTGCTGACTGAGGAGCAGCTTCTGTGCAGCATCTGTCTGGATGTGTTCACTGATCCAGTCACTTTACCATGTGGACACAACTTCTGCAAAGCCTGCATCATGCAGCACTGGGACAGCAGCGTCCAGTGTCAGTGTCCGTCATGCAAAGAGACGTTCCACAAGAGGCTTGATCTGCGGGTCAATACTTTCATATCCGAGATGGCTGCTCAGTTCAGACAGTCGGCCGGAAGGAGCAGCTCACAAGTGGCCAAAGCCGGAGACGTCCCCTGCGACATCTGCACATCTGAAAACAAAATGAAAGCTCTGAGGTCCTGCCTGGTGTGTCTGGCCTCCTACTGCGAGACTCACCTGGAGCCACACCTGACGGCGTCACGCCTCAAAAGACATCAGCTCACTGATCCCGTAGAGAACCTGGAAGGCAGGATGTGCACGATACACGATAAACCTCTGGAGCTCTTCTGCAAGAATGACCGGACCTGCGTGTGCATGCTGTGCCCTGTTTTAGGCCACAAGTCGCATGAAGTCATTCCGCTGAAAGAGCAGTTTGAGAGAAGCAAGGCCGAGCTGGGGAAGAGAGAGGCTGAAATCCACCAGATGATCCACGAGAGACGACAGAAGATTCAAGATATCCAACACTCTGTAAACCTCGGCAAGGAGGCAGCAGAGAGAGAGATGGCGGACGGCGTCCACGTCTTCACCGCTTTGATAGAGTCTTTGGAAGCAGCGCAGGCCGAGCTCATCGGGACGATCGAAGAGAAGCAGAAAACGACAGAGAAACAGGCCAAAGATTTCATCCAAGAGCTGGAGCAGGAAATCTCTGAGCTGATGAGGAGACGGGCCGAGGTGGAGCAGCTCTCACGCTCAAAAGACCACCTCCACTTCCTCCAGAGATTTGGGTCCCTGAATGCTTCTGCACTCACTAAAGACTGGACAGAGGTCAGCGTGAATCCGCCGTCTTTTAAGGGGACTGTGAAGACAGCTGTGGACGAACTGGCGGAGATGCTGAGCAAAGGGATGAAGAAGCTGCTCCTTGAGGCCGAGCTGCTCAGGATCCAGCAGTTTGCGGTGGACGTGACTCTGGATCCCAACACGGCGCATCCTGCTCTCGTCCTGTCTGACGACGGCAAAAAAGTCCATCATGGCGTCATGAAGAAGAATCTCCCAGACAATCCGGAGAGGTTTAATCCCAGTTGTTGTGTCTTAGCCAAGCAGTGTTTCTCTTCTGGAAAATTTTACTTTGAGGCTCATGTTAAGGAGAAGACGAGATGGACTTTGGGAGTGGCCAAGAGGTCGATCAAGAGGAAGGGAATCATCCCACTGTGCCCAGAAAATGGCCACTGGACCGTGTGGCTGAAAAACGGAGATGAATACGCGGCTCTCGTCGGTTCTCCTCGACCGCTCTCTCTGAATTCGAAGCCGCAGAAGGTGGGAGTGTTTGTGGATTACGACGAAGGTCTCGTCTCCTTTTACGACGTCGATGCTGCAGCTCTTCTTTACTCCTTCACCGGCTGCTCCTTCACCGAGAAACTACACCCGTTCTTCAGCCCCGGTCTTAACAACGACGGCATAAATTCAGCCCCGATGATCATTTCTACCATCAATCACACAGATGTTTTTTAACAGAGGATTTTGTGTGAAGCAGTGATCATAGACAGTTCTGTCATATCATTGCCTTTAAATTTGCCTCATAACATGATGTTTTTCTAAGTGTGATTCCCAACTTGTTTGAAACATGTTGCTACCATCAAATTCACACTTCTAACCAATGAGCGGAGTGAACATTATAACTTCTTGTGATGCTTTTTGGTTTGCTTCAATCTTTATCTTTAATCTGTAAAAAAAATAAATGGAATCAAGGGGGAAATGCAAGTTTAGCAACTCATGCACTGATTCAGACCAGAGTGAAAAACAAAATCAGTTTGAAAATGCTCTAAGAGACGTTTTGATTTGTCGGGGAAAAGCTCTTGTGGAACTAACGACATTAATGATGCCTTGGGCGTAATAGCAGGGCTCATAAACTGGATGATTCTAATGGAACAGAGCCATTATTAATTACACCTGTGATTTTCTGGCCTGGACTCTGATCAGGCATCTTTCACAGCAGACGTTTGATTTAGTAGGAAAACACAGGTGTCGCTAATGACATTAACAATGGCTCGGTGACAGTATGACGGCGAGGCAGTCTGCACAATAGCAGCACCTGAAACTGAAGAAGATGGAACTCAGCCATCGTTCATTTCAGTATTTACACCTCTAGTTTTCATACTGTGACATTTCAAAATGTCTCCCATGAAAAAGGCCGACTCGTCTTAATGGAGGGGAGCCGGTGAATTTGTTCAGGGTGACAGCTCCAGTTTTGCTGTTTCATTCTCGTGTGACTCACTTTCACACATATCCAGTGAAATACCACCGTCTGTTTGTGCTGTCAGTTCGTTCTGCTCGGGCTGGTACGGCTGCATTACTCGCTGCATCGTCACTGCTGCTCATTACATCTAAGCAAACTTGCACGTCTGCATATGCTCTCTGAAGAAAGCTGTGAAGGAATCTGTAGCATGAATCTCACGGCTGCTGCAACATTCCTCCACGACTGTCACCATGTTGTCATATATTCTGTCATGTAAGAGACAGAGAAACTGGTTTCATTACAGAATGAACTTAACAGGATGAGATGAAAGTTTTGTTCCAGTCAACAGAGGATGAAAAAGGCTTTTTGGAAAGTTTTAAAGAAAAGAGCAAGAAATCTGCACGAGGTCTAAATTTGAGTTTGACAGATCACAGGTGTCAGAGTCAGATGACGTTTCCCAGTTTCAAGCTACAAACTTTGAGCTGTGAAGCTGATGAATGGAACAATGTGTCAAACGAAGTGAACTCAAACTTAATCTCGTTCAGCTGAAGGAAATAAAGAGACGTCCAGAACGTCCAGACTGGACAAAAGACAGTTCAGCTGAAAGCGTCCAGGGTCTCATACATCTGGGTCTTAACTTACGTCCATGGATGTCGTGTCTGAACTTGTGAACATTTTTGTATTCTGACGTCTCTTAATTATTTTGTTTCTGTGAGGTTTTCTCGTTCAATTCTTCCAAGTCAGATTCACCAAACTCTCTTAGCTGCTGTCTAATTTGTGGCGCTAACTAATTCATTAAAGAACACTTTGACTGGCGATCACAAGGTCGTCCAGACCGAACAAAGAGCTCTCACATTATAACTGTGCTCACAAAGGGGTTTTTTTTTTTAAAGTGCCTGTCAGACTCTGAAGAAGTCTGCATGTGAAAAGATGCTTTCAATTCCTAAGAAAATATTGAAGATCAAGGTGAAAGTTTATTATGTTTGGAAAGTGGAAAGAGTAAAACCAGGGAAAAGGTCTGATATTTTAACCTTTGTCACAACTTGTGTTTTCTCTCTGTGCTTTTCTCACAGCTTTTAACAGAGAACACGACAACTGCAACCACATCTGTGTTTGATTAACATGAATAAACCAGCAGAGATTGAACCAAACGTCGACTCAGACTGAAAAAGATGATTCCTGTGATGCAGAAATCTTCCATCAGATTTTATACTTGTCGAGCTTTTTCACAACAGAGAGAAAACATGTGAGTGACTTAATCTAAAAACTCATATTTAGTCTTTCAGTGGTGAAATGAACAAAAAAAGCTCAGACTTTGTTTCTCTGATTTTACTCTTGAAGCCAGTTTATCTATGACTGAATATCTTCTCGGGTTCGTTCACACCAGGATGAACAGGACGTCTGTTTGGATCATAAAGATTATATATGAACTGTTCCTCAGCACAAGCAGCCGTGTGAGTCAGTGTTTAGTCTGTTCTCTGGTGTGTACTGCCACCCACTGGCTGCTTCATTCTGTGATGGAGCATAATATATGGCCAAAAGTGTGCGGACACTGAGCAATACACACACAGGTGATCATACTCATTTCAAAGCCATGGAGGTTTATCTGCTCCTAAAACTGCCGCCACTCTTCTAGTTGCAGGATTTAGAACAGATTTTGGAACCTGATGAAAGTTTACTCCAGATGAAAATTAGCCCTCCAGGCTGTTTCTTCTGTTGATTTATTCAAATATAAACTCATTAAAAAGGCACAGGAAATGTGATCTTTAATATTTAGTTTGAAATGGTTGACTGATCACCAGGCTGAAGATCCTGTTTCAGAACCATCCAGACAACCTACATGTGAACCCTCTAACACTGGTGCTGCCATGTTAGTGGCCCTGAAGGCCTCATCAGTCCTGTTCACAAACCTCTGAGTCTGTTGCCCCTGTGCCAGCTCTGGATCTGTGCCATCGTCTCCTCAAAACCATCAACCCTCCCAAACCCACCACGCCCCCATTAGCCATTCAAAACCCCCATCTTCCCTTTCAACCTCCACATCTGCCTCCATCAGCCGTTCATGTAATCAGATCAAAGTCCGATCACATCGGAACACAAAAAGAGAGAGAGAGAGGATGTTCAGTCTCTGTAGAGTTTAATCTGAAATGATATGAGTGCAGATTTTACAATAAAATCCTTCCTGTCACAGTATTTGTTAAAATCACTGTCCCTGTTTTTATGGCGGTGGGGTGTTCGCTGTCTGTGGGAGATCTGAAAACTTAACCCTGAGCTGTTGTAGTTTGGTTTGTCGCATGGCTTCATCCTCAAAGAAACTGAGAGTTGTGTAATGTCTTATATCGGCTTCTACATGAGTAACTGCACTGACACAGATGAGAACTTGTTTTCTATCTGCTGCAAGTGTTGCTGAGATTCAACATTCATGAATCTAACCTAGAAGTACAGCGGAGTGCTCTGTTATAAGACTGAAGTGCTTTACGTTGACATACACATAGCTTTGGAAAATATGTAAGTTCATTGTCATACATTTTTTTTTTAAAACAAAACTGAAAAGCGATAGCTGAAGTGTTTCTTCTGACTTTAACCCGAGGAGGGTCTGAAAATCTCCTTGTTTTTCCAACCTCGATGTTGGTGATTCCTTCAGAAATAATGCCCAGATTACTGACCTCACCCCAGAGGCAAAAATCTCTCTTCATCTTATATCTGTTTGGATGTTTCCAGAAATACTAAGAGCAAACAAATGTGAGGTTTTTGATTCCAAATGCAAGTAAAAAGTTATTGGTGGTGCAAATTCTGATTGGACTAAAGGAATAGATTTGCTCATGGAGACAAAGTAAACGCACATATTATCTTTTAAGTTCAGCTTTGGTGACCTTTGATGTGCTGAACAACAGTAAACTGTCTTGACAGTGTCGACCTTTGAGAGAAGGAAAAGCCGGAGAGTCCAAATTGGAGGAAGTTGCCCTTTTAGCCTATTTTAAGACTTGAGTGTGTCTGTGGCACAAATCTCTTTAGAATAAACTGTGTGAATGTAATTGCCAGTTAATGAAGGAGTTCATGAGCTTGTTGACAGACAAGCTGGAAAAGCTATAGGGACAGATGCACTCACATGTTCCTGGCTGGTTTAGCGATCGGCTCTCCAGCTACACGAGCTGCCAGCTTCATCGTTTTATTCTATGATGCTATTTTCTGGTGCGACTGGGGCTTAAGAGGCAAAACAAGAGGATTTTCAAACTGTTATTATAGTGTTGGATTCAAATCTCTGTTAATAACTGATGTCGTCGCCTCCTCGGGTTAACGGAGTCAGACGTGGTGAAAGCTGAGCGTAGAAACTGCTTCTTTTCTACAAATGTCTTACATTAGACTGCTATAATACTGCATACCATAACATAACATGAGAGAGATACAACGATTCACAAAAAAATAAATGCAATACTTTCTACAATAGAAAGCTGGAAGAAAAAAATGCTGCGCCGGCAGAAAAAGGCAGCACTTTTAGCTTCCGTGTGAAATCTTCCTGCAGCGTGCCGCACCATCCTCCTGCTCTCCCTGTCGCTCTCTGAAAAGGCAGCAATGACATAAAAAAGTAAAGAAGAAGAGGTCATGGTTTGACCTCTGAGTCCTCCTATTATAGTGCAGAGGTTAAAGGTCAGGGGTGGGGGGGTCCCCTTCAGTAGCCCTTCATAGCGATGGGCGGTCCTCCTGCGCTGTCGTGACGTTTGACCTGATGGATCATCAGGAGGGAGACCAGCAGGCCCAGAAGCTGCAGAGACAGACAGTCCGTTAGAAAGACAGCGACGGGAGACGAGCTGTCAGACACCTCGAATCCAGCAGAAGTGAACGACGTGACAAAAGCAACCATCTGTCCGATCCACGCTGCTACAACTGCTGCTTTGAATTTAGATGCCGACTGGAAGCCAACAGCTGCGATAAAGATGTTTTTTTATTTCAGTTTATCGCCTGCATTTTGTTGGTTTAGTAGCTGAATGAGCTGTTGAGCTTTCTGAGTGGAGCTAAAAGGACAAACTGTCTTCATCCAAAATACAGCTGCAAAATGGGGAGCCCTGATTCCTGAAGTGTTTTTCCCAACTTGAAATTAAATTTGAATGTTTTTACTGAGACGTCCGCTGGATGATTTAACAATAGTTTCATGTTATGTTCATCAGATTAGATCATTTCAACTTTGTATCAGACAAATCAGTTTGGTATCAGTTCTTCATTCAAGCTGAGACCTGAACCAGCCTGTACTCATGTCTGTCAGACTCGAGTGAACCCGACCGACCCGAGACTCTACTTCATCTAATACTGACTAAAAACTGCGCCTCACATTCGAGCCAAACTAAGCAATGACTTCTCCTCTTCTTATCTTCATAAACAAGCTGTAACACAACATGATAACAGTGATCTTACAGCGGTGACAGCGAATCCAAAGAACAAGCCCATGGCGATCTGGAAGAAGAGGTTGAACCATGAAAAGATGAAGTCACTGCAGGTCTGCGGAGGAGGAGACAGAACGGGTCAGTTTCTGGAAACGTGACTGGCTGGTAAGGGGGGGGGCAGGGTTGGTGGATCGATTGAATACCTGTTTAAAGATCTTGTCTGGGCCTCTGGTTCCCTGCAAGAAAACAAGAGCAAAATATGATCATCATGGTAAAAAAAAGAAAAATCTAGAGACAAAAAGGTGACGTTTACTTTTGCACGAGCTCCAGCTTTTCCCACGAGATGACACTCGCTGAATTCCTATATTGCTTATATTGCAAACACAATATTCCAGTTACATCTTACAAGAACCAACCTGGGGTCTTGTTTTGCATCCAGAAGTTCCAAATGAGAAAGAGCTGTATCCCTGTTCAGAGCTGCAGGCACAGGACTGAGGGATTTCATCTCCCCAGTCGGAGGCGCTCACGACTCCACAGCACCGAACCTGCAAACACACGAGAACGTGAGCTTCAACTTCTGTCTTCAAATGTTGAACCACCAGTCTTAAACACAGCATCATTTATCATAAAGGTTAATGGTACACGGAGAACATTACAGCTTGCTGGAGCCCGTCGAGCATGAGTTGCAGATCCTTGTCTTCCATGAAGGGCTTCGCCGCCTCAGATGAGGCGCTGTCGAAGCGTTCCTTCAGCTACGAGGAGAGAAAGAACAACGTCAAGATAGATTTAATGAAAAACTAAGATACAGGAAATGTAAGAATTAGAATACACACAGGACAACATTGGAATCTGTGACAGAATCATATCAGCATCTAACAAAAGAAAAGAAGCAGCAGTGAGATCAGTCTGTAGTGAGAACAGGATGAAAATCAGCAGATAGGTCGTTAGATGGATGGATGACCTGGTTCCTTGTGACGGCGACAATGATGCCAAAGATCAGCATGATGACCATCCCGACCCCCATGAAACCTGCGAACTGCACATGAGACACAATGAGCAAAGACACACGTCCTGTTGTGTTGATTGACTTGATTCAAACGAAATGATCAAACGGACGAAACAGATTTCATCCAATTGATTGTCATGAGTTACTCCTCAGTTTGACTCCACGTACTATTTTGAGGGCGAGGTCTTTCTCAGAGCAGCCTGCGTAGATTCCCAGGCAGGAGATGCCGAGGACGCCAATGGCAAACACCCAACTCCATCCCAGACTCGGGCTCCCGACCGCCGACAGCTGCTCCACCACAAGTGACACAACACAAACTGAGTCACTGCAAAGCTGTCATTTCAATCAGTGGCTAATTATTCTACATTTTTTTTCTTGTCAACAAATCCTATGAAATGCTTTCCCTGTAAACTCTGTAGAACTTGATACATGTTGAAAACGAAGTATTTTTAACAATATGTATTCCTGTTTTAAAAGCTGGTTCGATATATAACATACTATAACCTCTTGGAATAAAATAAGCACAGTTATCCTCCACACGCTGTGTTTGCTGCCACATGAGAGATGAATCTCTTGTTCATGTACGACAACGTCTCTCGGCCAACATCTACGTTACCAAGCCAGATGAGCTTAGCTTGGAAAGTTCTGGCAAAAGAACAGTGCAAACAACACCAAACTGAGAATGAATGAATGGAAATAAACAGATATTAAAACTACAAGCAGGAACCAGCCTGCAGAGAAGAAGTGAAAATAAGAGGTCATGTTCTTGTAAAGTCACTATTCGCTGTTATATCTACAGAAACAAATGTAAATAACATACGTCGTATCATAAATATAATAACGCTTTGTATATAGTAAAAACTCTTTACTTCTTACTATCAATGCTTTAGTATTTGGATTAAACTACAACAGACTCTGATGTTTCATCAAATCACAGAGCCCCTCCTATAATAAGCTCCTCCTCCTCCTCAGGGTGTGGGATGTTCTGATAGGTCAGTAGTGAGGCGGGTGCTCTCTGATTGGTGCCTGCCTCTACATGCTGCTCCAGGTACAGACATGCAATAACAATCCTTAATTTAAATTCATATGTTATTTGTTGATCATGTAAATTTCGCTTTTGATTTCGCAAGAAATCATGGATTCAGAGTTTGGTGAGTTCTGATCTTGAGGTCGTCACACAGCAGTTTCACATCTGGACTCTGGAGAACAGTTATTATGATTATTATCGTTATTATTATGGTGGTTTAGTCTGTAATCTTTGGCTCCACAGAGTGCGATCAGCTCTCTGTTGTTATTGGTGTTTTCATGGGGGAGAAAGAAGAAAACAGCATATCCTGTAATAACCATCTTCAATGCGTTACTCAACCATCAATCTTCTATATAAAAGCCGTATAGAACAGTATAATTACATTAAGCTGAACGAGAGAGACGGACAGAGACAGTAAGAGGACACCGTTTTTTTCAAATGTAATTTCCAGACAAAAACAAAAACAAGAGCCAACAGTGAATAAAGCCCATGTTGGAATCAGGTTTCAGCCCAGTAATGAGTTTAAATGCAGGATCCCACAAAATGGACGCTGGAATGCAGGAAACCCAAAACCTGACGATGTGTTTTGGAAAATGCTCAGCAAGAATGGAAACTGAATTGGATTAGTTGAAAACAAAGAGCTAAAAGGCCGTATTCCATGAAGAGAGTCGTCCTCCTGTCGTCACGGAGCCAACAGCTTTTCTCATCTGATAACTTTGTCTGAGGCTTTCCTGTTTTTCTGCCGCTCACAAAGTCGACTGTGAGAATGGAAAAAGTGCCCCGAGCTGCATCTGCTCTGCATTAAGGAAAGAAATCAAAGCGGCTGCTGCGTCCTGGCAGCTCGGCCGCCTCCTTGTAAACACTCTCGGTCCTCCAACTCGGCTTGTTTGAAACATTTCTAAACAGGTATGGTGAATTTTCGCGTGTATCCAGGATTACACACGACGTCCTGACTCGACCGGGCTCCGTTCTCACAGATGAAAACCAGCTGGGTTTGTTTGATTCGGAGCCTCGAACGCTCCAAGAATTTTAACTGAACCTATGGTTACACAAGGTTCTTGAAGTGTTGATGGAAAATATAAATCCCTGATGATTAAAACTTTTTTCAGAGTGATTTTTTTTTTTTTGGAGCAATCAACACAAACCCTGTAAAGCCTCTCTGCTTCTCGACTGACACGTGATTGATTTAATTGTTCACATATAGACTCCCTTGTTTAACCCCATGAGTCATGTTACAGTAAATCTGCAGCTCATTCTGCCAACAGTCGTCCCGTAATAGGAAGCTGTAGCTGCATGTTTGGCAACGACAACTGACCCAACAAAGATGATGAACAAGGAGGGAATTAATCTGACACATGCACGGCCATGGTTTCATTCTCCGGCAGTTTAACGACCTCGTTTCCGGTTCAGCTTCTGTTGACAGCGGTTAGAGTCTGTTCCAACTCTCAACTCGGCCTGAGTGGATGTTTTCCTGAAAAGTGACAGAAGTGGACGTCGTGTGATGCTGATAAACCAAGATGAAGTCTGGAGAGAGGAAGCGGAGCCTGGAAACGATCCGGCACATAAACTTCTGTCCTTTTTTACACTAACATGAGACATAAAGTGATAATCAATGATAATTACGCATATTTTGTTTCCCGTGGGCAGAGCCGGGCTAAGGGTTTCCCTCTGTTTCCAGTCTTTATGATAAGCTAAGCTAACTGGAGCTCCAGCTGCAAACATGTCATGATCTGAATGTCGGCAAGAAAGCAAATTAAATGTCAAGTTTCTCCTTTAATACTGGAAGGAACATGAGACCTTGACTTCAAAATAAATAAACCACTTTGTTTGGAGCTGAAACTGAAGCTTTTTCTCTGACAATAAAGTTTGGCTGATCTGATTTTGTGACTATTGAAATTTTTTTGTGTGCCTCAACCTCAGTAATTTTATGAGTGCAATATTATTACAGAAATGATGGACAAACTAGAACGAATGAAATTTAAAAAAAAAAAAAAAATTAAAAAACTTTGAAAATGTTTTATTTTATTTTATTATTATGTTTTACATAATGTGGAAACATGCTGATTCTATGGTTCCTGCATTTTGATGCCATGATGTCGAACATGAAGAGGATTCACTTGTTGTTCTTGTTGTTGTTTACCTGTGAGCTGTAGGCGCTGGCCTTCACCGCCCCGAAGATCAGCAGACATCCGAGGATCTGAGGACATGTCACATCAGTTAGTTTGTGCTTCAAAAATACGGAGGCTGAAATGTGCCAAAATATTGATTCTTAATAAAGAAAAATCTAAATTAAAGTGGGTAAAACAGAAAATGTAAATAATGTAGAAGAACGAAAATGAGATATTGAATATTTAAAAGCTTAAAAATTGTTTTCATTTGATGATCTTAACATTACATTAAAGATCCCGTTCGAAGTGATGCAGCAGTTTGATCGTCTTAGCTTCAGAAATGTTCCAAGACAAAACAGAATGTGAGGGCAGCTGAATCCAAACATCCGCCTCCTGTGAGGATGATGTCGCTCTGTTCGGTGCCACAAGCTGACGGTTGAGTTCCAATTTCAAGATGAGTCGTCAAAAACACTTTTTTTTTTTTTAGTGACAAGATGGATTTTGATATAAAAAGCACGTTTTGACAGATATTTATCAGGTAACAAGAGACAAGATTAGAACTTGTTGATGGATTTTTCATTTCATTGTCTCCTCAAAAGTTTTAAGTGGATGGGAAATAATCTCAGAGGCATAAAACCACCAAAACTGTGATAATGTGGTTTTCACAACATCAAGTCTTTTTATTATCTCCATAAAATCTGCTTATAAAGGCTTTGTTTCTTGTACCAGAGCATCATCGCTGTAATGTCAGCACTGAGACACTAGAGGGAGACAGAGCTCAGAGAACTGAACACCGGAGACTCTGTGTCTCACCTGAAGGCTGCACATACACACATGTATGATCTGTGTGATCTCATTCATCAATTTTATCAATCAGAACATTTTTGTATTAATTAATTAATGGGTCACAAATGAGATGATGAAGACAGAACAAATTTGAAAATTGATTTTAGTGTCTTTCAGCTTTGTTTTTTACTCTGGAGTTTTTTTTATTATTAGTTTTATTCTCTTGCACAAATTTAAAGGTTGTTTAGATTTTAAAGGACTTTAAAGTGACTGGGTTTTTTTCTCTGCAGAACCAAAAAAAAAAAATCTCAAATGTTCCTGAAAATGAAAACAGCCTCTCGAGTCTCCTCCTTCTTTAAATCGTCCCCACTGTTTTTTTTCCATCAGGCTCAGAGCTGAAAACATCCTCTGCAGCAGGAAGGAATGAAGCTTCATTAGGGTGAAGAAAAGGGGGCTGGTGGGTGGACTGAAACATGAAGCCTCTGTTGCAGATTCGTCCATCTTGATTTTTTTTTTCTGTTCTCTCTGTTACTGGAAGTGACTGTTTACTGAACATGAGCAATAAGCCAAAATCTGGACCTGTGTTTGTCCTGAAAAAGAACTGAAACCTGATGCTTCACACCTTTGTCTAATGTTTTATCACTTCACTTCAATGCAATCAAACATGATTTTTTTAGTCTAATCTCTGATGCATGTTTATTTTGAGTTTAGACTTTATTGTTGTAATATTAATTTTTTTAAACTTAAAGTAAATCTGCATCCTTTGTGTTCTTTAAAGCAGACTAGACTTTTTCTCCTCACATTCTTCTGTTTCATAAAAAAAAAAATCAAACTTTTTACAATCTGCTTTCATTTTTTCTCCTCTTACGTAATAACTCTGATCTGCTTCACACAGGAGGAAAAAACCTGCAGGTACTTTGTTCTTACAGTTTCCATCTTTTCTAATCTATTGCTCCATAAAAAACTAAAGTAATAATAATAATAATAATAAAAATTAAATATAAAATCAGAAATTGTCCCCCAAAAAAGTGTTTCTACTTACAGCAAACAGCACATTGAAGAAGATAAAGAGGCATTTGAGGCATCCGTTAATTTTTCCCATCTTCAGTTTTTGGAAATTGTCTCAGAGAGGTGAAGCGGTGTGCGTGAGTGTGTGTGTGTGTCTCAGTGTGTGATGATGGGCAGCAGTGTGTGCTGTGATAAAGAGCCTGCAGAGCAACTGACTGTGAGTGAGGCTGAACACAGAACTACAACACACAGATCTGATCTGCATCACAGGACACACATCTGACACAACCTGAGCAAACTCTCACAAACTCTCACAAACTTTCACCAACATGTCGCAGCATGAAGCTTCATCTGGCTGGAAACGAAAGTTAACCTTTACAAAGCAGCATTTTCATTTTAACTTCAGCAGATGTGTTTTTCTCTTATTTAATCAACTTGTTTAAAGAGTTAATTCAAGAACACAGACAATTAATCTGTAGTGTTCGTGTGTTGAACAATAGGAGAAAGAGAGAAGTTTGTGAAACAGTTAAATTCTTGATGAAAACTTTGTGGTGTTTGAAAGTCTGATGTGAAGCCAGAAGTTTCCAAATTAAGTTTATCTTGTGAGTGAAACACAGGGTGGTACAAATATGCTGAGTTTCAGAACAAACCAAAGATTATCTGTGCAGATCGAGAATGAAAGTTGTCAGAAACCAGATGAAGAATTTGACAGATGTGAACAGGAAGTTCATAAATATTTTAAAAAGGCTACAAATGTTCTTACTTATATTTTTCTATTTTTATTGAAACAAACAATCGTCCTTATCTTTAAACTTTCTGACTCTCTGGTTCCTTATGAAGACATAAAGCTTTAACAACAAGGACATAGTTTCATTCCTGAAAAGGCTCAGTAATTTTCCATCACACTGATGAAACAACATGAACTTGCTGATGTGCTTTAAATAGCTTTTGGACAGCGATGCAGCTCGACGGCTGAGAGGACGGACGTGTATCAGGCTTTGGATACGCTGGGTTTCCTCATCTCATGGTCAAGGTTTGGTTCAGTTTAGTTTAACTAAAACTACTTTGTTAAGTTTAGGGAATGACTGTGGTCACGGTTGAAGGAAACCAGATGGGATGTGAACCACACTCTCAGGTGTCAAAGTCACATTTCTTTAAGCCGACCTCCTCCTCAAGACGTTTCAAAGGACTTCAACAACGTCACTGTCATTACTGAAGCAATCAAACAAATCAAACAAGACATCACTTATCCAGAAAACACAGGCAGAAGTTGTTTTTACGTTAAATCTGCAGGTTTATGCTCAGAGACTGTGGACGTGATTCAAAGAATCAAAGAGAGACGAGCTGAAACTTAGCAGCATCAAAGTCACAAGAGAAATAAATGGAAAGAGAAAGATATAAACGATGTGACTCAACCGTCCACGCCAGCCCTCTCGGTTTCAGAGGTGAACGACCAACGTTTTGTAACTTGAGAAACACTCGGTCATTACTCACACGAGGTAACAGGAGAACGTAAACACAGGTTGTTTTTGAGAAAAAGACGGAGGCTGGTTTTCTGCAGAAAGCAAAGAAAGAATCAAAAGAATAACAAAGAGATTCATTCATCATCAGTGGAATCTCGTTCTTTAGTTCACTTCAAGGTTATTTAGAAAAAGCGGGTGAGTCAAGATTTTGTTGAATGTACTTGAGTCAAATTCATGAGTTCAGTGTAGAAACTAAAATGAAAAAACAGATTTGTGGCAGGAAATTAAGAAAAAAAAAAGAGAAAATCTATTTTGGTTTTATTGCATTTAATCATGTATTGATTATCAATACTAGCACAATATTATTTTAGCTTGTCGTCTGTCCCACATCTGATCTGCACTCGCTCACAAACTGCACAGGAAAATGACGTTTGCTGTCATTTTCAGGAGAACGAGGCATAATGTAGAACCAACAGGTTCTCAAAAGTTCAGAATATAGGAAGCTGTTACATTGTTGTAGTCTGATAAATTTCCTCATTTCACCTCAAACACAAGAATGAGGTTTGGCTGTTTTTACACATGGCCCTTCATTCACGGCACGTGGAAGTGAACTACATGAACAACTGGATGTGAAGAGAGATTTCACCACTGTTCATTGCTCATCATCATCAACTTCCTCAACATCTGTCCAGTTTCCTCTTTCAGCAGCTCCGAGAGTCACATCTGTGAAACACGCATGAAGTAATACAAGATACGATTTTGTCGATCTTGTGTGAAATTGAGAAAAACTTTCAATGAAGTAAATGTATTCATTTATGTATATTATTTATTTATTTACTCTTCAAGCCGTTGTGACAAACATAAACAAACATTCTGAATATTCTCATATTAAAAACTCTTGTTGTCGTGACTTTCTTTTCTTTAAAAATTGCTTTTTTTGTTTAAGATCATATGGCAACACGTTATGATTCTATAATAAGTGCTGTCATAATCACTAATCAGTTAAATCACTTGTAATTAATTTTCTCAGCCCGTCGTCAGCAGAAAAACAGACATACAGGTCGTCAAGCAGCTTATTTCAGCTCAGATTTATATGTTCTTATTTATTCTAACTTGCATTACGTCCTTAACTTACATCCATAAGTTACATAAACTAAACTATGTGATGACGAAGGTGCGACACGACAAAAGTCCAGTTGTAGAAACTCTCTAATGATCACGTGTTGTTTCTGAAGTCATTCGGGTTCGAGAAGCTGAAGCAGGTGGAACAGTTTTACAGCAGAGAGCAGAGTTTTTCCACAGGAAAATGAATGATGCATGAAAACGTACTGATTTATTAAGGAATAAAAAAACAAAACAGAAAAAAAAAACAAAAAGGATAAACAGAGTAAAAGAAGTTAAAGTCACGTCGCTTCTCTACGAGGGCTCATCCTCTCTAACTGCTCTAGATCTATGAAGTGTTTTTGAAGTTTGGGTCTGATGGAGGAGACCACACCCCCTCACACCCACCCCTGTGTGTGTGTGTGTGTGTGTGTGTGTGTGTGTGTGTGTGTGTGTGTGTGTGTGTGTGTCTCTGCGTGTGTTTCTGTGTGAGAGAGAGAGATAATGGCTCCATCCTTGCCGTTGACCTCTCAGAGAAATATGTGGAAGTCAAAGAGAAAAAAGAGAAAAGTAAAACAATAAACTGTGACGGGCGACAAAATGGCTGAAATCAATGCATCCAGATTCAGGTTCAGGGTGTTTTTAGTGTCGAGCTCTCAAACACTGTCAGTATCCAGGTGAACGTCAGACTCATAATGACTGAAAAAGGAGGGAAAGGGAAGAAACCATGGGCAGAACACAGGCCACGCCACCCAACATTTGAGGTGTCACTGAACAAATGCAGATGTTGATGGAAAAAAACTACACAACCAGCTTCTGCTGCCACAAACTGTAAAAACAAAAGGAAAGAAGAGAAGCTGCTAATTTGCAGATCAAATTACAACAAGACACGAAGGTTTCAGCTTGACTGATTTTGGTTGAAAGTCTGTCGAACAGAAGAAATTAAAGCACCAACCAAAGGCTCTTTTGGTTTCACTCACAGCGACGTGCAGCGACCCGCAGTGAATAAACAGGTTTTAATCCTGTCTTGATTGTTGACCTTTCACTAAACCCCTCCTACGACCCAGGCGTGTCTGCAGGCCTGTCAGGCTTTTCCTTTCCCTGCATGTTGAGGGGATGAGCACGAGGCTTTAAGAAGAGCGATGATCGGTTTCTCAAGAGTCAAGAGTCTGCTGCAAATGTTCGAACATCTGGCCAACAGGCTTCTTACCTACAGCAGGAGCCAAACATTATGTCCACACGCAATGAGCATTTTATTAGCTCTCTGCATTATTTTGTGAGGTTACATTAGAACACTGTCTGTATATGAATGGATGATGTCAGGTTGGACCGGACGCTCGGTTCTTCACCGTCACCAGGTCAGGCTTCGAGCTCGGTGTCGTCTCTCCTCGTACGAGTGACGACATCCAGAACCTCGGACATTAACGGGTCAGTGTGTGCGTCTCCTCACATAAGCGTCCGTCAACATTCCCGTCCTGGTCCGACTTCCTGCGTTTGATGTCATACCGCTGGGTGGACGATAACGGAGCTCGTCGCTTGCAGCCAGTTGTTGCAGCGACAAGCTCCGTTGTCAGTATGAGGACCAGAGATGGAGGTGAGAGGTCGATGGCCTGTCGGTAAAGAGATACTGATGGAATTTCTTCACTCAAACAGTAAAGACAGTCCATCACGCTTCGCTTTGCTCGGTGTCCTCGATGCGAAGACGACTGGTCTTGTGCCAGCTGAAGTGGTGGTGTGGGGAAAAGCAGGAGACTGTCTCAGATTTGTCCACTTCCATGTCTTAGAAGCTAGAAGCTCAAGCAGCAGCTTCAGCTTTCTGGCAAAGTTTGAAATGAGTCTTGCGTAATATGTCAGCAAGCCAAGAAATGAGCTCAGCTGAGCCTCCTTCACCCTTGACGGGGCCGCGTGGAGTTCAGTGCTGCTGATACGTGACAGTAGCTGAAGGTGATACTGACACAGGACAGGTACAGAAGTGACCTCCAGACTCAATGACCTAAATTTACCTGCTTATACTATACTTACACTGTATGGACATAAATGCTGGTGTGATGAAGATGATACGTTCATGTTGGTATTTTGTGAAGTGAATCTGTTTTCTGTCACATTAAAATCACTGCATGAAATGTTGCTCCTTCATATTGAAGGAATCTGTGATGCAGGTGAACTGGAAACTCCATGCACTCATTTCACAGTAACAAAGCGTAACAAACTCCGTCAGTGAGCGTCTTGACGGACGACACTTGATCCTGGACGGCCACAGCAGCTCATTCAGATATGTCGGTGATGTCTGGACACAAAATCCAACTTGATCACTTGCAAATAACAGTTGGTCTTAAAGATCTGATTCGACTGCAGTCTGAACAAAGTCCGACACCTGGGACACACCACCTGAACCGCTGCGGCTCACAGACAGGTGGCGTCCACACAGACAGCTTTGTTGCCACCGCTGGTCCATCTTTCTATGTTTCTATCTCCTTTATGTGAGTGAATGGTTCTGTCCACAGGAACACTGGAGGACTTTGAAACAGATACAGGAAGTGTTAAGTTAAAAATATATGTACCAATCAATTTACAGTGGAGACGTCATCAGCCAGAACCAATAATATAGGGGGCGCTAACATGTGGGACAAGTGAATAAAACTTAAATTTCTTCTTTTTGGTAATAAGCAAATGGCACCTACAGTTTAACAAACCTTCAGCTCTGGTTTAAAGTTCTCAAACTGTCCAAGTGACCCCCCGGTCCAGTTTTATCAGACACCTGCTGACCCACCAGGATCCAGGACCGTCCTCGGCTCTGCTGTCTGGACTCCGTCTCCGAGCTCAGGAATGTGCAGGTCTGTGCACGGAGCTGTTGGGATTTACGAGACTTATTGTTAAAGCGTTTACGAGGGTGAAAGCTGCATTCCGCTGTCTGGTTCACACCGACGCCACAGTTTATCAGGACGGAGGACAGCGAGGACGCCGCTGGTCGAAAAACTTCACTTCATACAGAGAAAGAGAAGTTCAATTCTACCTCAATTCTAGAAAAGTTGTTTAAGTTATTACATGGAGAACAGATTGTTCATGTTTTCTCATTTTCTCTGTCCAACACTGGAGGAGAGTGAAAGATCTCAACAAACCTGCTGATCATCTCCAGGCAGTGACGCACTGATTTGCTTGATTGCAGAATTATCATCTCAGATTTTTTGGGTGTTTTGCTCATTGATGACTGTTTTTGCGTTTGGAATCAGAGCAGCCGGACCATGAATCACAAATCACAGATATTTCTTTGACATTAAAAAGCTGCTTCTGTATTGACTGAAATTGAAAGAATCAGACAGTATTGATCGTTTCTGTTTCGTTTCTGAATAAGTGAAAATGAAACAAGAAATAGTCGTTGTGAATTAGGAAAATTGATTCCCTTCATGGTTGAGTTCACACAAATCACTTTTTTTTGTAAATAAGAAATTTGAGATCTCTCTCAGCTTTTATTGTTTATCTTCTCTTCAGGTGTAAAACAAATCATCTTTCATGAGAAATTTCTGGTTCTTTGATTGAAAAAGTCGAAGGTGCGAGACTGTGGACAGAAAATCGTTTCAGAAAGAAAAAGCTAGTATTAAAATATACTAAAATATAAATATATTGATTTCACTTTGTAGGATCCTGATAAAACAATATATATAAACAATAATATTTTAAGTTGAAATAATTTAAATTGATGATCAGAACATTCGAAATGAAGGAAAGGCTGAGGATGAAGGATGAAGGAAAATGTGAATGTCTGCTCCGATACCCAAAGACCAGATTCAGACAGCAGGTAGAACAACTTTCATCCACTGAAGGAAAACCCCGTCTGTTCTGTGACGACAAAGAGTCAATCTCCCCAAAATTCAACCTGGCTTGTTTGATATCGATGAAAATTTGGGGATCTCCGCTTGACTTTTAAAGAAAGTTCTCTTTTCTTTTTTATTCAATGCAGGTTTGAAATGGAGTCACTGGTATTTTGTTTGAGTTTTCTTGTGAAGCAAAATGTAACGTGTTCAGAAGAGCTGAGGCAGAGATCACTCAAGTTGTGCGTTGGATGAATGTAATGTAGTTTCACACTTTGTTTTTCTGAGGAAAGCGGAACAGAAAGCCCCCCACACACACCCACACACACACCCACACACCAGCCAACAGACCTGTAAATTTCAAACAGCCATGAGACTTATTTTATTTGAATTTTTGTTGTTACTTTTGTTCTTTTTAAAATACTTTGATATTAACCGTGTATTGAATTCTGAAACCTCAGAATCAGAATCACCTTCATTTGTCAACTATGAAGAAAAACAAGACTTTTAGAAAATTAAACACATGAACAACAAACACAAACTGCTGATGGAAACTGTGGATCTTTAAAAATACCTAACATTGCGTCACAGTTGTTGCAAAAATTATATTTAATAATTTCATTTTTTTTATGTTGAATATTTTTATTATTATATATAAATATTACAACAGTGAGAATATTCTTTTGTGCAAATAGGTCATGTGTTAAGTTTGTGTGTTTAAAGATTCAAACAGAACAAGCATCCTTCAACAGGAAGAACAACCGGTCTCTAACTGGGTCATTTTCATCTGGGTCAAAAGAGAAAAGTGCCATAGATGTAAAACTGAAGGTGAAGAAGAAAATTAAAATATAAAGTTAAATAAAATATCCAGCTAAAGTTTGATTAGAAGTTATTTAATATTTACTTTTAATATCTATGTTTTTAAGTTTAAACAAATTTTGCACTTTGCTGTGATGCATAAACATTTAGAAAATCAGAAATAAAATTAAATGATGTTCAGCTGAGGAGTCAAAATGTTTCTACAAACAACATAAAATTCACAATATAACAATAACAATGTTCGACCCTGATTCCGTTTGAATCAGAGAACTGGATCTTTCTCCGAGTATCATGTTTCAGTCATTACAGGTAAAAAATAAAAAGCCTTCCTAGACGTGAGGCTCATGTTCGGGTGGAGAACTGACTTCAGACACTTGTTTTCCTGACGGCGCTCCGGTGAACACGAGTGTTCGGGGACGTGTTGGGGTCAGTGTGAAGTGTTTCGGCCGCTCTGCTGACAGACAGAAGGAGTCGAAGAGGTCGAATCATCGGGCTCTGAGTTTGGATTATCTCGCAGACTAAAGCGACACCGATAACGAGGCTGGCTTTCCAGATATGTTCCACCTTTATCAGAGCATAAATAGAACCAACGTCACAGCTGCATCTCTGAAAGCTTCAGCTTCTCATTCTGAAACTGTCAGCCATCTTTCTGGTTTCACAAGTTACTGTAGTTGTTATGAAAACACAAATAACACAAAATGACGTAAAGTGAAGTTTAGCAGCAGAAAGAACAAGTTGCATTATTGATGTGAACTGATGCTTCTGACTGCAGGAAGTGTTTGGAAAACGTTTCCACGTCTGTTCGTTACATCGTCTCCGTTGATGAACAGTTGCTGCTTCCAGTTACTGAAACAACGAGAACCTCATGTCTGAGTGATTCAGAAAGCAAAAGAGTCTTTGTAAAAGATAAAAGGTATGATGAGCATCAAGAACAGCAACATCGACTGCTTTCTCAAGGATGTGGTCTGAGAGTGAAACCATCATGAATGGGCCGATCTGAAGGAGTGTCGGTGTGGTTTGGCGGAGGCGGGCAGCAGATCACAGGAAGCTTGACGAACCTGTTTGAGCTGGTCATTAACCGGACATGCAGGTAACTTTTCCTGTGTTTCAGTCACTCGTCCACGTGCAAACTGAGTCAGAGACATCACTGAAGTCGGTTCAGCTGCTGGTTTGTGTCGACTCTCTGAGCTGAAAGATTCAGCAGGTTGTCGTCCACTCGATGCACTTTATGGACATGTAGCCCACCTGTCCCTACTATAATCAGGGGTTTGGCCCTGAGTTCTTTACTACGGTTAACTCAATGTATAACAAAGGTTTTAAAGGTAATTTTATCTTCTTTCACTTTTATATAGATACTTTTAAGTTTGTCTTGAATCACGTGCTGCACCTTTAATGAAATGTAAAACCACTATTTTTAAATCCTGTGTAATGTCCCTTTCTAATGTATTTAACACAAATATTTATGACCAATATTTATGTATGAGCTCCTCTTATTTAGTTGGGTTTTTAAAACTATTTAAAATGAACAACAATGAAATCCAAACTTTACTCTGAAGACCTTTTTTTTTTTTCAAATGAAGATAATTACAGTAATTGTACTTTTACATTGGCAACAACACAAAATGTAGGTTACGTCAAACTCAAACTTAAACCAGTGTTCAGTGAGCCCACTCTCATAAAGCCCACTCTCTCCACACAAGCCGCCATATAAACTACGTATTTACCCTTTAAAGTAAAGCTCTGCGGCCCTGATGCGACGCTTTGGAGCAGTGAGGCCCAAAACTGACCTTCACTCAGAAGAGCAACAAAGTTAAAGTGCGGTACCTTATGAAGGTGTTGGTCCCAACTGCAGCTTCCACAGGTCTCCGATCCTGCAGTGAAGAAAGATGGCGAGCAGGTCTCCAGGAGGACGCGGTCTCCTCGGCAGCTGAACCAGTCTCTCATCCTCCGGCGAAGAGAAGGCGGCGGCAGGTGTCCCAAGATGGCGCCGTCTCAGCCGCATGTAGTCCAACGAAAGTCCGAGCGAGGGCTTGTTGAGTTAGCTTCACTGTCCAATAAACCTTCAGGGTTTCTAGTTCAGATGAACCGTAGCGCCTCTAGCGCGAGCTGTGTTAGCTTTACTTTAGCTAAAAGTCCATTCACTTTGCTAACGAATGCTAACATAAACATGTCGGCTAACAAGCTAACAAAACCCGAGTGGAGCTAACACACACACTCACATGAAGAAAAACTCCGAGCTGACAAATATCCAGCTGCTCACAGAAGCGATGTGAGATGATTATCTTGCTTTAGACTGTCGAGTTTAGTCCAACAGACACATGTTTACATCAGGACTTGGTCAAGCGGCCATAACGAACTCACGCTCTTCTCATGGTCCGACACACCTGAGCCAATTAGTGACCAGTCTCACACGCGCTACTCCATCATCATACCAAGAACTCTTCACAATAAAACATTTCAAAATAAAATACATCTGCAATTTTACAGCTGCATGTTTAACTTATGTATTGAACTATACTCTTTTTTAACCTTTTATGAAACAACTTTTAACCACTTCTTTTTTTTTGTTAACTATGCTAAGTGTTTTTTAACCAAGTCACATATGTGTTCGACTTCATCTTACCGTTACACAACAATGAACTGTATTTTTTAACCTGGTTACAGACAATTTCAACTTTTTCCAGAACCTCAAACATCTTTTTAAGACTGATGGACTTTGCCTCAACGAGTCAGGAGTAAAATGAAGCTCGACCCTGTTTACGTGTCGCTTCGATCTGTCGAGGACGAGAGAGACACCAGAAACCATGAGAGAAAAGTTCCTCCCTCCTCAGTGAAGACACATTAAGGTTCCTCCTCTATGGACCATGAATATCAAAATTTGACCATGAATATTGAAATTCATTAAGTATTTTTGAGATTTTTGTTGATTTTCTCAGGACCAAACTGTCTCAAGTGCAGCGAACTGCAGACGATATTAATGTGATGACAAAGAAAATCGTGAACTATTACAGAAGCAGAAAACACGATGACTGACAGATCTTCAACTTGATCCTCAACATGTCATAAAAGTGAATTCACTGAAAAAGATTCATCATCTGCTGAACTCTGAGTGTTTGAGCGGCTGTGTTCATCTTTGAAACTGTGGATGAAACTAAAGTGGATGAAAGCAGTGAATGTGGCAGCGATGATGATGAAGGGAGCTCAGGTGAAGCCGGCAGGTCCGGTCACAACATGACGACAGGTACGTTTGCTGAGTTCACTTTGTTTGTTTAACATGTTTTCTTTGCAGATTTGCAGTTTTAAGTTCTGTTTCAGGTTCAAACGTGCTCGATCACGTGGATCATTCGGTTTCTCCTGTTGTATTATTTCAATGCAAGCTTCAGATTTCACTGTAGAAAATGCAAAGAAGGTCACGTATGTAATCGAACCGTGAGTACGTGGATCCAGAGCGGCTCCATCCTGCTGCTCATCTTCTTCATTCCCCTCTTTTGCATGATTTCCAGGTTCCAGGCCGCAGTGAGACGAAGGCTCCTCATCAATCATTAAGCGGTCGTTTTATCACGTTAGCGGGGACTTGGTGGCGGCCTGTGTAACTGTGTTATATCCTCTCTAAGTCTGACCTGCAGATGGCTGATAGCTACAATCACATTAGACGAGCTGTTTACCGCTGCTGCTCGTCTGCGTTACGTCTGGATCCTCTCGCACGGGGCCGTTGCTTCATCGTCGGACGGCTCATTTCAGGGAAACGCGCTGATGGAAAAATGAAGCGGGGATAAACACGAACAAATGAGAAACATAATGAATGTCAACGCTTCCACACAAGTTTCCTGCAAAATGCAATTAGGCAGTTGTGTTTTCCATCAGCAGCATCGTCTCTAACAGCTCGTGATGGAAGCAACACGTCAATAAGACGCTTTGTGCTGCTTTTCCTTCAACCTGTCCTCCATCTGTTCGTCGACAGGACGGTTCGAGGAGACGAGGTCATCAGATGAGACACAACTGAGCTTCTTAAGACAAGAAAAACACCGACATGAAAACATGAAATATGACTCCTGTCTCTCAAAATGTTCAAATCTATCTAACCGCCTCATCAGTTTTACGACACTGATTCTTAACTGATTAGGAGCAAACACTCAAACTGAAAACACTTAAGTTGTCTTTTATGTGCAGCTAAAAAAATGGTTTAGTGTTGGAGAGTTTTGTGGACACATGGCTGAACCTGCGCTGGAGGGATTTTTCTGTGTTTCTGGAGCAAAAAACAATAATAATGAATAAAGTAAGTAGAAACTTTAAAAAGGATAAATAAAAATAACCTTTACAATCATAAAAACTTCAAAGAACAGTCTCACCGTCCTCTGGACAGAAAACATAAAAAGACCAAAGCAAAGTAAAAAAAAAAAGAAAAAAAAGATGCCTAACTTGAACGACCTGTCAGCAGCTTCGCAGTTATCAGTGGTATAACTTTCGGTCATGGGAAAAACAGAGCACAGAAACAGTGAGAGGCTGAAAACAGGAGGACGAGGACGCGCGTGAACCCGAGCAAACACAGCTGCAGCTCGTCGCTTCGTGTTCGATCGAGACCAGTTCGGCCGCTGTCGGCGTTCGTTCGTCTGATCTCAATCAACATCGTCGGTGTCGTGACCTGCAGCTGTGTTTACTCCGTCGTCTACGTCCTCTGAGGAGCAGCCTCCACAACTTCAGACGCACGACTCGGTCGAACGTGTGGAGCTCTCAGTCATCGAGTCCTGAAGACGTTTCACTTCTCATCCAAGAAGCTTCTTTGTTTTTGTGATTGTAGATTTTGATCTCAGACCAGTTTCGTGTTTGTGCACTGAATTCATCCTCTGTGATCGTCTGTCGGATCCTTCAGTTTACTCAGGACCATCTCTTCTTTTTTCTTTCAGTAATACTTTTTCATTTTGGATGTTGCAGCTGAATCAGAATCAGGCTTCTTCTTCTGTGACTGAGCTTTAGGAATTTTAAAAAAAGAAGCTTTGTTTTGTTTTAATGTAACTTTGAATCACTCATTAGTTGATTATTAAATGATCCAGAGATTAATCTTGTTCAAAAAGATGAAAGTTGCAGCTCACTTCATCTGGATTTAAATGCATGTTTTCAGAGACTGGTAATAGTTGAACCTTGAAACATCGATGTGCCAGAAAAACAAAATCCCATCATTCTTCACTTTACTGAGTCACCAGACTTCAAAGCAGCCATTAGGTTTCATTTTGATACTGTTCGAGTTTTCACTTGAAATGAAATGAAATGAAAGCGAGCAAGTTTCATTCAAAACAAGTTTTGTCCATGACTTTCTTTTATTGACTTGATTTAATCTGTCAGAATGTGGAGATTTAGAAAGAACTTTAATAACAGAGGTTTGAGCAGAAGGATTAAGCAGAAACGACACCAGACAAGTTACAACATCTCAAAACCTCTTTAAGAAACCGAATGATTTTTTTTTTTTTTTTTTTTTTGAGAAAAGGGCCCAAATAAAGAGGGTGTATTGTCTGTTGGTGCTGACGGGTGGGTGGTCCGACCTACCCGCCTCCTCCTGGGAGATTAACTACATTTAAGAAGAGATCAAACAAGACAACTTTCATAAAGGAGCATTTTCACATATAGAACTCAAACGTTCAACTTCATTAAAAGTAAAAACATGACAATGTAAAAATACTCCATTACAAGTAAAGGTCCTGGATTCAAAATGCTACTGAAGTAAAAGTACAGAAGTATCAAAATGTAAAAGCACTAAAAAGTCTCGTGTGACTGTTCTTGCTGTTTCCATGTCATGTCCTAACAAACCGGTGATTCACATTAGAGAAATGATGGTTTCTGTTTCACAGAATGAATCGAGGGGAACAGGTGATGGTTTCTGTGAGAAATTGCAGCCGGTGATTCAGATAAAAACACTTCAGGACCAAACTTTCCCTCAGTGTCAGTTTGGTCCTCCACTTTTCTGGAAGCGACAGTGAGCAGCCGTATTTTACACAATAGTGTGTTTCCGACAGTTTGGGGAAAGCCCTTTCCTGTTCCAGCGAGGCCGCGTCCTCGTGCACAAAGAGGCTCCATGAATAACTGGCTTTGAACAGTTTGACAGTCTGAAAAGATTTTCTTTGGTTTGATTCCTGTCTGTCACAGAGCAGATGAGGAGGAAGTGAGAGTGTGAGAAGATGAAAATGGAGCCTGGAGAATCACCTGCAGCAACAGCTGAGCTCTGGGACCCAAACCAGAACTGAACCACGTCACGGCCTTTTGTCCTAAAACAGCAGGATTCAAAGTCGTCGTGACTCTCGAGTCTCTGCGGGGTCCAGGTCTGATCAGGGTTTGTTCATTGATCCAGGTTTCAAACTTTTCAGGCTTGTTCAGACACATTGTCAACGTTCAGCAGTGAGAAAGTTGTCAGATTGTGGATGAGTCATTTCCATCCGGTGAGCGGATTACAGAAACCTGAAGTGAAAGCCTGGGCGCCGCCCTGAGCAACGTTTCCTGTCAGGTCTTCTGAGATACGGTTGGAAAAGGCCTCTGCTGGTGTCGGAGAGCTGAGCAGGAAATCCTGGAACTCCAGGTGCAACCGAGACCTGGAAACACGATGATCGAAGATGGAGATTTGGACTGACGGAGCCTCTGTGTTCGCTCACTTTATGAACGGCTGCGTCGTGTTTGTAAAACTGCAGCACGAACGTCCTTCAAACTGTGAAGTCGAATGAGCTGCTGCTTTTTCTCATGTCAGTTTTATTATTAGTCATTTTCTCAATGATCCTCAACATGAAAACATAAAAATCTCTTTGTTTTTTCTATTTATTTTCTTTTTATTTGTTTCACATTCCTACAAAGTGGAATCTTCAGCTTCACCTTTACAGAAACACAACAGAATTTCCAGCTCTGTGATTGGATGCCTCACACTGAAATGCACCATGGGAGTCATAGTTGACTTTAGGTTTTGTGGTTTTCTGTTCAACACTAAAAGGTTTTCACCACAATTATAATTATCATTATACTATTAAACTGGTTTTCAGCACTTACAAACTTTTAGTCAAATTAGAAATTCAGTTTATTATCAGCCTTCAATCACAAACTAGAAAGCAAAGTTTCCATTTTTTAACTTCTTGTTTTCACCACTTTTCAACACTTATTTAAAGTTTATTATCTTTTGTTAGAAATGTTTATTTATTCGCAAAGTTATTTTTAACTATTTTAATTATTATTCATTACAAATATACTATTGAAACTTTTGTTAGAAACTTTTTTAATAAGCAAAGTCGACCACGATTAGCTGCTTCTTTTTTCTTTTACATCTGAGTTTTAAATTTAAGAAACTTTATTATTCTGACCATATTGACAAACGGTGTCGCCTGTATATGAACATATATTTGTTCATCATCATTTATTAGGATCATTAAAACAACACAAGTAACAAAGAGAAAGGAACTTCACAGGCTCTGCTGTGTTTTTCTGTGCAGATGAAAATGAAGCTGTCAGTCATCGGCTCGGCCTCCGGAGGAAATCCTGAGGAAGAGGAAGATCCTGAACGAAGAGAAGAACTCGTCGATTCTCCGGCGCCGTCTGGCACTGTCATATAAAAGTATTGTTCATGGTAAAACACTAAACAGAGGAGCTGCCAGAGGCCTGCTGGGATTTCTAGTCTCCTGAAAGTTCAACGATGATTTGACAGAAGTTTGTCAGAAGTTGAAACCTCTCACATAGTTTTATTTAAATATGGTTCAAAAACCAGAGAGATTCAATTATCTTCTATTTTAAAACAAAGCAGCGTTTAGAGAAAAGTCCAAAAAACTAAAAATATTTTATTTGTGTGGAGGGGCCCGACCCCTCAGGTTGAACCACTGGACCAAACCAGCTGACTGGATATGAAGTGGTTCGAACTAGCGCCACCTGGAGGCTCCAACAGGAAAATGCTGCTCTGACATTGAACAATCTAATAATGTGACAGAGACTCAGACACAGGAGACATTTTACTGCCGATACTTTACATTGAGCAGATGATACTTTAACACTTGCTTCTTCTGAAAGTTGACATTGAAAGTATAAATCATCAGATGCATCATCGTCCAACAGGAGCAGACGCTCGTACCTGCAGACTGAGTGACTGGAACCAGTGGATCAAACTGCTGGAACCAGAGTCTGGTTCATAAACGGACTCACAGACTCTGGACCTCGGACCCGGTTCCGTGTGAAAACCAGCGCCAGGCTTGTTTATGTGTAAATCACCACACTGTGTGTAGGTTCACCAGAATGTTTGTTAGATGACGAACAGGATTCAGTAATTAAACATCTGCATGTTTGGCTGTCGACATTTGTTGGTTTCCTTTTTTTTTTTGACATAACAGTGACTCATCTTGATTGTTTTTTCAGTAATGTGTTGAATTTTATTCTCCAAACTTTTGTCACTGAAGCTTTTAGTGGCTGAAGCTGTGAGGAAACTGAATTTTACCTCATGTTAAACACAAGCAACCACAGACACGCAGACCTTAGCGCCATCCTGTGGCTGCAGCGGGGAACTGCAACTGAAGACCACACAAACATGACTGATAAAATAAACTTTATTTATAACACACTTTTCAAAGACGAGAGTCAAACATTTAATTTCATCAAGAGTCTTCTGGTTTTAGTCATAAACATCATGAGTGGATCAAGTCAAACATCTGTTCACAGCAGAAATGGGAACTTGGTTTTGGCAGTTTTTGTCTCTTTACCAGACTTGAGGTCTCAGATCCCTTTGAAATGACATCAGCCTCCCTGAGGGGGCCTCGTTTGGTTTTTGTCTACCTGTGAACGTGACTCTGTGACGACAGGAAGCTCAAGTGTCTGTCGCTGCTCTTTTCTCTCTGATATGATCGTGTGTGTTGAACAGTCCGATCTCTTTCTGATGCTGCTTTGAAACTGAATTTTCAGATTCCTGATAGAGTTGATGATGTGGTTTAATTGAACTCGTGTGATCATCAGCAGCAGCAGGACTCGATGCTTCAGTGTTGGGTGACGGGTCAGAGGTCAGAGGTCAAGTGAGGGAGGGTTTGGGTTGGTATTTCACTCTGTTGAAGTCATCGACTGTGGTTTCTACTGGAGGCGTCTTCCAATAATCCTCCAGGCCCAAAGCCAGACACAGAGCAATGGCCGCCATCTGCAACACACACACACACACACACACACACACACACGCACACACACAATATAAAGAAGTCATCCATCCAAAACCTCATGGAATAATCTATTTGATATTTCAGTCTTTCAGTTGTTGTGAAGTGAAGTCTGCAGAAAAGATGATCAGTTATATTGTGTGTGTGTGTGTGTGTGTGTGTGTGTGCTTACCGTGACGGTGGCGAAGGCTGAAATTATTCCGATCCTGAGTTTGATGGGGAAGCTCAGGTAGCTCTTCAGGATGGGACCACAGGGCTGCCACAGGTCAAAGGTCAAAGGTCAACATTCAACAGTGACAAAGAGGAAAAGAAAGATAGAAGAAAGAAAGAAGTGAGGAAATGACAAAGGGACGTCGTGAAGAAGTGGGAAAGGGAAACAAAGAATAAGTGGAGGACACAGA
>JAFREQ010000053.1:2547500-2617500 GCA_025331565.1 Holacanthus passer
CTGAGCAGCAACATTCCTGAGAATCTGTGGCTCCTCCTCAGACTCTACGAGCAGCTTTACGAAATATTCTCACACCTTTTGAACAAGGCTTCATCTGAATGTCGCTGCACGTCAGTGAAAAGCAACAACAAATAAACACTGATTAATATTATAAATTTAGTTTGTGCTGTCATGAACATCATAAACAAACAAACGAGATGTCGTCATTTCCAAATATGAAGTGAAAGTGTGAACTGACAGGAGCATAAAAACAACTGTGATCAGCTGATACAGAGTAAACAACAACAACAACAGCACAGGAGCCAAAACAGGAAGCAGGAAAACAGGAGACGGAGAAGATTTTCACTGACATCTGGATATTTTATGAATTTATAGACAAAGTGAAAAGGAATTAATTTATAAAACACATGAACTGATAAAGATCATGTGAACTTTGAACTTTAATTCATAAAGTGTAGATGAAATAATTCCATTGATCTTTTAAAGCTTTTGATCATCAGGTTTTAAAATGCTCCTTCAAATGTTTCAGTCAACAAATATTTAAAGAATCTGATTCAATTCATCCTTATAATCAAATTTTGAGCTGCAGTTTGTGAATCCTCAAAAAACTTTGGCTATATTTTATTCTAAACTTTAAATCCTTTGCAACAAACGTAAAAGGAAAAATAAAAGCTCAAATCAAAATAAAATACATGAAATAAGGAGAATGATGAAGAGTCCAGCTGCTCTTCATCATCATCATCATCACAAACACAAACATGCTGTTAGCAGTTAGCCGTTAGCCGTTAGCTCACCAGTAGCAGCACAGTGACACAGATTGCGAGTCCTCGCAAGTAACTCCTGCAACGAGTCATGATGGCTGAGTGAGAAGAGCTAAAATAGAAACACAGTTAAAGACCGGAGGAGAGAGAGAGAGAGAGAGAGAGAGAGAGAGAGAGGAAAGAGAGAGAGAGAGAGTGTGTGTGTGATGGATGTTGTTTAAATCTCAGGAGTGTTTGGCTGCAGAGAACATGACCAAGTTTGGAAGATAAGCTGGAGAGGAGAGGAGACGAGGAAGCAAGGAGAGGAAACAAGAGAGGAGAGGAAACAAGAGCGGAAACAAGGAGAGGAAACAAGAGAGGAGACAAGGAAGCAAGGAGAGGAAACAGGAGAGGAAATAAGAGAGGAAACAAGAGAGGAAACAAGAGAGGAAACAAGGACAGGAAGCAAGGAGAGGAGACGAGGAAGCAAGGAGAGGAAACAATAGAGGAGACAAGGAAGCAAGGAGAGGAAACAAGAGAGGAGAGGAAATTAGAGAGGAGAGGAAACAAGGACAGGAAGCAAGGAGAGGAGATGAGGAAGTGAGGAGAGGAAACAAGGACAGGAAGCAAGGAGAGGAAACGAGATGAATCAAGGAGAGAAAACAAGAGAGGAGAAAGGAAGCAAGGAGAGGAAACAAGAGGGAGAGGAAACAAGGAGATGAAATGAGGACAGGAAGCAAGGAGAGGAAACAAGAGAGGAGAGGAAACGAGAGGAGAAGAAATGAGGACAGGAAGCAAGGAGAGGAGAGGAAACGAGAGGAGAAGAAACAAGGAGAGGAAATGAGAGCAGCAAACAAGGGGAGAAAAAAGAAAGGAGGAGAAATGAGGAAACAAGATAGGAAAGGAGACAAGGCAGGAGTGGGAGAAAACAAGAGAGAGAGTAGAGAGGAGGAAACAGTGAGGACAGAAGGAGAGGAAAGGAGGAGAGGAGGTGACTCCAGGTAACAGTGATTTCTAATTAAGTGAACAAGAGAGTGATTGAGACACAGATTTAAATGGAAGGAAGAAAAACGAGGAGCAGGAAACAGAGAACGACGGATGAAAGAGAAAATGAAAATCGAAAACAAGCAACAAGTGGAAGAGAAGGAAGAAGAACTTTAATATAATAATGAGTTTATTTTCTGCAGCAGTTCATCATCCGACCGAAACAAGCTGACAGCGCCATCAGCAGGAGACGAAACAAACAGCGGCGCTTCCTCCACATGTTCCTGATCAGAAACCGACTCCGCTCTCGCTCTCGACTCGTCGTTGGTTTGATTTTCTATGTTTCTCTACTCGTTTGTTTGTTGTTATTCACCAAAACACCAGGTCAAACTCGCCGCGTGTAAAAACCTTCCAGGCAGAAAATCTGATTCTGATTCTGTCCTCGACATCAACATGAACAGATGATGCACAGACTCGACACGACGTCTTCAGCTGTTTTACACTCGTCCTTTTCTGTGTTCGCAGCTTGTTTGTGTCTATTTGTCAAACTGATGAAGATGTTTTCTCAACCTGCTTCTGTTCTGTTTGTTCGCACGTGTCGAGGTCTCTCAGAAAAACGAGTTTGAAAGTTTATTTCTGCTCTCGACCTTTTGACCCCCTCGAGTCTTCTTTTGCTCAGTTTTATTGTGAAATGTTGTCAGGTGACGTACAGTTGCTCAGATGAAAGTTAGTAAGAGGACATTGAGTTAAGATTTTTTATTTTTTGTCAAACTAGAAAAAGAAAGCTGCTTGTAACAATAATTCAAACTGTTCTTTATTATATCATGTTTTATTTTATCATCTATTTTATCAGTCCAGTAATCAATATTTATTCAGCACTTTTCAATACAAAGCGTTTTATATGCTTGAAACGGGGTTGAAATATTTCAGGACTGAGGCCGATAAAACCAGACAAATACAATAATACAAAAATAACAATAGTGATAAAATCATTTCGAGGAACCTGTGACTTGTTCTCCTGTTGGATTCTGCTGAACAGAAATGATAAAATAAAATGAACAGAAGGAATTCGGTCGAGTCATTAAGCAAAGAACTGTGTTGACTTTAGACTAAAAATAACTGAAGGGGACGGACGGACTGTCTGGGTGTGTGTGTGTGTGTGTGTGTGTATAAATGTCCTCACGATCAGTGATGATGATAAACACTGACAGACTCTTCGGCTGCTCAGCAACACGTGATGGAACATTTTCATCCGTCACCGTGTTCAGTGTAAACATCCATCAGATCCACAGATAATGTGCAGGAACCCTGCTCCTGCTGTTTGTCCTGTTGTGGACTGTAGGTAACATTGCAGCCTCCAGAGGGCGCTGTTACAGCCTCATACTGTCAGTGGCCATTCAGACTGGAAAATACAACAATGCAGTTCAGTCAGAGACACTTGAAGGAATTGACCTTTTATAGTAAACGGCTATCGAGTTAAACTTGAGTCGAGCAACGAACAAAACAAAGATGTCAGTGAAGTTAAGACACTGACGGAAGAAGGAGGTCGAGCTGATGATCTGCAGGTGTCACATTATTAAGGCTCTGTTATATTAGTTTATCATGTTAGTTCAGATCCAAAGACACAAACTCGACCAGGAAGTCGTGTGTTCTGTGAGGTCAAATGTTTTTATCAGAGGAATCTGGTGGATTTGAAGAGAGAGAGATGTCAATATAAAGGTTTTAGTTCCCGTCCGATCAGGACGACTGACAACGAGATGACAAGGTGACAATATTCTAAGTTCACTTGAAATGATAGAGACAGAGAGAGAGGAGGAAGGAGACTCCAGAAGGAAAGGAGATTTTGCTCTCCTTTCCTTCTGGCCAGCACATTTTTCAATGACTCTCTGATTGAAGTCTGTCATCTCACATACAAGTCTCTTTTCCATGGACCAACATATGTTTTACCATAGACTTTGATCACTGCGTCTGACATTGCACGATGTTCAAGTCGTGTTTATTGTTTTGTCCCCCCCGCCGTCCAGTGCGCCCCCCCACTGATAAAACATAATGTCACTCGTCCTTCCTCTGAAAGTGGACTAAAGTAAACTTGACTGGCAACACGAGGAAGCTGCTTTATAAACTGAACTTTAGGTACTTGAGTTTTTATTCCTGTCATAAAAGAGCAGTTTGGATTTCTGTGGAGGACGAAGGAATCTGAGTCCTGGCCTTTATCACAAATTCAACATTTAAGCACTTCACCTGTGACACAGACAGAGATCAGAGCTTCCCTCATCATTTATTGTTTCAACAGCTGGAACGATGATAAAACCACTTGAGCCAACAGGCTGCAGACGATCACGCAGAAACACATCAGGTTCAGTTTGTCAAAACTGACGAGCGGTCGAGGACAGACCGAGGTCCTGGACTGGACGTGAGCGGGTCCACAAAGACGTCGGTGAGGTAAGTGTCTTTGGATATTTAGCTTTATTTCATTTGTTATTTAAGTATCTTTTTTGAGAATATTGAATGTGGAAGCTGAAAGTAAAATGATAATGAAATGTCTCAGAATTTTAATGCACTAAATAATAGAGAATAGTCCTAATTATTTTAATCAGTTCTAGTGTTTATTTCTCTGGTGGGAGTGGATCACACAATAAAGACAAGCACTTTTTGCAGAACGTCTTATATAGTATTCAGACCGAACTGAACTCGGCTTAATGACAAAAATACAAGAATAAAAACATCCTTAGTTTTCAACCAGTGTCAGTAAAAAAAAAATCCTATTTAAATGCAACAGCAACAAGATTCAGAGCGCAAAGACACAAGAAACACAAATTCAGTTTTCCTCCAACATTAAACCACTTTTAAAATCAGCTGAGCAGTAAAACAATGTGGTTTAATAAATCTATGCAGCAGTGTCAAATTCAAGGTTCATCGTTTCATAATGGCAATATTTTTTATTTTTGAGGTTTGTGTTCGAACACAGGCCACAACTTCCTGAGGATTATTTTGTAATGTTTTCCAAAGATGGCAGCAGACAGTTACAGCAGGATGTTTGGACATGAAGCCCATTCCTGCCAAAAACATGAAACATGAAGAAAGAATAAAGTAAAATCATAAAAATCTAAAAACTGTGATTATTACAATAAAATTTAAACATCTTTTACATAAGAAACATTAATGAACCTTGTTTAAAGTCTAGATTCAGGTACATCAGCAACAAGTCAAAATTTGCCAGAATCATCAGAAACTGTCAAATTGATTTTCACATAAATCATTTATACAAAGTATTACTTGAACGAGAATTTTATATTTTTATCATAACTAAGCTCATTTATTAAATGTTTTTTTGGCAGTTATGGGCTTCCATACATAAACAACACCAAAGTGATTTAAACAGTGTTTCTGACGATCACTTTATTCCTCAAAGCCACAGTGTGAACAGAAACGTAGATTAGTGTTTGTTCTAATGATGTAGCTCGGTGACAGTTGTCATGTTTTCTATAAAGTTCAAATGTAACTAAGATGATGAGATCACCAGTAGTTTTATTTCTGTGCCTTCAAGATAAGATAAATTCAGCCAAAACATCTGCGTGTTCCTTCAAAGGATGAGTTAAGTTACAGAAGCGCTGAGGATGCATGACGTACGTTACAGGAGTGATTTGGCCACTGCTGATTGGCCAGTGCCAGGCAGCGAGGGGGCGTGGCCACGTACGAGCGTTCAGGCAGTGGTGGCGGCTTCCTTCCTGCCGATCTGACAGTAGAGAATCATGGCGAAGACCATCCCGAAAATCTGAGAGAGAAGGAACACATCAGATCAGTAAACACTAAAACAGGAAGAGCACCTTAAAAATATCTGAGTTTTATTTTGTTGTAAATCAAGTCTGGTCAAAACTCCTGATCAGTACACTTGGTCATATTTTAGTATGAAGACTCCAGGCAAAATTCAGTGACTTGCAATGTTCCTATACGATACTTCAGATGTCGCTGCTGCCATCTTGTGTCACTTGTATGTTACTACAACAATATAGTTTTAGTTTTCTAAAACTAAAATATAAATGTAATTTTGCTTTTGGTGGAAGTAAAGAGCCTTTGGTTGTGACTCAAAGTACAAATATATTTAGTGTGTGTGTGTGTGTGTGTGTGTGTGTGTGTGCTGACCAGCAGGATGGCGATGGCAAAGGCGATTCCCAGCACCACCTCCATGTGGTTCTCCATCAGACGGATGATTTGAGTGGCACAAGGCTGCAGGATGAGACGGTAACATCATCAGCACACGTTTAATCTCTGACAGAAGTGAACGGACACATCAGTCCAAACACTGACTGAAGCTCTGGTCTCACCGTGCCGTAGACTCCAGACTTGCACTCGGTTTCGGTGGCATTGCAGCGGCAGGAGGCCGGAGTCGTGTCCCAGTCTGACGGTCCCTTCACAAGACCACAACACTTGAGCTGGAAGGAAACACATGAGATTCAGCTGTTGGCGAAGCTGCAGCAGTTCATGACCTACTCATTCACTAATGACTTCCTGTTTCCTGACCACAGCTCCTCCAGAGCTGGGACTGGTGCCACACGGGAGCAGCGACTATTCTGACAATTGATGATTGAGTCGTTTTTAAAGATAAATTGTTAAATATTCTTTGGTTCCAGCTTTTCTGTTGTGAGAATTTGCTGCTTGTCTTTGTCATGTGACAGTGAAGTAAATATCTTTGGGTTTTCGTCCATTAGTTTGGCCATAAATTTAAAGATGTTGTCAGTTGCAGCTTTAAATCTTCCAGTTCTCCTTCTTGCTGCAGATTTTATAAATATCATGTATTTGCATTGTTACTGAGTCTGTGAGAGAAGCTGGTGGCAGTCTGATGCATGTGCGCCCTCTAGTGGATCTCCAGCCTGACTGATGGACGACTGGATCAATATGTTCAGTAGATATAAGCTGTTCAGATATATTGGCATTCATGTTAAGTATACAGTGTTGATTTATAGGCGGCACTTTTAATATTTAATCCCTATCATTTTGTCTGACTGTCTGCAGGTGTGTGTGTGTGTATGTAGAGTCTGACAGGAACATTTGTGATAAATCACCTGTCAGCTACGAGCGTTATCACTATTAAAAGCTCAAACGAGAAAAAAGTATATTAACTCACAATTTTGTGGAAATTGATTATTAAAGTTTTCCTCTGACGCCACCTGTGTGTGAATCTTGTATCTCTGCAGTTTTAAACTTACAGTAACAGTTTTTGCTGTTCCTCATTTCTGCATGTAGTTTTTGTGTGTGTGTGTGTGTGTGTGTGTGTGTGTGTGTGTGAGACCTCCTGCTGCAGTTTCTCCAGGTCTTTCTTCACGTTGTCTGGTTGCTTTGACAGCGGGGTGAACTTCTCCAGACGTTCCTTCACCCAGTCCTTCACCTGCACACACACAAAACTAACTGTGAGCCTCCAAAAAACTGATGAGGCTGCAAGTCACATGAGGATGATGTCACTTCCTGTTTTACCTTCCTCTCGCCCACGGCTCCCAGGATGCCCGCTGCCAGCAGGAGGACGAAGATGATGAGGAGGCTGATGAAGAACTGAGGGAAGAGCGAAGGAAAAGCAGGGTTGATTTAATCATGTGGAGACGACAAATATTTTCACCAAAATATTCTCATAAAATAAAACACATAAAACACAATTCTCTAAAAACTGAGCCAAGTTTACAAAATCAACAGTTACAGCTGAAATTATTACCATAACTCTAAAAAAGAGGCCTTTATTTATCTCAGGCATCATTTGCTCTTGATCATTAACAACATTATCTACAAGATTTCAGAGCTTGTTGCAGGAGGAGCTGCCTGAAACTAGATTGACTTTTTTTTGGTCCACTTTTGGGCTAAAGTTCAGTGATGTCAGTCAGGGATGAAAATTGTTTAAAAATGTACAAATAGTGTTGCCTTTGCTGAGTCTTTTTCTCCATAAAACAAAAATCTATCTATGAAGGAAAAATGATTTGAGTCAGAAAATATCCAGTGAAATATTATGGACAGAATAACGTGATGATGCCCACCAGCAGCAGCATGCAGCGGTTCTCTCTGATGGCTCCACAGCAGCCCAGGAAGCCGAGCACCATGATGATCACTCCGATGGCGATCATCAGGTCGATGCCAGGAAGAGATTCATTGGTGATCTGAAGACGGAGGGAGGCGGGAGACGCTTAATCAGTGATTTACACATTGATTGTGTGATCGACTCTAAAGAAACTTTAAATAAAAGACAGAAAGTTTGCAGAAGAAGACGCTGCATCAGTCCTGTTAATAAACTGTGAGTCTCACCAAGTTTCCATCCTTGCTGACTTTCAGGTAGATGGAGACGCCCAAGATGATGCAACCACTAATCTGCAGAAAGAGAGAGAGAAGAAATTTACAAAATGCAGAACAAGCATCAGTTCAGTTTATTAGTGAGAATCTGGCGACATCTGGTGGAGAAAACCTGCAGCAACTCAAACTCTCCACACAAGATATCTCAGAATCTTAAATATACTGAGTAGATTTGTGATCACTCGGGGATGAATGCTATTTATTTTAAAAAGCCCAACATCTTTCCTCTAGCGCCACCCGCAGGACAAAAAGACTATTTCTGCTGGTCAAGAAAGAAACTGAGAAACACTCCGCTGCACAGAAAATAGATTCTAGTTTCTTCAACATACAAAAGATAATTTGTAATCCAGGGATTGGAATGAAATAAACTACTTGGCCAAAAGTATACAGACACCTGAACGTTGCACAGATGTGTGATTATTCCTTTATGTGCTCGTGTCTTTGGTTCAATAAATCAAAGTGGACCAAGCAGCTGATGCTGAGTAAGGACCAGGACTCCGCAGAGACGAGTCCTGTCCAGCTCCTACAGGACGTGGGCGGGTCCAGGATGGATGAGTGGCATGTATTATTGAAGACCCGTACAATTATCCGACACAAACACGCTACTGTGAGTAATTATCTGCCATCAATATTTCATCGTCAGAGCTGTGAGCAGGCAGCAGAAAGAAAACAGAGTCAGAGGACACGAACAGAGCAGCTGATAACAAGACGTTCACGAAACAGATGAACATGAAGAAGCAGAAATACGCTGCTCAGCATGAACTCATAAAACTGGATTTTCTGTCTACATGTACAAATGGTTTTTCTTTTATTTAATTGAATGTGCATTTAGTTTTAGCAAAGTATTTTCAAGGAAATACAAAATGTGAGTTAACATTAAATTTTACATTTGACAGTGATGGTTGGACAAAAAAAAAAAAAAAATCACTTCATGTTTGTACATTTGTAGATTTTTTTGGACTATAAATAAAGAGTAAAGGCTACAGATAAGGAAAAATGATGGATCATTCATTTCCCTTCTGAATGAGCGGAAACAGACAAACAGAAGGACGTGACCTGTGTGTTCACAGTGGCACCACACACAGATGTGACCACACCCTCAGCCTATTTATACTGTATTCAGATTCAGGAAGGCTGAATAAATAAGAGCATGTCGAGGACTTAACGGCTCTTTGAGTCACACCTTCAGAAGCACAAACCTGACCAGTGAAACCAGTGCAACCACAGTCTGAAGCCGAGGTTAATGAGTGCTGAGAAGCTACACAATAAAGGCATAAATCTCAACCCTCAAACACGTCGTGATTCGACTCCACCGCCAACATTTTATTGACCAAACAATAAAAACGGTTTCATTCTGAACTAAATGAGTGGACAGACGAGCTGCTGGAACGAGTTCAAACTTAAAACCAACAGAGAAAACTAAAATTCAATACTATTAAACCGCATTTTCAGAAGCTATTAATGTGTATAATTAATGTTTGAAAGTGGGTGGAGCTAATGTTTAAGATCATCCTAAAGATCATCAGAGCACATTACTTTTAAAATTTAGCTCAATAAGGAACCAAACTGAGTTTCAGGTGTTAAATTAGACTTTCCACTCCTACGAGTGTGCGAGGGTCTGCATGACATCAAGTTCGCCATCAGAGATTGTATGTGAAGCCTCTGTCGACATCCACGTCCCTCCAGGTTTTTATGAGCGTCACTGCGCAACAACAGCCTGGAAGTCGTCCTCCAAAGAGCCGGAGGAACAGAACTGCTTCGAGTCCAAACCAGTTACGGGACTGAAGTTCAGACTGTTTGAGCAACAAACACAAAGACAGGCCGCCTGCTGGAGGCATCCGCGCCTGAGGACAACACCTCCATCAGTCTGCTCACACCGGGTTCGTTGTCGAGACGTCCGCCTTCAAACAATAAAGAGTTTCTTGGTAACAAATCGATGGAACGCGCTGCCTGACGACGGAGCAGCTGCAGCTCTATCAGCACTTTGAAAACCAACTTAGAAAAAGCACTCAGACGTGCACTCACTGATCTGGATATTCTATCTGATGGTCTTCATCACTTGCTGTAACTGACCTTTAATTGCTTTCGTGGGTAGTTTTGTATTGTGTGTGTTGTTTCATCTGTCTGTTATTGTGCCAAAGGACGACAGATGTGAATTAGCTTGAATCTGGCCATTTACTTCTGGAGTCATGTGTCACGTTAACCTGAGCTTTCACTCATCGATCAACATGTGTTGCCCTGTAACAAAGTTATGGAAAAGCGATGGTGACAAACGGGAAACCTTTCAATTACTGGATATGTGGGCTGTAAACCGGAGGAGAGATTTCCCGCTTTCTACTGTTTCACCTACGTTATCACCGAGGAAAGAAAACAGCCATACAAACACAGTGTTTTCCTTTAAAGGCGGCTGCCAGCAGTGAGAAGAGGGTCGGCTGGAGTGAAAGAGCCACATAAACATGGAATGAAAAGCCTTTGTACAGAGTTTGTTGATCTTCGTTATCAGCTATACATGATGAAAAATGATACATGATGGAAACTATAAATGTGAGGCCTGTGCACGAGGTAACAACACAACTATCTGAGTTCAGACACTAATATACAAGTGAACAAAATATCAGAGGAGTAATCTCAGGCAATACAAAGTCAGTTACTTATTAACTTGTCCTTGTGGAACAGGACATGTAGGAAAAACATTTACAGAACTGAAACAAGAAGAGCAGAACACAAAAGATGCAAAAATAGATCTATGAAAATAAAATGTAATAAGTTGATTGTAATGTTAAACTCTGTATTTATAGTTAGAGACATTTTATAAACAGTATTTCTGAAGAAAAAAACGACTGTGAAGTTTTGTATACATGGTGTCTATGGTCATATACATCGATCACATGACAGATTCATGTGTAAGGAAACAGCCTCTGGCAGCCTGATGAAGGTAAGATGGCTGACAACGTTTGGAGAACAGAGCACAGTGACGGACTGGAGAAGACGTCGTGTTTCAATTTAGATCAGCGAAACATTTGAAGCGGAGAGATTTGAACCTGCATCACTGAATCAGCTCAGTAATATCGACACACCACAAACCTGCAGAGCCACATAACAATCGCAGCGAGTCTGAAAAACAAAGACACCTTCTGTGGTCAGAGCAACATGTCGGCTCTGACAGACTGAACCCAGATCAGAGGAAGTGACTACAAACCAGGATTACAACTGATCCGAGGAACAGTTCTTCAGAACAGCAGCGGACTGGAATCACATGTGATCAGGATCACAGTTAATCGTCATTACAGCTGTGCAGGATTACAGTTTAATAGGATTACATCTGATCAGGATTACACCTGATCAGGATCACAGCTGATCAGAATCAGCTGCAGTTCGGATCAAGAGTTGTTGATGAGGATTTAAGTTAATCAGGTTTAGATTGATCTTTCTTTTTTCTTTTGTATTTAAAGCACTTCGAAACTGCCTTGAGGAAAAATAAAATAATTCCATGTCTGTGTCTGAAATCACATCACTCATTCATTCATTATGCTGCACAAATATTCCTGAGCCTTTATGTCCCTGCTGGGTTCCTGTAGACCATCAATACAGTTTTGAGACCACTGTTGTCAAATACACACCAAGTATTTCTCCTTCTTGGGAAACAACTAATAAGCACTGTGAACAATTATTACAAGGTCAATGAACTGAAGTGTTGTTTGTTATATCAGTTAAACCGTAGATGGTTCAGTTCATTCCTCAACACTGACTCACAGGCAGCGAGTAACAGTAGAAATGAGTCAGAATGGAACGGAGATAAAAAGTGATCTGCGGGTTTCGCTGTAAATTCACCAGAACAGTGAGCAGCCGAGACAAATCCATTACACAATAACCACACACACAAGATCACAACAGAGACGCAGCCAATAACAGGCAGGTGTGGACAGTCCTGAGCCTGTCAGACATCCCACAGGGTCTGAACATGGTTGACGTCTGACTCAACAGGCGTTACCGTCAGACACCGTTTCTGACAATGACCAACAGTCCTCTCCTCGACTGAGACATAAGATAAGATATACCTTTAATCATCCCTCAGTGATGTTGGACTGATAAGTTATTCCTTTATTGTTTATATTTATTATACTTTGATTCCTTAGGCCTTGTCTTTAATCAAGTTTCAGTGGAATCTAATGGTGACAATTCAAACCTACAGGGGTCAAATAAATGTGGTTTGTCAGAACTGTCGTTAACGAGTCACAGTAGTTTTATCATCAACGTACTAAACATAAACGCACACGTCGTTCTGTCTGCTGATTGTTTTCATTTGTCCAACAATTTTAAAACCGGCCGCTTTGCTTCACTGCATCTTTTCTACTCACACATTTTTCATTTTTTGATACTTCAAAGAATTTAAATCAAATATCAGGTTATTAAGTTTGTCTCTGGAATGTAAAATCCAACAGCCACAACATAAGCAGACAGCCGTCCTGCGCTGCGACTTAAACGAATACATTCAGTTAGTTATCAGTGCTGAAGCGGATCATCTCTTTCCTCTGCAGGCCCGGTCCCTGAACGCAGCCTCTATTATTCATGGCCTATATGAGCACTCTGCTAAAAGGTATTAATGTACAGAGACGCACATAATTGGTTATTTCTCTTCCATCGCAGGCCATTAAAGCTCTGCTGTTTGACAACATGTCCACAAGTTTTTCTGTTAAGTGGTCAGCCATCGAAACCACGGCGAACTTGCTGAGAGGCCTTCGAGATGAGACCGTATGCCTTCAAACCAACACACAGCTCACAGCCCGATTCACAAGGAAAATAAGTCGACAGAAATAGATCTTAAACTATAAAGTTCATGATCTTTTCCTCCATTTGGGTTTCTGAGTGCAGAGCTCATTACGGCCATGATGTTCAGCATCAACAGCAGCAGCAGAGCCACAGGTTACAAACTACAGCAAACAGGCTTTCAGCAAATAAGAAGTGGACCCCACCCTCAGCATCATTAGGGAAACAGCATGTTCACTGAGTGGCTACAATCCAGTTATCATCGACTTAACATCATTTCTGGGAACAAGAACCGAAATAACCTCAGCAGGCAACAGGGCTGACGTTCAAACCGCACAAGGTTTATTTTAGACAAGAAACAGAGCTAAAGGAGGGTTTTTGATTGGTTTCGATCGTTTCTGACACGTTTGAACTCGGCAGAAAAACAGGAAGGATGTGATGGAGGACGTCTAAACAGTTTGTTCTCACTGTTTTCAGAGTGTTTACAAACCAAACAATCGATCGATGGAGAAAACAATCAGCAGATAATAATAACAGTGAAACAGTCACAGGGACATTTTCATGATAATGCTTACAGACTTTCACTGAAGTAAATGTAGGACGTCTAGTTGTACCGGTAACCTTTTCATTGTAAACCTCACACTGATGATTGCCACAACAATCAGGGTTTCATTCAGTTGTTCACATTAAAAATGAGAAGTTGTGTGAAGAACGAAAAAAGAGCTCGAGTGAGACGTAAACTTTGATCTGCAAATTTGCGCCGGGGACCAACAGCAAGTCGTCCTGTTGGTTTTGACTTCTGAGGGAAAGAAAAGCCAAAAATGGCGGAAGCTAACGTAGCTTATTAGCTGCGTCACCGTCCAGTTTTGTTTAAGCTATTCTGTCGGACATAAAACTGCTCCACAAAACTGGACTGTTTGCAGACAGCTATGAGACAGGAGTTGATGGAAGAAATAGGTCTTAGATAGATAGATAGATCATCTGACAGCGCTTCTGTTGAAGTATAGTTAGCCTAGCTTAGCATACAGACTGAGCTAGGCTAAGGATGGGGGAACTGCCAGCCTGTATCCACCAAAACTGAAAATAATTCTCTCTCCAATCTCTTATCAAAAACGTGTCTGATTGATCATCGTTGAAGTGGCTGCTGGAAATGGCTGATAAAACCACCACATCTCATTTGATAAGCTGATCTGTCCTTTAGTTACACAACTCCACCTTTTAATAACAATGATAATATGCACATTTCTACACCACTGTTACAAACCTTTAACAACAAGGTTTGTGTTGAGCAAGAACCTAAATGACTGAGTGGCTCTATAGATTAACCAACATGGATCGTTTGGTTTTGAAGGGAAACTCCCAGCTGACAACATGAAGGAACAGAGGAATGTGAAGCAGAGCGGGACGAGTGAGTAATATTTAGGAAACACACCGAACTGTCTGACTAAGCAATGTTTGTTGACTTTTTTTTTTACAACTTGTTGACATGTAACATTAACTCCCTCCTTCAGCGATGTGATGACGTGAACGGCGAGGCCACGCCCTGAAACTGAACAAATGTCTGTTTGTGGAGGGAGAGGCAGAGAGATGATAAAGAGCTGACACAACCTGTTCAACACTACTGACGGGTTCACCGAAGTAACAAAAGAAAAAACTGAGAGATGTTCAAACATAAAAGACTAAAATGACAATATCAGACACCTGTTCAACTTGGAAAAAGTCCAGAACAGAAAACAGGTTATAAGACGCACATAAACTCAACAACAGAGCAATAAATGAATCCTGCATCAAAACTAAGAGAAAATTCAAACAATTTAAGTGACAAACCAAATAAATCTGCTACTGACAGACTCAGAAACTCCTTGAAACAACATTAATATGATTTGAATGAGGTACATAATCTCTTAAAATTAGATGAACATTCTTTGTAACACTAACACTTGTGCAACACATCACCTGTAAAGTCAAAGTGTTAGTTTAAATTATCTAAATAAAATATCACAAATTACAGTTTTGTTTTCCAGACTCACCCAGAAAAGCAGGTTGAAGAAGAAGAGAAGGTATTTGATGCATTTATTCACAGCCATGGTTTTCAGGTGTCTTTCTTCGTTCCTCCTCAGCGGCTTCTCGCTCTCGACTCGCTGCCCTCAACAGACTCAGGCTTCCTACACACTGAAGGCAGAGGCAGAGACTCCCTCGGGCCAGTAAACAGACCTGCTCTACCTGTTTCCTCTCACTCCGGGTGCGTCCCTTTCAGCTTTCCTGCCCTCCTCTTCTTTCCAGCACCTGCTCTCTCTTTCTTTGTCACTTCCTTTCCTCTCCTGCAGGGGACTGTTTGAGCCTGAAGGATAAAGAAGGACAGATTAAAAAAAAAAACCTCAAGATGTTACAAAGTCAAACAAAATATTAAAAAGATTAAAACTCTCAAATCACCATTCAATTCAATTCAATTCCATGATGAGACTATTTTTGATGTTCAAGTTTCAACTGTTCTTGTACTTTTCTTGACCCTGCACTGGATCATCATAACTTTATGTTGTCACAAGCATTTTCACAGTATAAAAGGACAACGTACCTGAAAAACTGGGAGACACGATCACAAAATGACAGGATGTTGTTTCTTCATCAAGTTGATCTCAAATGGGTCAAATACTAAATTAATATAAAATAAAGAGTGGAGAAGAAAGCAATCGATCTCAGACTAGAAGATCTTACGAACTGTTAATCATGATTAACACTATGACAATGAAAATACTCTTGTCCCAGAAAATGTGAGTATTATCTTTCAATTTGTCACAGAAAAAAATGCACCAAGGTACATTCAGTAAAATATGACTCCTTATTACCATCTAGTGGCAGCTGTACAGAACTACAACATAATCAAGTTTTCCTTCTGACCACCAGTCAACTAACAGCTCCAGTCCTCCAAAGACACAATGCTGTACAAAAAATATAGATCTGAAGGAACACTAAGCAACTTCAGGTGTCACCGAACAGACCTGAATCACATGAGAGAGAGAGAGAGAGAGAGAGAGAGAGAGAGAGAGAGAGAGAGAGAGAGAGAGAACAACAACAACAAACGACAGTTGAGCACAGAGAAGCCTGAGTGAAAAGAGAGGACACGCAGGAGAAACTAGGGACAAGGAGACAAGGTTAGAGAGATGCAGAGGTTTTCAGAGAGTCTACAGTTTTCTTATCGGCAGGACAAACATGGAGACGACCCCAAATCACCAGCCTCATCTCCATATTCTACCACTCACGTATGAACAGAGAAGACGTTGCCGGATGCTTGATGAATGCTGCACATTATAGAGTGTGGAAATCCCCATCTTGTCTTTGTCTGTTAGCTTGTGCTGAAGACGTCCTGTTCAAAAGTTTACCGTTGTCTAATCAGTGTGACTCTTACTTTCAATCACACTGATTAGATTCATCATTTGTTCTCTGGTTTTCTGTCATTTCAAATAAAATAAATAAGAAGACACTTTGAAACTTTGTCTTTGAAACTATTGTGTTCAACCATCCAAGCATCAAAACTGATTCCTGCCGTCCTGTAGAGAAGCATGATCAAAAATCAGGACAAAATGTTGTTATGTTGGTAATTTTATTATTTTCCGAAAACTATAAATATTCATCTTTTACAGATTTATTTGATGAGCAGTTTATTAGTCACATGACATTCTGCCAAGCATTTGTGACTTACTGAAATTAATATAAACCTGATGTTTGATGCTTTTAGCTCTTTTTTTCCAGGATCTAGTCTCTTGTCACTGATGTAGTTCCATATTAAATAATTATTTTTTTACTATAATAGAAACAAAAACAGTGACACGCTTCCTGTATTATGGCAAAATCCAAATAAAAACTTTCATACCAGCTTTTGTACGATGAATACATTAACAAAAACTGCAAAGGAGGACATTTTTGTAAACATTGGATTTAACGCTGGAGAAACTCAAAGTCACTGCATCGGTCCAGTTCAGCTTCGGTACTCTGTGCTGAAACGCTTGTTGACTTTGAAAACAGGAACATAGAGGGTGAGGCTGATGAGGAAGAACTGCTTCTGCTCCTTCAACCAGACCAGCTTCATGCTCACCTTCCCCTCTGAGTTCTGATACACCATCAGAAAGTGCTCGCCGCTGTAGTCGAAGGACAGCGTCTTCTTCACCATCGTGATGAAAATGGGTGAGCAGACACACCAGAAAGGTTTCTGGAACTCGTCCAGCAGAGTCAGCGTTAGGATGCAGCAGTTCTACGCAGTGTGAGAAAGAACCATCAGCTGGAAAAAGGGGATGTGAGGCCTTTTTATCCCCAACAGCTGAGCCAAAAACTAAACTTACTTGACTGTGCGGAGTTGTCAATCAGTCTGCGCAGATTTGCTGGCTGAATTATCGAAGCATCAGTATATCGCCAAATTCAACTCATCAATAACAACATGCCATTGGTTTTTGACCTTTTAAAGACGAAACTAATCGATTATTCGTGTAAATAAGTGGCAGATGAATCCTTCACTATCAATCTTCTCATCTAACTCTCAGCAAGAAAGCAAGACACAAATATATCTATTTCTTGATGGCCAGATGGTGGAAACATTAGCAATGGTTACCTCCTTCACTTCATCATATTGGGAGAAAACTGGTTTAGGTTGATTTTATCTGACCCGAGCTCGTAACAGGGGTTTGAATTGGATTATTGATTTTAGGTTAAGGGCAGTGAATGGTCAAATTTCAAAACACAGTCCAACATACTGGAGTGCGTGTTGTTGATGTACCTCCACTGAGCCCTCCAGCTCCTCACTCTTCCAGGGCAGCTTGATGTTTCCAGACAGTGATCTGTGCTGGGACAAGTTAGTCCTGTTGATGACCCTCATCTCCAACACTCCACTCTGGATCTGAACTGATCGCAGCAACTCAACAACTTCAGGTCTTTACACCATAAACAGGACAGTTTATTCTGTCTGGACAGATGCAGTTATGTTTTTATGTTTGTTAACAACTGAACAATTACCTGTTGTTTACCTGTTGAATAGTTTAGATAAACTGATCCGATTACCTGTCGATCAGATTAGATAAAGCGATACCATTAAATCAGATTGCATCATGTTACCTGTGCGAAAGGCGAGCTGTCGGAAGTGTCCTGACATGATCTCAGTGCCGGTGTTGTGCAGGACAAAGTGCAGAGAGTAGCCGTGCAGACCAAACTCAGGGTCCGAGTTATCCACAGGGGGAAGGTCCACAGGCTCAGAGTACGGGCTGCAGGAAGGGACAAACATGACAACAGGGGAACAGAAGTGAACAGAATGAAGATGAATACAGCAGAAGACACAAGACTCCTCCCCCTGATATTTCCCATAGCTGCTGTCATTGTCAGTCAAAACTAACTTTACACTGCAGGGTTTGGACTCAAAGGCAGCTCGAGATATTTAACCTGCTGTTATCTCTCGGGTGTCGGCAACGCAATGACTCGCTTCTTTGAAAACTCACACACTGTGATTGTCGCTCACTGGAGCGAGGAAAAAAATCATGCTGTGTAAACTCACTAAAATTGATTTCTCTGAAATAAGAGATATTATTGGGACATGTCCTCTAATCACTGACTGAATTAATATATTTACTCAATTTTTTTCACAACAATTAAAATTAACATTGATTGCATACATTTGTTTTGAAATTAAGAGGAGCTCACAAGCTTATTTTAAATATTTGCTCCTAAATAATTTGACATAGAGCATTTTTGATATGACAAAATCATTATTCTAACAAATGACTAATCCCTCTATATCTTATGTTCTTTGACTCACAATTTTTGGTCTATTCCTCAAAGTAACCTGTTAAAGGAAATACTGAATATTTCCATTATTGTTTTACAATAAAATAAACGATTTAACATTTAAAATCCTTGTATAACATTTAGGTTCCACCCTAATATATGTTGTCAGCTGGGTTAGTGAAGCTGCAGTGATGTGTTGTGACCAGCAGAGGGAGCTCTAAACTAACCACTCTGATCATGATCCAACCGAACCAACAAACTGGACTTTCTGTTCTGATCTGTTCTTAGTCGCTGATCAGTGAACTGACCTGACTGGAGATCCCAGAAGACTCTTCTCCACCAGCTTGTGGAAGTGCAGGCTGACCATGATGAAGGCAACACTTTGCTGACCCTACACAACACACACACACACACACACACACACACACACACACACACACACACACACACACACACACACACACACACACACACACACACACACACCAAAATTAGAAAGATCCATCACTTCAACTTCAGGCTGAGTCAAATGTCTAAAATATTTCCATTTGATGAAGATAAGATATTCCTTTATTATTCGCACAATGGGGGGAATTTACAAAAGGTGCAGCCATTAAAAAGTTGAAGCATCGTTTTTCTATTGAATACTAACCCTCCAGATGCCAACGATGAAGCCAGGAAACAGACGCATCAGTTTGATCAGTCTGTCTTTGCCAATGAGGCGACCAGGCTGAGTCTTCAGGTCCAGCTTTAAAATCAGAGAGCGCCAGCCAGGCCTGATGGAGAGGAAGAGGAAGGACAGGTGACGCTGTGGTGGTGGAAGGGATGAGGCGTTGTAAAGTAGAAGTGTCTCTTACTTCCTGTCTGAAGGGAACTTCAGCATCTCCTTCCGGACTCCATACAGCTGGATGCTGCTGATGTGATGGTACAGAGGGAAGCTGCCTCCTTGCCAGCACACAATCACAGAGGACTCAAAGAAGTACGCTCGGCTCTGCTCCCATGTTTTCTGCTGCTTAAAGTAATCACACACCGTCAGCTCCCAGCTCACATTCTGGTTCCTGGAAAAAAAACCCACAAAGCTGAAATAACCACGTGACTGAGGTTTACGGAGGTTTTTCCCAGTTTTCGAACAGAGTCTTGGGCTTGTGACATCAGTGTGTACGTGTTATCTCAAATATAAAAAAACAAAAACAAAACAGTGCTTGTTCTAAACTTGCTAGCACATTTTTACATATGCTGAAATGTACTGTTAATCTTCCACTACATTGAGGAACAGAGGTGTCAGAATGCCCTACAGACATCCCTGCTTCATAATCTCATACCTGAGGACCCACTCGGTCTGCCTGGGCAGCCCTGTGTATGGGCTGATGTCTCTCAGCTCTCTCCTCCACTTCATTTCCTGTCCAGCCACAGCCTTGAAGTACAGTTTCTTCCAGTGACCCGCCAAACGATCCTCCATCTCCACCAGGTCAACCTTCAGCACGGCATCATCCACCGACTTTGGCTTCCACATTTGACTCCCAAAGTTGGACATGTAAATCTTATGCCATATGACACTAGAGTAAAAGAAGGTCACAGCTAAACACAGTTATGACTTTTCATCAAATACCCTCCTACTAACTATGTTAATTCTGTCAGACTCACTCGTCGCTGGAAAGCTGGCGGAAGAGTTTGTTGACGTGGCTGATGCAGCACAGCGAGGAGGCGTCCAGGTACGACAGAATCTTCATCAGGATCTCAGACGGCAGCCTGGAAAAAAAGCAACAAGACATTCCTGTGAAGAACTGACACCATTTTTAATTTAGCCAATCAGGAGCCCCCTGCAGGTGAGTGTTGAAGCTCCTGCTCAAACAGCTGATATTTAAACCACCACTACATGTTGGTTCAAAGATGATGATGGATACAAAGTGAAGTACACTTCCAACTAAATTCTCCCAACCTCCACAAAACACACCTGTAATTTAAAGACTTTTAGTAAATCCAGAAAAAAATATTACTTAAAATTGCAGTGATGTTGTTAAGCCCTCTGGAGTCTTTATCTGGGCTGTCCTGGAGGTCCAGAGGGTGACTGCAATGTTACCTTTGTTGAGGCAATTTCCTGTCTCTCTCCTCCAATTTCCTGTCACCTGTCCTGTCTGGTTTTAAATAAAGGCTAACATTATAAAATAAATTATTGATGTGACCCCAACAGACCTGCACTGCTTCATCTGTACATGTGTGAATTAATGTTTAGGCTGCAGCTAACACTGTGTTCATTATCTAATGAGCTGCAAGTTATCTTACTACCTGATTAATCATATTAGATAAAGTGGCTAAAGGTAAAAATTAATGAGGCTAGCAAACTTACCTTTCTATTGAGTTTTCCTCAGGTGGAGAAGTTTTAATTTTGGGGAAATTTGCTTTCCTTCTCTCTGTTCTCGGTTCTGGGCTGCTGGATACAAATAAAAGTAAAATTTAATCCTTCAATAAATGTAAATAACACATTTGTGGCACACGTGTAGCATCCAGCTAACGTTAGCTAGCATTAGCATAATTTCTTCCGGTTCTCCGTCACCTGTCTACTTTCCTGCTAACAGAGCTCGGAGTCGCCTTCTGTCCGCCAACAGGACCCGGTTTTCTTCTACCACGAACCGGCTGCCGTCTCCCCGGAGCCACCTGGGCGGGTTTTCTCTCCAAACCCTCCAACAAACTCCGAAAAAACTCCCCTCGTCCCGCCGCCATCTCGGAGTTAGTTCAAGATCACGGTCACCGCGTGGAGGCGACTTCCGGTCAATAGCGCAGCTGAACCGCTAGATGGCAGCCGAGTTCTGTCCTCAGTGACAAAGGTTATTGTCCTTAATTTACCCACTGAATTAACATTAATCATGTGGTCGGTCATCATTTATACTTAAGTTCCCGTTATTCTACGATTATTTTTCGTGATTAAGTGATTTTTTTAAGTCTTAATTGAGTGAATGTTAATTTAATCAAATTAAATGACCCCTGACTGATGACCTTCACTTTTATTAAGAAAATATTAACATCCCAGATATTTTCACCCATCAGACCAGAGAAATGTTCTTAATGTACCCATTAAATTAGTATTAATCAGTGGTTTAGTCATCATTTGTAGTTAAGTGCTGATTATTCTTGATTTATTCTTATTGTTGGTTGATTCATGATTAAGAGATTTTTTTAATGTCTTAATTGAGTTTTTAATTGATAGTTAAATAGAAATGTTTCATATCATCAGGTGAAGATGAAAGGTGACACTAACAGCTGGATGAGGTGTTTTCTTCCTGTAGTTTGGCCTGTTACCTGTTACCGTTTTCAGCTTTTCTAGTTTGCCACTTTTCACCAAGTAACAATGTTGCACTAGTGTTAATCTGTGAACTTTTTTATTATCCTTATTCATATATTTAACTCTCTTTAATAAAATTTTACTGCAAAAATGTTTAATGATGTTGTTTTTGTCATTGCTGTGTTTTTCTGTATCTATTACTCTCAGATGAATTCTTCTGTCCCCGTTCCAAGAAGTGGGTGTATACTTTAGTTATCTGCATGGACAGATTATCTGGCAGCAGAACTCGACACACCAACCCCCCGTCTTCTGAGACATGTAGCTCGATGTTGTTTTAGGTCTTTTTCACCATCATTTTGCCGATTAACAACGACTCCAAAGTGTTGATAATGACTGAAACTGCACCAGAGCATGTTGTATTTTGTTTAAATTGGAGAGGAGCCTTCTCTCACAGATATTATAAAAAATATTATTGGAAACCATCAAAGTGAGTGTTTAATTCAAGCTGCATTTTCAGTTGTCAAGCATATTTAGGTTTCTAATTCCCTACTTTTGACAGAGCCCAGTTCACTCCAGCAGACCCTGAACCCTTCATGGGCCTCTGAACCTGGTTTGGTGGATTTTGGTGATCCGTCCTTAGTTATCTGGATAATTTGAGGAAAATCCAGAAGCATCTCAGACCTTGTTGTTGTTGTTTTATCTGAAAAAACAGCTCAAAGGTGTGGTGATGTTCTCTATGTGTGTGTGTATGTGTGTGTGTGTGTGTGTGAGTCTTATGCAAGTCGCTGTGTAATTCAACTAAAAGCTGTGAAAGCTGAGACCACACACACTCACACACACACACACACACACACACACACACACACACACACACTGACTGAACACACTTTATTGTCAACACATCACTGCCCAGAAGCAACAGTAAGAAAGCCGTCTGTCTCTCGGATGTAAACAAGCTGTTGGTCTCCAAGCAGCCAAATAAACAGTCACTCAATGTTTAAGTGATGATGACCTCATATGGGAAATGCTGGATGAGTGTGAGATGAAGAACGCCGCCCTGCTCTGCTACACCTTAAGCATCATCTTCTGGGACTCAAAGCATTTAAACTTCATTTTCCACAAAACAAGAAAATTCATCCTCCTCCATGGTTTAAACTTTTTCTTCTTCAGTTGGTGAGTGTGGTTTGTTTTACAGTTTAACTTCAAACAAAGTCTGACTGGTTGATTCAGTTTTGTTGTTCTGGTTTCCTGCAGATTCATTAATGCTATTAGTTTGACAAAAAGAAACAAACATTTGGGTTGAAATCTCTGGAAAATGCTGGTGAGTTAAGTTTCGAGTTAAGTTTAGTTTGATTTTTCCCTCAGGAGATGGTGGAGACCAAAAACAGAGCTAACACTCATCAGGTCACCACCTCATCACACATATAATGAGATGTTCTGTGTCTGCTTCACCACAACAACTTTATACTGTCATAGAATGTCAACAAACTCATCAAAAAATATTGTTGTTTTTTTATTGATAACGTTAAAGTAAGATATAACTGTATTGATCCCCTTTTGACTGCAGGGGTCAGAAACAGATAAGGAAAAATTAAAAATTAAAATAAAATAATAGATCACATAAACTAAATATGTGTGCCTATATAGACTGTATGTATAGAAATAATGAATCCAATAGTTTAACTCCTATATGAATGAATGAATGAATGTAATAAAAATATAAGATACAATGATTTATCCCAAATATAGTAAAATATATATACTTTAATTTTATACAAAGATATATTTAAAACATAAATAAACAAAATATAGAAAAGAATATTATGATATATAAAGTACAATCATTAACAATTTACTGTTTGTATAACTTGTTTTTATTGGTGCTTCAGATATTGTTGTTCTTTTTAAATAAAGCTTTATTTAAACGTGAGGCTCTGAGGAAGAAGAGGATGTTTAAAACAGTGAATTTGAGGGTGAAGAGCAGTTAAAGTGAGTCTCCTGCTGTTTGGAGGAGTTTCGGTCACACAGGGATTAGAAGGAGGAGCAGCAGGAGGAGGAAGAGGAGGAGCCGCAGACGGAGGAAGAGGAGGCGTCCCGGCCGTCTGTGTCCAGAGGAGAGGAGCGGCCGCCATGTTGACGAAGAAGCCCGGAGCCTCGGTCCTCCCGACGGGTGAGCACAGCCTGTGTATCCGGCCGCGGCGCGCCTGAGCCCGGCCAGAGCGGCGGGGACGCACCGCTGACCCCCCCGCTCTTTGATCCGCCGTAAATTAAACCGAAATGAGGCAGAAATGGAGGAAAGGAGTGAGGAAGGAGGCTGTGAGGTCTGCTGGCTGACTGTCAGCCTCAGAGACAGCCTCGGCTTTCTTCCTCATTAAATTAAATTATGGTTAATGTTTTAAAATGGAGGCAGAAAGAAGCTTTGGTGTGAAGGTAGAAAGAAGAAGGCCAGAAACGTCCAGAGAGAAGCAGCTGCTCATCTTCTCCTCCATGTCTGAAGGGTTATTTTTAGCTAACAAACAGATGAGAAGTGACAGAAACAGGTTTCCTCCTCTGTTTATAGCTGCTTGTGAAGCCTCATAGCAGCGTTATAACAGCTTCATAACAGGCTTATAACGGGCTGTGTTCGTGTCTGTCAGCTATTTCTCCCTGTTTCATGTGAATCGGTTGTTAGCTGGTGTTTGACTCTGTGTGTTTTTGGCTGCCGGCTCATTTTCTGGCCTCCAGCTCTGCAGACAGAAATACAGCTTCGGTTCAGTCAGAGGTCAGCTGCTTTCTCTCTGCTTCTGATAAATATAGATCAATAAAACTCCAATACAGGCTCCTATCATACATTAATAATCCGGCTGTGTCTTTGTCGAGTTATAAACTGCTGATGTGCTGACTGAAACTGTTAGAAGACACTGACTTTGTTCTGTAACTCCACAGAATGTTATTACGATTTATCAGGATTGAAATGTAAATATATGTTTAACTCATTTAGCAGTTGACGCCTGACAGATATCTTAGCAAAGTCAACATCATTGGACGGTTTTAGTTTATCTGTATTGACTTATATGTTGTTGGCTGATAACAAGAAATTACAGAACAGAAACGCCAAAGCTTTGTTATTCAGCATAGTTTATCCACATTCAATCACAGACACATTTATCTTTCTATTGTAAAATGTCACTAAGTAAACACCAGGTTTCAGTTCTGTAATAACCACATTTAACATTAACATTTAACATCTCAAATGTTTGTTTATCTTCATATTAACAGTTGATTTGTCGTTACATAATTATAACTTTCAAATTTTGATATTGGCCTGAAAACCCAGTATCAGTCAGGCTGTAGTACCGATAAAAAGGTAAATAAAAGAACCACAATGTGTATCAGCAGGAACTATAATAGACCGATCCAGTATTATCCTGTTATGTATCATGATTCCTTTTGTATTTTGTTAAGGAACACTGGGGAATCAGACAGCAAATTTTTACATTTTAAAGCGATGAAAGAAAGGGATGATGTGCATCAAAGAACATCGAATTGGGGATGTTATAGCTGGTATCCATCTTAAACTGCTCAGCAGCAGAATAACAATGCAGTATTTCCATCCCAGTGTATTCTAGACTTATTACAGGTCTTCAGTAGCCGTCGGGCTGATACTCGCCCATTGCCACGCTGAAATGTATTCTAATGTAAATACAGGCTAGTATCAAAGCTTCTGAAGTAACCATGTGACCAGCACGAGCCCACGGTTAGCTGCTCGCTAATGTCAGTGTTTGATTGTAGTTATCACACTGTAAACACAGGATCTTTACGCAGCCTTGTGGTTACTAGTCTAGTGTTTGCTCAGCGTCTGTGAAAAGAGAAAAATGTAGTTATATGATGTAAACATAATGTACATAACAGCTAGCCAGCGTGTTATCAATGTCAACATGAATGTAGCTCAGAGATTATTAGTTCTAATACTCAGCGTACAGGTTACAGATTTGCAGACAGCCTGACAGTCACATTATAGTCTCTGTCATCCCTCTACATTTCTAGTTGTATAATAGCTCAGTAGTTGTTTTAATTTGTCGATGTGCTGCCAGCTTGTGCTGCTTCAGGCTGCGGTTTCAGTTTTGATCCACTCATCTTGATAATACATAGTGAATGACAGCCAACGAATGTCAATCCAACCAGGACTTTTAGCGGCAGTTCAAATTTGAATTTGGATGTTTTTGTCTCCAGAAGCATCTCACCACAGTCCGACAGTTTTTCACTCCAGCTGTGAGCAGCTCCTCCGTTTCTGCTCGTGTCTATTTCTGTGTCACATCAAGGACTCGTTGTCTCAAAAATCTCTACGGACTCTGAGCGTTAAATCTGCCTCCATAATGATTGTAAACAGCATTACTGAGGCATTTAAATGAACTGACGTTGGCTTTCAGACTGTTTGAACCGGTGCATATAGGCAACTGGGATCCTGAAAAACTCCAGCGGTTCATCTACAGGGGCCCACGAGGGACAGAAATAAAAATGTCAGCTTTGCAGGGCAGTTTTTGTGCTCAGCACCTCTGTTGGTTTCTGCCTGAGCGTCACAGTGCTGCATGTGTGCGGTCACGTTGCTCCAGATTTTCCCACTCGTCCTGTCGAGCAGCATGCCGGGCGTGCTCGCCGGCGCTCTGGCATCTCCAGCTCGGTGTCAAGTTCACACTCAGCACGCTGCTTTTCCACTCTGTTAGCATGCATCTGTCAGGCTCGCAGCGAGGAATACTGTGTGTGCTCTGCAGTATAGATCTCTGCTGCATTATCAGTATGAACTGTGCAGTGTTGTCACTTACTGTGGAGCAGGAGAACCTGTGGAGCTGATGAAGAGCTCAGAGGCCAGAGCGAAACTCCACAGTTTAAACCAGAGCCTGAGCAAAACTGAATTTTACCATATTAATGATAGTGTTTTATTAGGTAATATTTGATATTTGACTCATATACTATATTATCTACAGTTTCTCGATTATGTTCCAGAAAATGAGTTATGATGCAAATGATTGAAGTGTGAGACAGTGAGACCGATCAAATTTAATGTGTATTAAAACAATATAAAACAGAGAAATAGGAAATACTTGCATCTGAGGAGCAGGAACCAGAGAATATTTGGAATATTTGCTTATGTACATTACTTATCAAAATTGTTTTCTTTTAATCAACTAATTGTCTCGTCAGTTAATCGATGGATCGTTTCTGCAGGAAAGTAAGAAAACTCCTCTGATTTGGGATCACAGCTGAACAGATTTACGAGCTTGTGTATTGATGGCTCCATCAGATTATATTGATTATTTGTCCCGGCCTCAGTCGGCAGCAGCCTCACAGTGAAGACGCAGAGATGCATTAGAGGCTGCATTGTTTTACTGCAGCGTGTTTGTGCTGCGTCTGCACTTTATATTCAGGTTCGGATGCAGTCTGGAGTTTGTTGTCGGCCGTTTCGCAGCGATGTTGCACATTAGAAGCTGTATTGTTTGCATGTTCTTTGTGGTGTAGCTGTTTTCCGGCGTGTTGGCAGTCTGCGGTGTGGATCTGTGGAGTTTTTGTCTCTGCGAGTCGTCCTCATTAGCAGGATTACAGTGAGCGTTCAGATTAGAGGCAGCGAGCAGCAGCAGAGACCATCTGTCTGCTTTAACCTGCACGCTGCTGCACGAAGGCAGGAAGCTGCAGAGAGCTGGACGGTGGCCTGCGAGTTTCCATTCATTCATTACGTCGCTTTGATATCTGTTTATTCCTCCCATAAATAGACAGTGGTGGACTCTCTTACATCAGGTCCAGACATTTCCAGCTGCTCCAGAAAATATCATCTTGATCAGTGATCTTAATGCAGGATCCGACCAGATCTTAAAGAATTATTTGCTTAATTAATTAGTCCATTGAATCATCAAGCAGAAAGAGCAGCAGCAGTTTGGCACCGCAGATGTCGATGTGCTGATGTGCGCCACCTACAGGCAAAGAAAGACGCAGCTGCAGTTTGCGATGCAGACCCGTGTTGTTCAGGAGGAGGAGAAAACGAAATGAGACCTGAACCACATTCTTTGGAAATATAACCAAGATTTTGCCGCTTATGACACTTTCAGCCCTGTGAGGTGATTTGCATTTTTCCACAATTGTGTTTTTTACTATATAAACCAAACAATTGCTAATAAGAATAATCATTTGTTGCAGCAGATACCACATAAGAAGTGATAAGAAGAAGAAAAAGTGGTCTGAACTAGAAAGAGTTTAGTTGTGACTGACCAGAATGTAACAGCTGATGTATTGAAGCAGATAAGAACGGTTGAAGGGAAGTCGGTCAGAGTGCAGCACTTATCACTTTTAATAATCAATGTATTAAGATAGAGGTGACCTTTGACCCCACTGTGCTCTGATGCTATGTTGTTATCAGAGTAGGTGAAGCCGAGAGACAGAGAGAGAGGGGGAGGCAATGCAGTGGGAATTATCAGGCTATATTAAAACCTTCATCCTCCTTATACTGAGTCAACCTGCAGGACTCAAGGCCTCCAGACTGGACTGGATCACTTTGGCCTGGGTCAGTCCAGTCCAAGGCTGTTTGAGGCTGGCTGTCCTCCAAAGCATGCCATACCAGCATGAAGTTTTTAAATTGACTGCCAACCTTCCAGGCAGCCTCAGGTTTCATCTCATTTCACTCAGTGGCCACTTTATTAGGTACACCTGTAAACTCTGATATCTATTACTAAGATAATAATATTCAGTTTTGATTGACACTGTCAGAGAGACATTCATTTAACTGTTATTGATGTTGTAGTTTGCAGTATTAAACTGGACAACATTATATTGAAGGTGTCTTAATGTTTTTTCCACCCCATTAACAACATGAGGGCGAAGAATATTAGAAACACACTTCTGTATAATGCCAGTAACACAGCATCATCTACTACGACCTCAGTAATAAACATTAAGTTAAATCAACACATCTCAGAAACAAAAGCTGGCCATTATAAGCTTCAAATATATATTAGAATCTGTGGCAGAGCTGGATGACATTTATTTAGCTTAGCTCAAACACTGGAAATAAGCTGGCTTGGCTTCATCAATAGTGGTGGAAAAATCAACTCCAAAACCGTCTTCTGCCACATTCACATCTTATCTTTTCTGTAGTTTGTGGCATTTAGCAACAGAAGCATTAAAGATAAAGATAACAGAGGTTGTCTGAGTTCATGAATAGCTGAGATTGGTGCATTTAGGGAAAGGATCAGTTCATGTGCTTGCACATCTTTAAAAAAGCTGTTCTATATGGAGGGCAATAAATGCCATGTCTCTAACTGTCTATGTGCATATATATCTATCTCTGCTCAGTCTAAACATATCTAATCTAACCCTGATTGGCTTTCTCTCAGTCAAACGCTTCCTGCCAAAGTCTTCTCCCCTCGAATAACCCTCAGGGGTTGGAGGGATTCTGACACTTTTGAATATTTTAGGAGATTTACAAGCATGTTCCTGATATGTGTGTTACATAACGAGCTCTTTTTGTCGTGGTCATGTCATGTGATATTTGAAGGCATCAACACATCTTGTACTTTGAAATGTTGATACTTCTCTCATGTCGTCTGCTCCCAGTCTAACATCACCAGTTAGTCAGAGCTCAAACATGGCAGCTCCGCTATGAGAACAAGACTGTAGAGATGCAGTCAGCGAATAGCTCTGACGTTAACTGCTGCTAGAACCACAATGTCTGCTTTTCCACACCTGCAACCACGCTAACAGTTTTCTCCACTACAAGTCTTTGAGCTAAGCTAGGCTAAACACTGGATTTATCCTGGACATATCTCTGAACTGGACACATAGAAATGAAACTGATATCCACCTTCTCATCTGAATAAGAAAGAAGATGAATGTTAACCTCCGTCTCCTTTTATTTTCAGGCAAAGTGGGCGAGCCGGTCTACTCTCCTGGTCACAGTGGCTCTCAGACGACGTCGCCTGTCGCCCTGCCGCGGCTTCGCAACAACAACCACAACCCGCTGACGGTACGAACATATATCTTCCTTTTTACTGTATCGCCTTCGATTTACTGCATGTCGTTTATAACTGCATTTATAACCCCCAGTTCATCATATTTGGCAGGTGTGGATGAAGTCGTTTGAACTTTCATCATTAAAAAAAAGTGCAGACTCAAATGTGTCAAATGTGATTCATCTGCACATCTGAAATAAGGATACAGTTCTTTGTTGATCTGTTCATCCTAAAGAGAGATTTAGCTTCAAGAAAACGAGAATGAGGAAACAAACAGTTCATTAACAACCTGCTCTGCCACCTGAGCTACAATCAACATGTTATTTTAGCAGTTTGGTTTCTGATGTTTGATGCCGATCATTTCTCGAGTTATGTATAAAATGTGAAGCCATCTGGTCCTGACACCAACCTGCCGCTGTGTCAGAGTCGTGCTGCCTTTAGGAGGCTGTAGTTTGACTAGCGAGCTGCAGTTAGCAGTTAGCAATGAGCCTGAGCAGCAATTCTTTGGAACAGTCAGCTGTAGCCACCCAGCTAATAATAGCCCTCAGCTCCAGGATGCTTTAAACAGCTGATTGGTTTATAGGCTGGTGTGAAGGACACACACACACACACACACACACACAGGACTAATGGTATGAAGGAGCTGATGCAGCGTTTATTTACTCCATTACCCTCCGAGTGATGTCCTTGACTGTTAGCATGAGCAGGGTTATTATATATAACGGAGGCTTTTATCAATTATTATATTAACTTTTATCCAATCAAAGGCTCAGAATCACTTATCAATGGCCATATATTTAATAATTGAGGCAGCTATTTTATTGGCCTGATCTTAAGATAACCAATACCGTGGAGGCGTATCAGTACTATTAGTGACAGCAGTTGTACTGTTAGTCATTGTGGTAACACGCAATGTAAAGTGAAACTCAAAAGGTTTTGATTTTCATTGGGATTAATGATTCACCTGCTGAGCTGAATCATACACATCCTGAGTCAATTTCAGAGCTGGAACAACTGATCCATCAGAAGAAAATTAATCAGCTGTAATTTTGATAATAAATCAAATGAGAATTTATTGCTTTTCTCTTTTTCCTGTCAGCAAACTGAACTTCTTTGGTTTTTGAACGGTTGCCTGGACAAATAGAAATTGTGATGGGAATCATCTGATTTATATTTCAATTTTTTTTTACATTTTAGAGACCAAACTATTAATTCAGAAAGTAATTGGTAGATGAATGACAATAATCATTAGTTGCAGCCCTGCTCCTTTTTTCCTTTCTGTAGTGTCCATTGTGTGTGAGGTAAGGTGTTGTCAGGTGAGGGAGGAGTCAACGGAGTCACTTTACTCTCATATGTCACTGTAACTACTGACGACACGCAACACACGTTTGTTATTGTTTGGATTTCCTCTCTCGACTCACTTCCTGGTTTTTTATACAACAGTTCTCTCACTGGTCAGAACGCACACACACACACACACACACACTGTCATTTGTGGTAAGCAGCAGGTCTTTGAACTGAGCCGCTCTGTGTGTGTGTGTGTGAGAGGGAGAGAGAGAGAGAAAAAAAAACCCTGAAACCAAACACACCTCTGTTATCTGAAAGGACCCAGGTGTGCTGGTCTCCACAGAAACAGGGAGTGACTCAGTGAGCGAGAGACAAAGAAACCGAATGAACGATGGAGAGAGAGAGAAAGAGACAGCTGTGTTAGTCCATCAGTCACAATTGAGTAATTATACGACATGAGTTTTCATGAGTTCATTTGAGGGAACAAATATAGTCTAAATAACAATAACATCACTGTGACCAAACATTTGAAGGAAGGTGGTGAAACAGCTTTAGAATAAAGTAAATGTCTTTTTTCTAAGAGGATTTATCGTTTATTTGCAATTGACATCAGAGATAATGATATAATATAATGAATCTAAAAATGTCTGTGTGTTCAGATTTGACTGAGTTATGAGTCAGAGGAGGCAAATTGCGGTAATTAGGCACTAAAGGTTTTAAAGTACCTTAACATCCTCTATATAGACTAAATGTTCAATTGAATAGGTAATTAACAGAAGTGCTCATGAGTTGCTGTCCTCGTATTGTTCAGAACCACCTTCAGGCTGTGGCTGATCTGACGTCTCTGGCTGTTTCCCCTCAGGGAGGCTCTAAAGCCACCATGTCGGACGCCGTCCAGCTATCGTCGCAGTCGCAGGTCCACGTCACCCAGCTGTACGAGGAGAACACCAACAAGCGTCCGGTCCTCACCTCCCAGCCCAATGGCCTGGCTCCGCTCAGCTCCACCCGGCCGGGGCTGCCGCTGCCGGACCGCCAGACCTCAACCTCAGAGCCCGGCCATCACTGCCGGCAGGGCAGCGCCACCTCCAACAAGTCGTCGGACAGCAAGCCAAAGCCAACCTGCTTGTCCCCGGAGCAGGCCATGAAGCAGTTCATGTCCAAAATGTCGTCGTTCGAACACCACGAGGTGTTCAGCTACCCTGAAGGTTAGTGGGTTCAAACTACTAAAGATGCAGTTTTTCGTTGGTTAATGTTAATGATAACAAACAGTAATCTGTAGTTGTAGTTTGTTTTGATAGGAATGAGAATGATTGATCATTTCTTATTTCTCCTCAGTGTATTTTGTTGGTCCGAATGCCAAGAAGAGGTCAGGGGTCATGGGCGGAGCCAACAACGGCGGCTACGACGATGATCAGGGATCCTACATCCACGTTCCACATGACCACATCTCCTACCGCTACGAAGTCTTGAAGGTCATCGGCAAGGGCAGCTTTGGACAGGTACGACTAGTAATAATAGTGACAGATGCTCCTACTATGTTCTAATGTCATGAACAGATAAACTGTGGCTGCAGCTGAGCGACTGATGTGTAGTGTCACCAGCTGTTTACAATATTTTTCTAATGGACGTAAGATTAATGAGAGCATCATGTTTCTGCTCCCCCTTCAGGTAGTGAAGGCCTTCGACCACAAGTCTCAGACCCACGTGGCTCTGAAAATGGTCCGCAACGAGAAACGCTTCCACCGACAGGCAGCAGAGGAGATCCGCATCCTGGAGCACCTGAGGAAGCAGGACAAGGACTCAAGCATGAATGTCATCCACATGCTGGAAAACTTCACCTTCCGAAACCACATCTGCATGACCTTCGAGCTGCTCAGCATGAACCTGTACGAGCTCATCAAGAAGAACAAGTTCCAGGGCTTCAGCCTCCCGCTGGTCAGGAAGTTTGCCCACTCCATCCTGCAGTGTCTGGACTCGCTGCACAAGAACCGCATCATCCACTGCGACCTCAAGCCTGAGAACATTTTACTCAAGCAGCAGGGACGCAGCGGCATCAAGGTCAGACAGAGAAATTCACGCCATTTTTCTGTTTGCTTTCAAGTAGAAACCACTTCAGTCTGTACCACTAAAGGCTTGTCTATAAAACGTTCTTTCTGTCTGTCTTCAGGTTATAGATTTTGGTTCTAGCTGTTATGAACATCAGAGAGTTTACACCTACATCCAGTCCAGGTTCTACCGAGCACCAGAGGTTATTCTAGGTAAGATGAACAAACATGGAAAACTGAAAACAACTTCTGATTTAACATAGAAAATTGGAAAATGATCATTAGGAATGAAACATATTTATTGGCAGATCGATGGTTGAATCCAGATGTTGACTGGTCAGTCTTTGCCCTCTGCTCCAGGCTCCAGGTACGGGATGCCCATTGACATGTGGTCTCTGGGCTGCATCCTGGCTGAGCTGCTGACCGGTTACCCGCTGCTGCCGGGTGAAGATGAAGCCGACCAGCTGGCCTGCATCATCGAACTACTGGGCATGCCCAGCCAGAAGCTCCTTGATGCCTCCAAGAGAGCCAAGAACTTTGTGTCATCCAAAGGATACCCGCGGTACTGCACCGTCACCACGCTGCCCGACGGCACCACCGTGCTCAACGGCGGCCGCTCACGACGAGGGAAGGTACGCGGCCCGCCGGGCAGCAAGGACTGGAGTGCAGCACTGAAAGGCTGTGATGACCCGCTGTTCCTGGACTTCCTCAAACAGTGTTTGGAGTGGGACCCGGCTCTCAGGATGACGCCCAGCCAGGCGCTCCGCCACCCGTGGCTGAGGAGGCGACTTCCCAAGCCGCCAGCAGGAACCACGACGGGGGAAAAGACCTCCTCCTCCAAACGGGGCACCACCACCACCGACGGCGCCATCACCTCCATCTCTAAACTCGCCACCACCTCCTCAACCACCACATCCTCCTCCTCCAAAACCAGGACTAACTTGGCAGCGATCACTGATGCCAACGGAAACATCCAGCCTAGGACGGTTCTGCCCAAGCTGGTCAGCTGAGAGTGAATGCACCCCGCTCGCTGTGGTGGGAGCTGTAGGCAACAGTTTTCAAGAGCGTTTGGTTTTTCACGCTGGTTTTCACAGCGTTGTTGGAGTGCATTCAGGACAAATACAGTCATGGAAACTCAGCGTTGGAGTGTTAAAATGTGCAGAATGACCAGGCTGGGATGTCAGTTGAGCTGAAGGAAACTTCATTGATAAATTGGGGTGCGTTCAGACTCCTCAAATTCTCAGTCCTGTCAGTAAAAAGACAATAGTTGTTGTACATTGTGAGCAGCAAGACAGGAAGTGACCACATATGTTTAAAATGATTGTTGCTCAGACAATCAGAACACACCACTCTGTAGCTCAAACACACAAACAAAAACATGGTGCTGACGGAGGGAACAAGGCTTTTAATGTTTTTAGCACAGAAACTATTTAATCGATTAGACACCAAAAACAAGTTTTTATGACCTTAGTCTTATGAGGTTGCATCTGCAAACATTTGTACGTTAATGGCTCATGGCAAATAAGTCAGATACAACCTTATAAAAATAAGGTAACAGCTGCAAAAAAGCAATGATTAGCTTGCTAATCTTTGTTTCATATCATCGTGAAATAACTCATTTTGTGTCACGTTTTAGTTTGGGGAACGTTAGCGGGCGTTTGTCATCACTTTGGACTTCAATGATTACACAATTCATCAAAGCAAAATCTTAGCTACCCGAACTGAACCATCTACCTGTTAGCTGGCTAACTTTCTTAGCTAGCTGTTGTTTCACAGTGTGTAGCTAGCCTGAGTTACCATGCTAGCTTTGTGCCTGTCAGCTGACTAACTGTCAACTGGCTAATTACCACTGGTTAGTTGTTAGACAGCTATTTGTTTGTGTTTAGCTGTCACTTTGCTACCTGTTTACCTTTTAACTGGCTAGCAGTTAGCCAAGCAAACATTAAATCAGTCAGCTAGCTGTAGCTGGCTCACTATTTGCCTTTTTGGCAGTCTGGTGGCTAGCCTTAGCCTTTTTTAGCCATAGCCTGTTAGCTCTCCACTGCCCAGCCTTACCAAGCACAGATTTCAAGTTTTAAAGTGTTTTAAGTTTTCTGAAGCTTAACAAGAGAGAGGAGAGTTGAAGGACAGAAAGAATATGTTTGTATTAACCTGCACCATTTTGTTCCCTATTTAATTAACCAAATCTGATTATTAAGGACACAAAATGGAAAGAGAAAGAGATGTGAAGATGGAGTAGAAGGTAAAGAAAAGAACAAGTTTGAAATCACGTTTTTGTCAAAAAATGGGAACGTTAGTAACCAAAGTCTTTCCTGTATGAAAGTAGAAAATGAAGCTGTGGCTGCTGAAACATGGAGGCTTTTAATTAGCTAAATTACATTTTGTGAAGACTTGATACATAATGTACGTATATAGGTAAAATATAAAAACAATATCAAAAGCTGTTATAACCTCACTTGAAGCAAACGTGGGATAAACTGTTAATGTCCAGATAAAATAACAATGTGCTCGTTTTCAGGGACATTTAAAAGAATCACTTTCATGAATTAATGGTGATTGAAAAGAATGAGGCAAAGAGACGAATTAATTATTAACATGCTAATAAAATTCCAGGCTTCAGGAAAAGACTCTCAGACACACAGAAATCACATGACGCCAAAATATCTGTCAGTAACGCCACAGCATAGAGCAGTGTTTGTTTCGACGGCCTGAGATTTTGGCGACAGCCTCGAGAAAGGACTTTTCCTTCTGGCTGTTGGCTCAGAGGATTAAATCAATTTCAACAGTCTGTACGGAGTCTGTGCGTCTGAGCCATGAAGACGTTTTGGACTGTTCTTAAACTTTTATGTAAGTTGAGCTCAGCAGCAGCAGCCTGAAGGAACCTTACATACGAGCCCAGCAGAGAGAAACGTGAGCCTCAGCGTGAAGAGGTCAGCTTGATATACAGAGATTCATGTGTTAAACTGTGGTGGGGTTTCTCTCACATGTTGTGGGAACAATGGAAAAAATTTTGTACAAACTGAAGACATCATGAAGTTACAGTGAAGATTCAGCTATCATGATGTTAACGTGTGACTGATGGTGACGGTGGAAGAGTTGAAAAAGACACTCAACATATCGACCAAGACACAAATAATAATCAATAATAATATAATCAAAAAGGGCTCCAGTCATATCAGTATGTGTAAAGAGGACTTTTCAAAAGCCAGCTTACAAAAATGTAAATTATAAAAGCAAATATAAAATCACGTGGGAAACTTTAAGGTAATGTAAGATAAAGTAAAATCAGAAGGAGCTTTCAGATAAAAAATTTAAAAGATGACTCAGATATTAAATTACACGTTCTGTGACAGAAGATTCTTTTTTTACTGTTTGCAGGATGAAAGAAAAGATCATAAGAGATTTAGAAATATATTGTTGGTATATGTGATGTTTGAAGGCAGAGTTGTTGTTGACCCTGACATCAACATCACATGAAGGACTCACTTCCTGGTGTGACTGGGCCCTGATGCCATCAGACACACAACAGCGATACAGCAAACAAAATATGAGATGAGATGAAAAAAAAAAAGATCCAAAACATAGAAATAACTAGTTACAATAATGTGTAGACAAGCAGTAACTGATCAGTCTGAACTGACTGATAATATATTGATCAAAGGTCAGTATTGGTAAATGGATTAATCAATGTGATCGGGGAGGGGAGGGGTCTTTGAAGATGCTTCTTATTTATTTACTACAATTTAATTAATATTTATTAATCTAATCAACATATTTACTATGATGTGCAGTTCATACCGTATACTTGAATGTGTGTGTGTGTGTGTGTTGTATGTAGCAGTGTGTATGTGCAATGTCGACGTTACAAGAGGTTTTCTTGAAGCTTGTTCCCTTCACACAAACACACATATATCTATAAACACACAACTGTATCTGAACGCACTCAGCAGTTTGTCAAGTCATACTGGGGCGAGGAGGAGGAGGAGGATGAAGAGGAGGTCGTGTGCGCCATCAGCCTGGCAACCATGTAATGTAGCACATGGGAAAGCGGACGACGACGTGATGCACAGAAGGAACTGATAATGTAAAACGCACAGACACTACCTGCTCCGCCCATCTCAGGGGAAGCTCCGCCCCCTCCTGGACCTCGACACGAAACAGGAAGTAACTGAAGGAGGAGGAGGAAAGGGGGGTCCTCTCTGATGTTTTTTTTGTTTGTTTTCTAAAGATTTGATTGGTTGGTTGATTGTGTTTTTTAATTTTTTAATTTTTTTAGTGAGACGAGTGCTGAGAGTCGTAACTTTGTGCCTTCAGTATCTCATCGCCATGCCACGCCCACCCAACAGACACACACACATTTACAATGGCATATGTCATGGCAACAATCTCTAATATATTTAACAAAATTCAGAAAATCATTTAGGTGCAACTCAGTGATGTCAGAGATTAGAGTGAGTTTGCTGATTGGCTCCTAGTTTGTTTCAGCCACGCCCAAAGGCACCATGTGAACCCTGTGACCTCTGACCTCTGTCTCCAAGCCTCTGAGGACAGACTGACCAGGAAGTGATAGAGCGTAGACAATGATAAGCCTTGTTCATCTGAAGGTTGGTTAAGACTGTGCCAACACTTTGCTTCTGTTAATGAAAAATGAAGTGATACGAGTGTGAACTGGATAATCCAGTTTAGATCTGGATCCAGTCTATACACAAAGAAACATGAACTAGAGACCAGTGGAACAATGTTTGACTCTGTTGCACCTCTATCAACAGGAGACTTGATTATTAGTTGATAGCAGCTGTTTCATGGAAGCTCATTCTCACCAGGAAAAGAATTTGGTTCATTCAGTCAAAATAGAACGATGTCAAAGTTTTGACTGATTATCATAAAATTTTAAATATCTCACGATTTTGTATTGTGGTATTTTGAGTGGTGAATATAATTTTGACTTGGTCCACTTAAAGTGTATCAGTGTATCAAAGAAAGACTTCAGTTTAGCATCTCATTTACACTCAAAAAATCAAAATACTGACTTTGACTCACCATCAGTGTTGTGTTTTTGTTGTCAGTCCATTCATCTGTTCAGTGTTTACAGAGGCAGCACAGCAGGTCAACACACCAGCCACAGACTGTAGCTTTAAACTGATCAACACTGACATCTGCACGTGTTTGTGTGTGTGTTGGGCTGCGGGAGGCGTCGTTAAACATGGCTGCACAATGTACAGACACATATCAGCCAACTGTCGCCACTCGTCACCTCAGGACAGACGGGCGACGCCTGCTGACGACAGGGTTAAGCTAACACTAGCCGATTGACCGCTAGCGTCCAGCCGCTAGCCGCTGCACTGATGTTTCCACTACAGTGAAGCTAACACTAGCCTACTGCTAACTGACTGCTAGTAGCACCTAGCCAGTTTGTACCTGCTAGCTACAGTCACATTGAGCTCCTCACAGGTGCTCGTGCAGGCTGTTAGCATTAGCATAAATGTTTTAAAGCGTTCTTTTTTCATGTTGGTACCTCAGACTGCTCAGTTATGATTATTATTATGATTATTACTGTTGTCATTGTTGTGACTAACACCCAGGGCATTTGGTTGAATCTACCAAAGTGCATTCCTTTACAAAGCTAGCTGAGCGCTAGCAGCTCAAACCGACAGGTAGGAAGGTTGAAAGTCGGACAGAAAGCCAAAAGTAAGTGGACAGAGGGGCAAAGCAGCAGCTGCCTTTCAGACAAATGAGGAGGGACAAAGAACATGTGATAGTGTTTTTGATTTTGGCTGCAGCCCCGCAGGAACATGGAGTCTGGCTTAACTGACCTCTTGGTAGCATTCAGAAAAAATAAGATTTGTTTTTCTGCTCACGTGTGAAAGCAGCTGTAGCCTAACTAGCCTGCTAGCTCGTTACCATGCTAGCCAGTTAGCCTACCAGCTCGTTAGCCATTTAGCTTCTGTTGGGAGGTCTCTGCAGCCAGAGGTTAGCCGCCATTAGCATGAAGCTGCACTGTATTTCTGTGACGTTTGCCAGCTGGGTTTTATTGTGGATTTTATCTGTAAATAATGTGGAAAAATGTTTGAATAATAATTTTTTTGGGTTGAATGCGCTGCTGTGCCACGCTGCGGCCAGTTTTACAACGTACTGTATCTACTGTACAGAACACAGAAGTTGACACTTTTTCTAGTGAGCCTTTGTTAAATTTTATTGTGGTGGAAAAATTATTATTAATAAAACAGTTTTATTGTTCATGTTCATGTATTTTTCTTTCAGTGTAAAATAAATGCAGAAGGTGCAAGATACAGAATCAAGGTGTTCCAAAATTGAAATTATGTTTTGTATGTATTTGATCAAAAATCAACTAATTCATCAGTTGATCTGCAGAAAATTCGTCTGACGCCATTTTGATAGTTAATTGTTTGAATCATTTATAATTTAATATTCTAATATAGAATAGAAATGGATTAATCATGAAAAATTGACTAATTGTTTCCTAGTTCAGCAGCTTTAATCAGACAGTTGATCCAACTGAACATTTCACTAAAACAAAATCAATTCTTTGCAAATCTGGGTGTTAGTTGATCTGATATTCTGATGTATGAGAGAAAACACAGACAGTTTTTCAGCCACATCTTCTCTCACATTCTGCACATTTTCTCTTCCTGTCATTGACAACTTGTTAATTGACCATGATAACGAGGAGCAGCCGTGTGATTGGAGCAGCTGTGTTTCCATATTAGGCAGCAGGAGATTAGCTGGAAGGACACAGCTGCTAATTATAGCAGCTAACATGAAGCTAACAGGCTAAATGCTCCGAGCGGCTCTGCAGGAGCAGCTGCTGCCTGGCTCAAGGGCAGGTGGTCGGAGGATCCTACCCATAATACAATCAGTCCAGCTGGTCATTCAGAGAAAGCTTGAACTAAATTTATTTATCCATTTGACTGATTTTTCACAAGAAGCCTGGTTTTATTCATCTTGTTTAAGATGAATCAGCCTGTAAAAAGTTGCATCAAGTCTTCTTTTTACAATCTGAGCTGATGAGCTGGAATTTCAGCCGACAAAATCGTCTGATATCAGCGACCCACAGTGAATCTGCCACCATCATCCGTACCAGCCGATACAGAGCTTAATGAACAAACACAAGACAAAGTAAAATATCAGACATCAACAGAATGAAATTTTAAATCACGTTTGAAATCAAGAGAGTATGATTTCTTGTTTGCAATTTAGTGAATTGAAGACGTGCACATACATTCTGTTCATATATAAATGTTCAGTCTGGATTCTGGACAGGTGACAAACCTGAAGCCTCCATCACAGCTTGAATGCTGCTGCTGAGTCAGTTCACGTCTCTGAGCTGCTCAACAATGACGTGGTGATGGAGGTTAATTTGGACTCAGGATCCTCTGTTTGGACCGTTTCCAGCGCTGAGGCCGGAGGTTTCAATGTGTGACGCCTTCTGCTGCATCTCTGATGTCAAACAAATGAGATTCAATTCCTGGAAACAATTCCAGACCAGAGTGTGTGTGTGTGTGTGTGTTTGTGTATTTAAAACTGGATGCAGCTCAGAGCTCAGCAGGAGATCATGGCGGCCACACACACACACACACGCGCGCGCACTGGTAACCTGATAGAGTGTGACTTGCTGCAAGGGATTATGGGTCCAAATTAATATCCACTTACTGTACAAATGTCACACCACCTTCACTCACAACACAGGCTGTATGTACTGTACATACTGTGTGCTTTGTAATGGAGCAGCTGTTCAAGCTGCTGGCAACCTCCACGTGACATTTAGTCTCCATCATAGATCTCTACACCTACCAGAACCAATAATATCAATATATATATCAATAAATCCATCCAGGAGCTCATTATATGATATAATTGCATTTCAAATAAATTATGATCTATAAACTTTTCAACTAAATTTAGTCCAGTTTTAACAATAAACTGATGCTTTGGAGAAAAAAATGTAAAAGTCACAAGATTCTGATCTAAACTCAATTTTGCTTTTATAAATCAACATTAAACTCATGTTTCATTCACATTTTGAGCAGCACGTCGACAATGATGAACTGATGAAGTTGAGTGAGCTGATGACGAGCTGCAAACATCCTGCGTCTCTCTTGCTAACTTGATGCTGAAATTACACTTTTACAGTGTCATGTGTTTCTGATCTCTGTTAAATCAGGCGTTTCTCCTCTTTGCAGTGACAGAAATCTCAGAGTGAGATGATTGAAATCATGAGCCAGCCATAAACTGCAGCTGGGTTCGTCTCCTCCGCACATCCAGAAGCCGTGTGTTCATCCTGTGTCAGAAACCATCTCCGACTGGTGTTTTCACAATGAATAACTTAAATATTTCACACAGATTCGCTTCATCTGTTGGAATCCAAACATCTCTGCCTGTTTCCACTCTCAGAGCTGTAACGTCGAGTGCAGCACATTAATCAGCTGCTGGATGGATTAAGGTTACTCTCTGATGTTTTTTTATTGACTAATTATTTTCTCGATTAACTGATTAATTGTTTGGTCCCAAAACAGAAAGCTGTGAAAAATGTAATTAGTATTTTAGAGCACCAAGTGTCCAACAACCCCCCAAAATTTTTTTCAAATGTAAAACCAATAAAAGCACCAAATTTTTCAACTAAATGTTGCAGCTCTAATGTAAAGTCATTGTTTGTTTGTTCATCTGTCTCTGTTTCAGTCCCTGAAATCCCACTTTAAGCCATTTTTATTTTCTATGATTGATTACTCTTTAAGCCAAAATTCATTTATTTTGTCTTTTATACTTATTTTGTTTAAATAAATAACTGTTCACCTGGTTTGTTTGTTTTGACAGGACAAAGCTACTGAAAAATATCTGCAAGTATCTATAATCAAAATATTTGAAAATGAAACATCCTGGAACATTTTTGAGTCATTTCTAGAACATAAGCACCAAGTTAGTAAGTTATATCCTTAACTTTATAGAATATGGGAGAATGAATGTGTTTGAACATTTCAATAATTACATGTATTATTACCTGTTTTCCTAAACCCAAATATGTGGCTCTACACATTATATAATTTTACATCCAGAATGTTTCGCCAAGCCCAAAGACTGGAAGCTTGTGGAAACTTCTAGCTCTATAAAAAGTATAAAAATACACCGTCATAAGCCCAAACGTTCCATATTTCCATGCTGAATTGAAAACCTGGAGAGTTCCGGCCGTGGGAGCGGAGCCTCCCTGCTGGGAAGGAGGTCAGCAGACACACAGATGAGGGGTTGACGGATCCTTTCTCGATGACAGGAAGCTGACTCTGCGCCTCCCACCAGCTCCCCCAGCATGCACCGGGCTGTCACCTGAGCAGGTGGAGGGGCTCTGACCTACAGACCCAGAGAATGAACAGACAGAGAGAGAGAGAGAGAGAGAGAGAGAGAGAGAGAGAGAGAGAGAGATGAATGAGCAGCAGGTGTGACACCGGCAGCCATGTTGGCTGCTGGTCATGGTGACGTTTTCATCAAACGGAGTGTGTGTGGCTCTTTGTGTTTTTACATTTGAACATTAGACATGTTTTCATTCCCACCTGGTCTCATTTACACACATTCATTCATTCATTCTATCTTCATTCTCATTCACTCATCCAAACCTCTACGTTTCTATTTTTAAACCCAATATCCAACTACAGACTGGTTCCAAACCAAATTTAATCCATGTTAAACACATTCTGGTCTCTTTTAAAACCAGTCTAAAGGAGGCGTCCTGGTCTGTACAAACATCGCAACCGATTTTAACGTTTAATGCTCATCTCCACATTCACAATCCACATTAACTCTAAATAATCTAATCAAAATATATCAAACATGACCCAAAATGAGTTAATGAATAAATACATTTAATCCCATTACACTTCTGAACCCACTCAAAAACTCATTTAGTCCCAATCTAGATACGTTATCATCACTCATGTCAAACACACTCAGACCTCTTCTACAACACATTCTCAAACCTTACCGATCACAGTATAAACCTTAAACCCATGTTGATCCCATCATAACTCTTTTCCACAACCCATTTCAAAGCCACCATGAACCCATTCTGAATGTGCATCACCGAATTTAAACCCGTCCTGACCCATTCTAAAATCACTCCGGTCCTATTTTGAACCTGTTCTAAAATTATTTCAGCACATTTACTCAAGTACTGCACTTAAGTACAATTTCACAGTACCTGTACTCCACTTTGTTTTGGAGGTACATTTTTGTATTTTTACTCCACTACATTTATTTGATAAATTTAGTTACTTTGCAGATTCAGATTATTAATGCAAAATATTATTACATGTTATTATAGATAAAGCAGTGTATAAAGTAATTAACATTTAGCTCTGTCTTTACCAGCTACAACATAAAGTGATGAAGACATTAATGCCTCAGTAATCATAATCCAGCTATATAATATATATGAATTTGAAACGAGAAGTTCTGCATGATAAGAACTTTTGGTACTTTAAATATATTTTGATGCCGATACTTTTACTTAAGATTTTACATACAGTATCTTTACACAGTAGTACTAGTACTTTTACTCAAGTAAAGGATTTGAGTGTTTCTTCCACCACTGCAGGTTCAACAACTGTTCTTCAGCCTCAGTTTAAATCAATAACACAGTAAACTGACTGAGGTCGAATCAGTCTGGTTCAGTCTGTAAGATCAGAGCTGGTTCTTTGTCTCGTCCAGTTTCACCTTCCAGACAATTTGAAGCCTAAATATAAAACCAGTCATGGAAACTGTCTCTCTACCTGCCTCTCTCTCTCTGTATAATTGAATATAGACTCAGCAGGCGCACGCCGATCTGCTCCGAGGGTCTCTGAGTTCAGGACAAATGGAAAACTCTGTGTGTGTGTGTGTGTGTTCAGATGGTGTCAGATTTGTCAGGCCAGAGGTCAGTTTATTTCCAGCGTCTCTCTTCATCATACAACTGTCTCTCACACACTCTCAGTCTGATCTGTCCGTCATTCCCTGCCTGAATATGATGGAATGAACGACGCAGCAAATGAATAACAAGCAGGAAGTATTAATACTAATGTTGGACATAAAACCACTGACAGGAAATGTGACAGAGGCCTTTTCAGATTTCTGCAGAAATACAGATTTGACAGCCGTCCCTGGTCTCCTTCACTGTACTGTCTATAAATACTAGTGTCTGTAGTAGAAAGGTTTGTTTTATTGTCCTGCAGGAGTTGAAGTGTAAAAGTTGAAGTGCAGCGCTTCAATTTCAGATTTTCAGATTCACACTCTGCTGCCACCTAGCAGTTAAAGGCTGTCACTACAACCGGTGTGATGGTTCATTCTTCTGATTATTCCACAGATGTTTTTGTTAGAAGTGACACTTAATGGAGCCGGTGGTGGAAAGTAACTGAGTACATTTACTTAAGTACAAATCTGAGCTGCATGCATTCACTGTCACACCACTTCCACTTCACAGCATTAACTTGACAGCTTTAGTTACTTTACAGATTACTTTTTTGCATTACAAGTAATAGTCCTGCATTCAAATAATGACTTGAGTAAAAGTCCAGAGTTATTATGAGCTCAATGCACTAAACAGTGTCCTGTTAGTGTTATATCATGATGTGTCACATTACTGGATTAATTTTGATGCAAAAGTGTCAGTAGCATTTTGTACAGTGTTTAAAACCAAGACAACAGAATCTGTGTTTCTAAAGTATCTTGACAGAATTTATGGAATGAAAAAACTAAATGAATATATGTAAAGTATTTTATTACAGGTGTTACAGGTCTCAGTTGGTAAGAGCCTGCTGGTAGGTGCATGTGCCTGAGAAAACAGGACAAACAATGAGGCAGGCAGACGCATGGCTTTTTCCTTCAGAGTCTCCAGCTCTCTTTTATTAAACTTTTTTTCTAAATGCAGCATCACTGTCTTATGTATTTTCTTGTATTCAAATATATTCATAATGTGTTTCGCTCTTATTCATGTTTTCAACACAAAAGGAATAAAACATGTCTAATGGTAAAATAAATAAAAAACACAATTACCCTTTAGATTTAAAAAAACGGAATTGCCCTTTTTTATATATCTCCTATGGAAGGTGTCTTAATAAAATGACAAACAGCTCACACCTTCTCATTCACATCAGCATCAACATAACTGACTAAACTGGCATCTCAACCATTCTAGCTGTTTTGTACATTTCCAACTTAAATTCACACTTACTGTGTGTGTGTGTGTGTGTGTGTGTGTACATAAAGACAGGACCAGTGCACATGGCGCCATGCTAAAACTGAAGAACACAATCTCAGCCGACACAAGCTAACACAGGCTAATGAACGTATTGACACTTAGCATTATATTTAAACACTTCAAATTTTCATCAACACACAGAAAAATGAACAGTATTTACACGGAATGACCCTTTGAAACATACTGGTTGGATTTACTTCTTAATGAGGAAACAATACGATGTGCAGGAGCCAGAAAATCACTGTATAACACTCTGCGATGCACCGTCATGCTACCGCACGTTAAGCTAGCACTCGGCAGTCACTCAAAACTCACATTAGCAGAAACGCAGCTTGAGACTAGAGCAACTTTAACCATAGCAGACAGGTAAACATTCATCTCCAAGTTGTTTAGAAGGTGTTTTGAGAACTTGACATGTCACTGACCTGAGAAAACAGGACAAACAATGCGGTCGGCAGACGCGTGGTTTTCTCCTTCAGACTCGTCTCCAGCTCTGAGAAGACGTAGGCGGCGCACGCGCACAGTCCACAGCGCTGCACTGCCACCTACTGTCCATAGGTCACATTACACTTCTCTGCAAGTTCATATTTTGAGATTTATCTCAAGTAATGTGTTTTGGCTGTTCCTCCAAATAAGACAGTACATTTTAAAGGATGAAAATATGACCAAAATCAAATAAATTAATAATTAAACACAAAACAATGTGACCAAACATTTTGTGTGCGTCACATAAGTGTTTTATTATTATTGAAACATATTTTTACAATTGAAATTGGTGGACTGAAATGAATCTGTCCATCTTCTGTACAATCTGTACATCTGGAGATTCAGCCTGTCTTCTAGTTGTAGTTACACACTTTGTCCAGCAGATATCAGTAGAAACTGGATTTCTCACAGTTTTCCCACTGAGCTGAGAAGTTTTGGTCATCATTGTGTCTCCAGTCTGATGTGTTTTGTTCCAGTTGAAACAAATCCTGAAGAAGAGCATCCATCCATATAAACCTGAACCAGAGGGAAATATCTCATCTCAGCCAACATGGCTGAGAATGAAGCACCTGTCCAGGTATCCATCCAGGAAACTGTTCCTTAAACGTTCCTCTTTTAAGCTTCAATTTGTTCTTAATGCAACATTTATTGTGAAAATGTCAACACAGACAAACATCAAAAGAAGTGCAATTAGCTGCTGAGAGTTAAACATGTTAGGGATTTCCTATTCACTTCAATACAGCTGCTACATGTGTAGCAACATCTAGTGGTCATTAGTTTCTCTTCTTTTACTGGAGCAGAATCCTGAAGAGTCATACTTGTGTCTTCTACTCTTATTTCTACTCTGCTCACTATAACTTTCATATGAAACACAACTGTGTGTGTGTGTGTGTGTGTGTGTGTGGTTGCTGTGAACCCACTCAGAGCTTCCTTTGCAGCAGGAAACAACACAGAGCTTCATGGAAATGCCACAGTGCATTTCTGTCTGCTATGTTAATGAGGTGTGTGTGTGTGTGTGTGTGTGTGTGTGTGTGTAATGACACTGAGCTATTTTCTTCTTTTGAACAGTCAGCACATGAAACTATGAAACACTGGGGGACAAACATGTATGAAAATAAATTGCAAAAAGGCCTGAATCATCTTTTTATCCTCACACACATAAAGTTCATTTCTAACATGCAGCATTTTCATATTTTCCATTAAACATCGTGCAGGTAATTTTACTTTTCTGTTCTGAGGTTTTAGTGCAATGCAGGTGAGAAAAGATGATCCTATATTGATCCAGAGCAGCACAAAGAAATCATTCCTCAACTTAATGTGTTAATATGCAACAATTTCACATTTACTGGAAATGTTCAGTGTCAGCAAAATGTGATTTGGCTGCAAATCTTTGCTGTTTTAAATGTGACTGAGACTTTAATGAGTGTCAAACCACAGACACCTCAAATTTAATTACCTCCTTTCTTCCTGTGAAATTTCTCAAGTATTTTTTCTGTTCTCATTTTATCTTGTTTCAGTGGTTAGATAGTGATCTGTGTGTGTGTGTGTGTGTCTGTGTCTCTCTGTGTGTGTGTGTGTGTGTGTGTGTGTGTGTGAGACAGACAGAAGTTTCCTGCTGATAATATGAACCATGAAACAGAATCAGTGGCTCAAGCTGTTTGTATTCTGATTGATTCTCAGGGTCAACAGGGTGAAGCTTGAGTTGCACAAGCAGGTGGACGAGAGCTGATCCTGAGCAGGAGGAAAAGTCAGTACGATCCGGGATTAAAGCACAAAGAGCAGATTTCTGTCCGTACAGGCAACAACCTACCGACGGACTGAAAAACTGCAAGACTGACGAACTGATGAGGGGCAGGTGAGAAGGCTGGGAGAGGTGATGAGGCGACAGGTGTGCAGGAGGAGCTGAGCCTGGAGGAGAGCGAGAGGCCGAGCAAGCACCAGGACAGAGGGGAAACACAGATAAGAGCTTTTCCTCCAAGCAACATATACGTATACATGTAAATGTTGTCTGCACGAACGACACCTGGCTGACGGTGACGCTGCAGCCGGAGCCTTTGATCCGAGGCACCTGTTTCAAAGACTTGCGAGAACTTTATGATGAATAAAACTCAGACATTAAAGCTTCTGCAGTTTGTCGTTAGTTATGATTTTTAGCCACTATGGAGGCACGACGATGATCTTTGCTTCAGACTGAAATATCTCATCAACTGTTGGATGGACATGTAACACTGTGCTGACTTCTTCTGTAGCGCCACCCTGAGGTCAAAATTATTTGTCAAACACTTTGGCTCATGGTCCAATAGACGCACAACTAATTTCATTCCATCAACCCGACTTTGTGTTTAGTGCTAACGAGCAACAGTTTCTAAACAATTCTAAACTAAGATGATGAATAAGGTGAACAAGATTCCTGCCACACAGGAGCGCGTGTCAGCACAGAAACTGAAGCTTGCTGATGTGACCGTGGTGTTTGCAGCCTGCATCTCTCTGCAGCCTGTTTGCAGCTGCAGACTTTTATCTGACATTTATACACATGCAACAACTCATTTCCTCTCTCCTGCAGTAGCATCTGCAAAAAGCTGACTCACACTGAAACACACACACACACACACACACACGCACACACACACACACCACAGAAACAGAGGTGGGGGTGAAAGTTGACTTGGTGTCATCATGGTTTCCATCGCTGTCCTGCTGAAGTGCTCTTTATCGCGGCTGCAGTCCACCCCCTCGACACCCACCCCCCCTCGACACCCCCCAGACGACAGTAGCAATATGTGGTTGAAGACAAACTTCAGACAGAGCCAGTATCTACTCGTCTACACAACCGACCACTTCATTTACCACCTCCAGTTACTTGATTGTTTCCTCATTTAAGATATTTTATGTTTTTCTTCTCCTCAACAAATCTCATGAAAAGATTCTAACAAACCTCGTCACTGTTGTTCCTTCATCACCATCAACTCACACACTGTCGTTTATCTGGACTCAATCCCACACATGAACCAATGGGTTTGAAGCTAAGGAAACTGAAAGATGGACTCATATGTTGGTAGCTTGGTTCTTTTCATGGGATTTGTTAACAACATTATATAAATATATATATATATATTTAAGTCGAGTCCAAGAGCAATAAAGTAGATTGAGTGAAAAATGTGGCTGTAAATATTTTTGTTTTATGTGAATGTTGCATCTCAGTTTTCGCTGGCTGGTTGAAAAATGTCACAGCACCACGACTGAGGAAGTCGCACCACAAACAAAGTGACAAAAGAAGCTTTTACTTTAAAGAAATGATTAAATATTCTGTCAGTTTGTTTGTTTTCTATGTTGTTTCACGGTTGTGAAGAGTCTTTCTTGACCACACACAAACACACAGCTCTGCTCTCCAGCTGCTGTGGGGAAGCACAGCACCGGTTCTTAGAAATCACAACCTCACAAATACACAAAGCCCTCGGGTGCATTGTGGGTAAGGGCTGCAGTTACAGTAAAAGAAGGCCTCCTTCCATTTACCAGAAGTGATGTCACAGGAAGTGACATTGCGGCTGTGGCTTGGAGGGAGGGTGGGGGTCTGAGATTTTGGAGCTGCAGAAATACCCCGACCCGCCGGTCTGTCTGCAGAGGATCCTGGTCTCTGAGCTTCAACACAGAACAACAGCAGGTTCACTTTCAACTCAAGGTCCAAGTAGCTGTTCAGGAGCTTTTGAGCACATCAGCTTGGCCAGATGTGGAAATACAGATGTTCAAATGTGCGTGTTTTCAGTGCCCTCGAGTCTATGTTGACTTTAGGGATAAGAGGTGTTCAGAAACAATGTAAACTGAACTGGTTTCAAACAAAACTGAAAAAATGTCTTTACTGCAAGAACGAAGGCAACTAATCAACTAATCTTGACTCTGAAACAACAAAAGAAAACTTGGTGTAATCATGGACACAGAGCTCAACTTTAATAGCCATGTTGAATCAATAACAAAGTGCATGTCATCATACAAAAAGAATCAGAAAATGAAGTTTGTTCTGTTTTAATTAGCTGCATTTGTCTGCATGTGCCAATCAATAAATATAAAATAAATTAACAATCAGGCACAGCAATGTGAATCACTATTAAATAGACACTTTAAATATAAAATAAATATAGAAAATTACAACATGTCAGGAAAATACAAAAATCCTTGAAGAGTATTGTACTAATACTGCAGCTACAGAGTAGCTGTACTGCAGTGAAGTACTTCAGTCCTGAATGTTCAGAGGACCTGGAGTACATCTGAGTACGTCAGCATTAAACCACGGTGTACTTTGTACTGTAAACATCATCATCATCATCATCGTCATCACCTTGACAAAAAATTCTCCATCATTAAAAGTCAAATGTACAACACTGTTACAACTTAAGTTAAATAACTGCAATTCCCAGAGAGCTTTGCAACAAAAACATCCAATCAGAGAGCTTAAAATATTATTCTTCCATCTGGCTGATTTTCTTCTGCAGTTTTTAAATATGTAAAAATCAAGAAATCAAGTTTTTCCAGGTGAAATTAATAGAAACTGATTGATGAAGTGAGTGAATCTCAGTTCTGGATCAAACATTTCATAGGATCAAAGCGTCTCACTGCTTCCAAGTATCCAGCAACAAACTTCCTTAAAAAACATGAAATTTATAAAATTATCATATTTACTCAGACTGCTGGTTCACTATCACTGTAATAAATATCTGTAAGATCATCTCTTCCATAAACTCTAAAAACAGAAAAAAAAATCTAAAAAGTTGGCACATTGGTTTCAATTTGGTTTTGTAATGTTTCTCATTTCATCATTATTTCTGCGTCTGTGTTATTGCTTCTTGCTGTGTTTGTGTTTCAGGCCCTCGGATGAGTTTTGACCTTCCGCGCTTGCCGCCGCCGCCGCCTCCTCTGTATCTCGCTGTTTCCGGGCAGCAAGCTCGCCTCCTCGTAGAGCCACGGCAGCTCCCACAATGCCTTGCTCTGGATGACAAGGTTGTCTATCTAGAGGAGGAAGAGAAGTTTTTACATTAGTCAGTGAGATGCTGAAATGTTCACATTAAAGTTGGACACAACAGCAAAACAAATCAAACCTTCCAACACGGCTCATGGAGCGTTTGTGGAGCAGATTTACTGCCCCGACACAAACCATAAACTCCATCAACTTTCTTTAAACCTGATGTTGAGCCTGACTCAAACCTAGTCGAGATTAACAACATGTTTATGAGCTCTACTTTAAGCCTGACATAAACCTTTATAAGCCCTCCTTTATGCCTACACAGGCCGTCATTAAGCCTCGTACAGGATCGTTTCTGCTCAGGTCTGAAGGCCGACAGTCAGATCCACGTCTCTCTCTCGTGTGTCACTGAGTCCTTGTCTCTCTACCTGGACTTTTTCAAGGTCCTGCAGTCCCTGCAGCAGCGTCTCCTGGTCGTGGTAACGTTTCTTTCTCAGCTCCTGGACCATCTTCAGGATGTAGCTCAGCTCCTTCCTGACATCTCCACCCGCTCCCACCCCGGCGTTACCGGCGTTCCCGGCGTTACTGGCAGTGCCGGCGGCGGGGGTGACGGCGGTCGGGGTGACGGCAGAGGCAGGACGCTCGTCGCTCCCGGCCGTCTGGGGACTCGGGGTGGGCAGCTGCTTCAACATCCGGACGATCAGCCTTTCGTACGTCTCCAAAACGCCACCCATGAACACCCGCTTTGCCTGAAACACAGATGAGGTCAGTGTAAAGTTTAGTTTCTACTTTGTGGTTGGTGATACTCAAATTGATTTTAACCAAACAACATTGATGGTTTGGGGATGTTTTCGCTTGTTAAGTACAAATCCTGAAAATGTCTTTTGACCACTTTCCAGAACAAACATGCAGCTTTTTGCAAATAGATTTTTGGATAAATTAACTGAAATTAGATTGTGAGAAAAATGAAAGTGCACATTTGTACTTGACAAATTGGTACCAGGCTGAAAGAGCTGAAACCTTTTTCACACAGAGGAAAAACTCTGTGGTTTCCCACACAGGAGTTAAATTAAGAGTAGAGCAGGTCTTACAGGGGGAAGCCACCCACCGACAGTGAAACATGAATGTCACAGTCCAACGTTAACGTCTAACAGGTTAGAAACTCATCTGGATATAAAGAGGTCAAGGAGTGAGGAGTGAAGACACAATCTTAAGACTCACTTAATGTCCAACCATGTGCACATATGAGATTTTCATTTAACAGGTTAATAGTTGCCTCAAACAGTGTTTCCCCTCAGATGAGTCACATGAGGACGATCGGACTGGAACAAAGTCAAAGTGTGTGTGTAACACCTGTGTTTGTGTGGGGAAAATGGGAAAACCCAGACTGTGTGTGGGGTCGGTGGCAGTCTCTGCCAAATCCTACGTCCTGTTTAACAAACTGGTTCCTCTGTGACACCATGAATGACTAAATATGATACAAATTCATCCTGGCGTTAAAATGTGTTGAATTTTATGATGCCCTTGTCTCTGAAAGTGGTTCCCAATAACAACAAACAAAGGTTATTTGTGATCCATTACATTCAGCCACAACTGGGCCAAGACAACGTCACATCGCTGATACTGTTTCAAACAATCAGCCAAAGTTGAAACTGTCCAAATCTCGTTCGACTGTGCCGACACTCAGAGCTTAGAGCGGCTTTTGCATGATGCCTGACAATATTTTCCTCCACGTGAACTAGACTGAAAACATTAGTTTACATTTTCCACGATAATCAACATGTATTCAGTCTAATTATTGGTTATCTTTAAATCAGATTTTGTGTTTGGCTGAGGAGGAACAGGAGGAGAAAACAAGAACTCAGATCTAAACAGGAACTGATTTCTCTATCTGTTCTATTTCTGTAGAGACAAGTATAAAACCTGAGCCGACGTCAGATACTGCAGCATTATCACTTGCTTGAAGCGCCCGTCTGTCGATCTCACCTGAGCCCTGATATCATCTCGTTAACCGCACAAGGCTCTGCAGATTGTAACATGTAAAGATTCTTCGGCCAGCGTTCGGTCGTTCGACTTCGTCTTCGCATTATTGTTGGCGAAGAGTGAAAGTTTGATCTGGAGCCTGAGAACAGTTGCACAGAGGCTGAGCAGAGCCACAGGAAAGAAAGCCGCAGAAACCTCAGCTTCAGTGCAACAAAGAAGCTGCTCTCGGAGTCAGACCGAGGAAAACACCGGCCGGCTGCTGACTCAGAGATAAACAGAGGATCGACGGGAGAAGGTGGAGCAGCTCAGTCAATCTGATGCACTGAGACGCTGTGGCACTCGAAAGCTCTTTCCTAGATTTCAAAACACCCTGAATCACCTCAGTGCACCTTCATGTGCCAGGCTTTGAGAGTTCAGATGTTTGTGCCCTGATCTCTGTCTCTCAGGCTTTATGAAACAACAAGTCCCACCAATCTTAAATGAGTTCAACATGTTGAGGAAATAAGAGTATTTGCCTTCTTTTTGTCAGTCAGTGATCGATACCAGCCTCGTGACTGGAAGCCATTAAGTCATTGGAGTCAAGAGGCAATTAGCCTAGCTTAGCATAAAGACTGGAGGCAGGGGGAACAGCTAGCCTCTGTATCCAGTCTTTATGCTAAGCTATGTCAACCTGCTCATACCTGACACACAGACATGAGGGTGGTCTCCATCTTCTGACATGATGCAAACATGTTTCCAAAAATGTTGAACAATTCCTTTAAGGTCATGGTTGAGATCATGGTTGGAGTTTGGATTTGTGAGCATCCTGATGCAACTGTGTGCCTGACAGGTTGAGCTCAGGGCAAAAAACATCCCACAGGAAACTTTCTATGAACCCGACAAAGTGTCTGCAATGTTTTATAGATATTTTGTTGGATTGTGTGACGGTTTAAGAGTCTGTGAGGTTAAAGACAGTGAACAGAGGAATCATGTAAATGAAAGACCGACTTTATGATCCTGTTTGTAGACGAAGAGAAGCTTTTATTTACCTCCAGTTTGCCCGACAGTAGTTCTCTGGAGAAGACTGGCTTCCCGTTGAATCTGTCTCGAGCTGGGATTCTCTGCAAAAAAGACAAAGAAACATTTTTTCAGGTCACATTTCATGTAAATCATGTTTCTTTCCACCTTTAAGGAACCAGATCAATCAAAATCAATTGTATTTAAATTCAATTAAAAAAAAAAAAAATCAACCCTGAAATTCAGTATGAAAGTGGTTGTATCTGATGTTCAGAAGGTTGCTTTCAGCAGCCATCTCTTAAAATCTCAGAAATTTGGGTGTCCTTGAATGCACCTTTAAAGACATTATCCCTGTTCTTCACTGACATGTGACTAAAAAAGTTGACTAACTAAACACCAGAATAGTCCTTTAAACATACAGGCAGTGAATGCATAACAAAAAGGTGTGTGTGTGTGTGTGTGTGTGTGTGTGTGTGTGTGTGTGTGTGTGTGTGTGTGTGCGTGTGTGTGTGTGTGCGTGTGTGTGTTTGTGGTGAGCATCAGTGTGTGAAAGACACAGGAGGAAACACAGGCTGGTGCCAGCATTTGAAGTACTGCACTACAGATACGGATACTGTGCGAGTGGCAGTACAAGCACAAGTACTAACAGCCTCAGCAGTAGTATTCGCAGTACTGACAGTACTCACATAGTGCTGCAGGAGGTTCTGGATGGTTCTGTTCATCTTCATGGGGACGTGGGAGCCTCTGACCTGACACACAGTCAACACGAGACACAGACACAGCACCGCTCTGGCTGTGGAAACCATCGTATCACCGCTGTAAGACCCCGAGTTCTGGTCGCTGGTTCGAATCCCAAGCCTGTCCGGGCCCGGCGAGACTGTCGGGTTCAATTCCTGTCGGAGTGCTGCAGAGGACGGAGACAGGCCGAGCAAAGACCCGCCTGACTGACTGACTGATGGTCTGACTGACTGATGGTCTGACTGACTGTGCGACAGTCGTGTGTCTTCTGCCCTGAAGTTGGCTCAAACTGTTTGACTTGTCATGAAAGCTTTTATTTATAACTCAGAGAGAGAATGAGCGAAGGGGGCAGAGAGACATAGACACACACAGAGGAGAGAGAGAGAGTGTGAAGCAGCAATGATCTAGGTGTGAAAACTGTGGTTGTGCAGTTTCCTTTAAATCACCAAACTTCATAGAACCGAGCGAGGGGTCTCCCACTCATTCAAAAATCATCGGCTCGCTGCAGAGAAGTACATCAGCCAGTGGCCGAGTGATTAGTGCTTTTAATACCGGGAACTGGTCAAAGGATGTTTGCAGGTCACTGGAGTCTGTTGAGGCTCCAGTGGTTCCAGTAGAAGTCACTGGAAAGTCCTCGACCTGAAACAGTGAGTCTGCGTCACAAATCATCAGATCCAAGAGAAACGCGATGGAAACCGTGACGGGTCCGGAGCAACCTGCTCCACCTGTGGGTTTATTGGGAACTCTAAAGGTTTCTGACATTGAAAAAAATAAACTCGTGAAATAGGAATAGTACAAGTAGGATAAAGTAAAGTAGATATAAAGCAAAATCAATGTTCAATATAAGAAGTTTTTTCCATAAAAACAGGTTTGAAACGAGGACAGTGGAGACGTCCTCAGGTGGAGACGTCCATGAACGAGGCCCCACAAGTTTGCGACGAGCCGGGACCGGAGGGTCCGGCTGAAGATCTCAGCTTAAATACAGGCTCATATGGGACAAGTGCATCAGGAATATAGTTGAACAGCTTTAAAAGTCAGCAATAAAATCTTCAAATGAATTCTAGAACCTGGAGGAGGTTGGAGGAAGGTGGTCGTTTCTGCAGTCGACTGAAAGTTAGAGGTGAGAGAGCGGAATAAAGGTGTGATGTAATAAAAGTGTGAGAGAAGAAAATGGCTTCATTTCTGAGATCGTCCTGAACTGAAGAAAGCAGAGTTTGAATCAGGCTTTGGATACATTGATGGACTTTGGACATTTGATTCATAAACAGTATGAGAAATAAAAAGACCTATACATCCACATGCTGGCTGGAGCGAGAGCAGCTTATTTTCTACCCGTCAGACTGGAAGCTGAAACTGAAACTGTGACGTAAAGGACTTTAATGAAAACCTCTGTTGAATGAATGAAGGCCAGTGGGACACAGCTGTTAACACTCGTCATATGTGTTCATGATAAAGGCCGAACGCTGGTCACCGAGGTCCGTCGGCAAACAGGACGTCCTACATTGATGCCGCCTGAACAAAGTGGGCAAAGTGACGTAAAGATGAGGCAGACAGGAAGTGAAGTCATGAAGCAGAAGCTCAGTCAGGCTGAAGTGTGAAGTGTTTCTCGTGAGCAGTTCCTCGTTGAGCTCGTTTAGAGGAAAAGGACAAAATACGGGGCTTTTCTTGTCAGCCACACCTATTTACACACACACACACACACACACACACACACACACACACACACACACACACACAGCTGAGCTGCATCAAAGGGAACAAACAAACGAGAGGGGAAGCTGAGGAGGGTCCCACCTTCAGAGAAAATGTCTTACTGTAAATGAGAGGAAGCTGGAGTGAAGCTCAGGAGCTTCGTGGTGACGTCACCCGGACGAAGCTCATTCTGACGTTAACACACACACAAGTTCGCTGCCGACATTTTTATCCAACAATATTAAAACACTGCAACTTCAAGATGGTCGAGGTTTGTGAGGACCGGTCACAAATATTTGTTCGGTGGAATCACACAGTCAGTGGATCATTTTTAACTTCAGCATCATTGACCAACTTCAAACCAACTTCACAGAGCTGCCGACCTCTGAGTTAACAAAGAGACAAAATGGAGGAAGCTCGTTTATTTTGTTTTGAATTTTGGAACACCTTGCGAATCGTTGTCCTCTGACCTTTGACCTCCTTCTGCTGGCTGCAGGTGTGGTAGTTCAGCTTTAAGGGAAACTGAGTTTAGTGCTGAGCTCAGCAGGAAGGAGACAGAGAAGTGCAGGAAACAGGAAGTCGAACAGGAAGCCGACAGGTGGATTTTGGTGTTGACTGTTTCAGGGGTTCAGATGTACATGGGTATCCCCTCCTCACACACTGAGACACAAACACAGGAAGAGGTGAAAGTTTGTCTCTGTTTGGAGGAATTCACTTACATTTCTTTTCAAATATCAGCCTGAACTTCATGATTCCTCAGAATTTCTGCTGAAGTTCCACTGAATCTCTGAACGTCTGCTTCTTCCAAGTAAAGCCTTGTTTTGCTCATGAGCTTTAACAGCAGCTGCAAAGGTTAGTTAAGGCGAGAGACGTTTGTCATCAGCTTCTCAGTAATCAAGTAAAAATAGTTTCCCTGAAAGTGTCTCCAGGTGTGTTTACGTTCATTAACAGGTAGAAACTGCAGCTTCTTAATGAGCTGTCTTTATGAGTCCAGTATCGTGTGTGTGTGTGTGTGTGTGTGTGTGTGTGTGTGTGATCCAAATACATCTAAGTGGCGTCACCATCAGCTCTGAACATGGGTCTCAAGTGAAAGTACATTTGATGTGTCAGTGGTCAAACATAGTACTGGTAGTATAAGAAAAACTATAAAAGACAAGTATGTAAACTGCAGTATTTTTACTGCACTACTTCTACTTATAATCATTAAAAACTCATCACTGAGCCTCACTGAACTCACACTGTAGTTTATCTGGACTCAATCCCACAAACACAAAGTCTAGTGAGCGGCGGATGAAGAGACATTAATCCGCCGCTGAAAATAGTCCCCAACAAATTATTATTATCATTTCATCCTGTCTGAGGAACATTTGCTGAAAACTGCAGTTAACATTACTGAGTCTCATTAAAATGAACAAACAAAAAGAAACATTGGACATTTTAGTGTTTTAACATAATGGACTAAACATGAGGTCAATTCTGCCAAGTTGATGATTCAGTTTTTCTAAACTTTGGAGCAACCTGGACTGTTTTCTTCATCTGACGTCACCTTTTCTCTGCTGTGAGTGGGAAAAGTCCCGTCCTCTGATTTGCTCTGAGGGGAAACCCCTCACATCTCACCGACACCTGAGCTCAGACCTGGACTTGAAAATACAGCTCAAGTCCACTCAGTTCAGAACAGCTAAAGAAAAGTCTGTAAGATAAAGAACTAAGTACATTTATAAGTACTGTACTTAGGTACACATGTGAGGTACTTGTACTTTGAGTATTTTGTTTTCAGGCCACTTTGTACTTCTACTCCAGAACGTCTCAGAGGAAACGTCATACTTTTTATCTGACAGCTTTAGTTACTTCACATATTCAATTTTCAACCTTAAAGTCACAGGAGGAGAATTAAAAGGTGAAAACTGGATTTCAAGTTGTTCATAAAACATTTTAAAATGTGCCAGTTTGTCATGAAAAAGGAAAAACAATCTTGTTCTAAACTTTTGACAAAGCATTTTTGTTGTTAATGAATTTTTTATGTCAAATAACCAGTCGACAAATCAGAAAAAAACATAATGATAAAACGATATGTCATTCTTAGATTAAATCACATTGTGTTAGATTTGAATCATAGAGACACATGAGAGATGAATCTGAAATATTTAGTCAGATGATTCATGTGAAGCGAGTGAATGAATTAACGTGGTTCTCGAGTCGGTCGGTGTGGACGAGTCGGGGTCGGGGCCACTGACTCATTGTTGTAACCACTGATCCATCCTGTGACTGTTTCATTACATCATGAGCTGAGGGGAAATCCCTCCGTGTGATTGGTGCAGGAGCCGGGGAACACGGTGATGTCAGAGTGATGTCACAGGACAGTAATTCCACAGAGAAATGCAGAAATTCTTTCTCTCTCTCTCTCTCTCTCTCTCTCTCTAAACCACACAGCTCCACCTTTTACACTTATTCATGTGTCTGATTTTGGCACCAAACAAGACTTCGTGCGGCCTCATTTATAAACGAAGACTTTCACCAAGCTTGTTGTTGGTGTGATATGAGAACAGCCAGGGGAAATTCACAGTTTATGAAGTAAATAAACCTACAGCAGCTGCAACATTAATGTGATGAACACATGAATGCATCAATAATTATGATCCATAATATCAATATCATATATGTGATTCTGAAATGGGCTGTTTTGCATAATGAGTACTTTTACTTTAGGTATATTTTGATGCTGGTACTTTTGTACTTTGACTTAAATACTTGTAACAGAGTATTTCTTGCAGCTCACCTAAAACCTCTGATGTCACTGGCTTCATTTCAGAAGCTCCACCTCCTCCTCCCAGCATCCGCCTGTAGACTCTTAATGGAGGAAGGTGCCGTTACTTTTGTCTGACTTTCTCTTGAACTTTGTCTTTTGGGTCTCACTCATCTTTGAGCAGCAAACATCCGCAGTGTTCATACTCATGATAACATACTAATCCATCCAGTGTGAGCAGGCGGCTGAAAAGTTCTCGTGACTGAATGAACTGATGGTTTAGGAATCAAGTTTTTATCTCGCATGGGTTGGATGTTCACATGTCCACATACTTTTGGCCACATTATCTATAGTTCTGATCTAAACAACAGATGCAGAGTCTCTCCATCCTTCATGCCTCTGTTTTTGTCTCCTTTCAGTTTTCTTTGATTCTTTCACCAGATCACAATTGAAACCACGAAACATCAGCCTGAATGAAACCCGTCGATGTTTCAGTGTGAAAATGTGACAAACTGTGCAGCGAGAAGCTTTTTGGAGATTCACCATTGAAAGTTGACGTCAGTTACTGAAACATCATTCTGTTTGAAAACTGAACTAAGGAGGTGAAAAAGTAGTTTGAGAGGTAAAAAAGAGAAAATGAAGCGTTTAGTTCATGCTGAATTCTGCTTTTATTCTAATCAACAAAAAAGTTTTAAAACAACATCAAAAATAAATTAAGTTAAATTAATCATAAATAAAACATGAACACGACACAAAAATAAATATAACTCAGTTAAGTGACTGGATTGAGAAATGACGTGAAGTAAATAACAGAATAAATATGTGAACTGTGTCCGAACGTCGCGGAAACCTCCAACAGCTTAACTCAGTTATAAATAAAAACAGAAATATGAAAAAAAAACTACATTTCAAAATGAAGCTAAACACAAACAAAACAAACTACATGATGTTGATGAGAGAGGGTTCGATCATCGCGACGTTTTCATCATTCAGCTGAAGACGAGTGGGCAGGGCCACACCGGCGGGAGCCAATCACAGACGCCGCCTGGTAGATCTCTTTGAACTGAGCCAGAGCTTTTCTCTGAACCTCGGGGTCGTCGACCTGCAGCGACACAGACACAGAGAGAGAGTTCACATCTGGATATAAACAGACAACAATAAACACAAACAAACAAATAAAACAAACAAACTGTCCACACAACATCCAGTTCATGCACAGTCGTTGTTGCACGATTTTCTCCGTCCTGTAAAATGAACTTCTTCCACAGTAAAACATCTCTGACGACTTCAGGTCCTTCTGGACTTTATTCCAGGAAGAGGAGGATTTTATTTTCTCAGTCTGGGGACGAACATCTGTAGAATCTGTGAGAGCTGAAGCCACAATGATTTTGGTCTTTACACACGTACGAACACAGATAAGAAGAAACCAGACCAGGAGAGATTTACAAACAGAAGCCGACGCAGACGTACGGAGACGACGCCGAGTGAACTTTCTGTCAAAAAGGATAAAAAAGGTTTTGATGTTTGTTTGGTGTCAAAGGAATAAAATGTTAGAGTTAAATTCTGGCGTCTTGTAGGAGAAAATTAACTGTTCACTTTATTTGTGTTCTTTTGTTTGAAGAAAATGAAATCGTTTCAGAATAAACAGATGTGGGAGAAACACAACTCCAGAGCTGCGATCGCGACACCTACTCAAGTCTGTGTGCGAGTGCTTCCATTTCTTCAGAGCAAACAACAGAAACAAAACTAGTCAAAAGTTCACAGACACTATGACTGAAAGAAGGTGGAGCTGGAAGTCAAGGTCTGCTCTGTCGGCCTGACTTCATTATGCTTGTTCAGCTTCCTGAGGAGAAACTTTTTTAACTTGTTATTCAAGTGTATTAATAGTAATTAGTCTTGAGGAGTGATTTTTCCCTGACAGCTCTTCATTCGCTGAGACAGACAGACAGACAGACAGACAGGTGTGACCTACCTGTAGACTGTTCAGCCTGCTGATCACATCCTCTCTGTCGTGGTTCAGGTGGCTCAGGTGGCTCTTCAGCGTCCTCATCTTCTGCTGCAGCTCCTTCAGGGCCAACCGCACCTGAGACCTCTTGGGGTCGGGCACCTGGTCCAGGAGATTGGTGGTCGCGGCCCCGTCGTCGTGCCGGTCGTGGCTGTGCTGCAGGATGCTGGAGAAGATGCGCATGTAGACGTCCAGAGTGACGTTCATGAGCTGCACTTCTTCTTTTCTCTGTGGAGGAGAGGAGGGTGAGGAATGGGAGTCAGTACCAGTGTGTCCAGCGAAAACCAGAATCGCCATATTCAACCACGCATGGCTTTTTGTGTGTGTGTGTGTTTGTACCTGACATGAGGTGTTGATGCTCCTGATGACAGAACTGAAGAGAGGATTACTGCCGACCTCCGGCCTCGTCAACTCCTGAAATACACACAAAGACACGTTAGAATACTTCGTCTACATCAAACTGTGTTGATGTGTGTACTGACTGAAATACTGTCAAATACTTCTTAGACTTGGTTGCACATTTTTTCATTGTATTCAGTTTTTTTGTACTTGGACTAATTTAATGATCAATTTTACTTTATTTACATTTTAGGATCTTATCGAAGCATTTGAAGGTGTTTGGCTTGGCTTTAGGCCTTTTTCTCATTATTTTGTTTTTTGTTTTTTAAATAAAGCTATACAGACAAGTGAGGCTGAATACTGATACAAAGAGAATTTGACTAAAGTACTGTCATGGCACCAGTGTCCAGAAATGACCAAAGATTTGCCTTCCCGCAAGACACCTGAGGTTACCTAACATTAAAGATTTTAAAGTTGTGAAGAGGGATTAAAAGGGAGGTTTTTAATTATGCCAATAAAATGAGATAATTCCAATTATTAGCAGCGTTGTGTCTTAAAAGAACTGCAGAGAAATGAGAGCAAAAACAAAAGTTGTCCCATTTTCACTTTATAGTCATTAGTTTCCACTGTCGACTCCATTATTGTCCACAAAGAGAAAAACACAGAAGAAAACGTCACTCGGTTGCTGATTCACATAATATCATCAGATCAGGTCTGAAGGTTTTGTCAAGAATTAACTTTATGGCTCAGAACAGCCAGAGACACCATGGTTGTAATTATTCGTTTCATTTGTTCTTTTCTCATGATCTTATATCAACCACGGATTATCAGTCTTTAATCTTTCGATCGTTGATAATATACGTGATCGCAACCACTCAAGCACAGTTTTATCTAATGATCAGAAGAAGCCAGTTTGGTTTTTAGTTTCAGTTCATATTTACAGAAAAGCTTTTTGACATTTCGAATATGTCACACAGCTAATTTCATCGCAGTCAGCATTTAGTCATCTAGATTAGTTTTGTGATAAAACCTTGTCATAATGACTAATAAGTGCACTTTGTTCATCATTACTCAGCAAATTAACAAACTATCAAAAAAATAAAGTCTACAATTAAAAAGCGTATATGAAAGTGCAAGCGTCCATCAGACAGGACGTGATTTTAATCTAATATCAATCTGTCACTTGTAGACGGTCGTAGCAGGTGAGCAGACTAGATCCTTGCTCGGGTTGTATCTACTCTCAGATGTACAAACTCAAATGTTGATGTCCATGTAACCTTAAAATACGAGATCCTTAAATAAACCATGAATTTAGCAGAGAAAACATTTAAACACAAGCAGAAGCTAAGCTGCATAAAAAACTATAGAGGATCTAAAACTGAGCCCTGTGGGATGCCACGGCTAAACTCACCAGCACGTCTACGATGGAATCGTGGGTTTGTCTCAGCTTCTCAGAGACAAACTGGACGGGACTTCCAGATGCAAACACAGCTCCCAGTAAGACCAGTAGACACACTGAACCACAGCACGAAGACATATTGGACCACTTCAGTATAGACGACCCGAGATTGCACTGTCAAAGCTTGTCCTCAGAGAAAAGCTGAGAAAGTTAAGAGTGTGAAGATCGCTAATCACTGATACTCTCTGTTGACCTGTGGTTCTATATATATGTCTGTCTGCATCCTCATTGTCTCATTGTGTGTCTGTGTGTGTGTGTGGTTGTGCATCACTGTGGTCTGTGGGCTTTCAGCAGCAGCACAAGAAACAGCAGCATCGACAACAGTTTTCCTCTAAAACTCACTCTGCTGCTGCTAAACATGCACAAGCAGGAGACTCCCTGGTCAGAGTGGTTTAACTGGAGACAGACCAGTTCATCAAAAGTTACATAGAAACGTGTGTGTGGCAGCGCACGCCAAGCAAACGTAGGTTAACCAGTCGTGCCCGTAACATCACTGATGTGTGCATGTGCGCGGTTCAAAGAGCGCATAAAACCTCATGTAAGCTTTATGCAACTATACAAAGCTGTTTGCATTTTGTTTGCAAGCTTTTGTGCATGTAAATGCTTGCATGTGTCAGCAGGCGCTGTCCTAAAGCTTTACAAGCAACAGAGCTCAAGTCATCCTGCTTTAACAGACATATTCACGACACAATCAGTGTCTTCATTCATTGATTATTCTATAATTTTTCAAGCAAAAATGCCCAATATCCTCTGGTTTCAGTTTCTCCAATGTGAGGATTTGCTGCTTTTCTCTGTTCATCATTGTTGTAAACAGAATATCTGAATATACAAGAAAAAGAAGACATTTGAAAATGTCTCAATGTTTTACATCTGTATGTAGAATTTTGTCTTGGTAGGAACTCAGACAGAGTCACCTGCACCCAACAATGTTTGGATAGTATTTATTCTTTGTGAGGGAGACCTGTTGAAACTGCAATTTGACTAAAAAAAATCTTCCAAAATTGGACATTCATTCGCAGGTATAGGAACAAGAATAACGACTTCCAGTGGTGCAAGAAGTATTCAGGCCTTTGCTTAAGTAAAAGTAGCAATACCCCAAACAGAACTACCACTAGTCCTCAGCTGGAGGATCTCAGGCTGCGTTCAGTCTCGAGGCCAACCTGAAACATGCTTTTAAAGTAATCATCAAAGTTGTACAGTCAGTTCTTAAACATACAGGAAACCAGCGTAGAGGTGCATTTTGTGAACTGTTGAATTTGTTTTCCTGAGTAGATTTGCTGCAGCTTTTTGAACGAGTTGAAGTTTGGAGGTTTTATATAGTAAGACAGTAATACGGCGAGTTACAGTGATCCAAGCAGGAAGTGATGAAAGCATGGATGATGGTTTCCAGAGTCTTCACGGATAAAAAGATTTAATGAAGTTGCAGAAAGCTGATTGAACTGGCTTCAGGTTTATCTTAGTTTAACTGAAGAAGCTTCAGTTCTCAACATGTGTCAGACAGGACTGTGTTGTTGCACATGAGAAATAGATTAGAGTCATCTGCATAAAAATGGGAACTAATGTACTTACATATAAAAGCAGAATAACAGAGGGCCAAGGACTGAGCCTTGAGGTTGGTTATTACTGATACATGAGTCACGATGATGTTCATATTGTATCTGATCCAGATGGAAGTTAGTGATTTAATTTTAGGCAGCAGAGGAACAAATTCATCAGAAATAAATTCACCATAAAATGTTCCACCATTTCATAAAAGACTAAAATGTGTCAGAAATGTCCTTTTGAGAAGTTTTTCCATCAGTCATCTCTACACAGTAAATGTAGTAAGAGGGGAAAGATGCAGCCCACCCTGAGGATGTTGAGAAAAGGTCAAGGTGGCCAAAGCGAGCTGCTGTTTACTTTCACTCTGGAGGTGTGTGGACCCTCGAAGCTGTGATCTTTACAGGAGGGTTGAGTAGAAAGCACCGTCTCACAGTTCTGTTTCTTACAATGAGTAAATCAGGCTGATGTGGAGCTAAGTAATCTGCTTCCATCTTGTCTCAGACTTGTCTTTGTCCTGATACCACATCATCCGTCCTCTGACTCTTATTTTGAGTCAATTTCAGTTCTAGATTTTTGAAGCTTTGTTTAAATAAGATAAAAAACGATAATGAATAAGTAAAACAGACAATGGCTGAACTCACATTATTGCATATAGGTGCAATAATGACATGTCAGTGATGAGAGTGGGTCAGAAAACTGCAGTCGTTCTTAACAGTTTCTACTGTGGAAAACAGTCGTTTTATCATCGTTTCATTAGACACCTGCAGATTTTTGTCTCATGTACTGTAGGTGCTGGTTGAGTAGGATGATAACATGCAACATCTGCTCCAAAGACTGAAAGCAAAAGCAGATTAATGTCAGAATGATGTCTTCAACTGTCACATGTAGGTTTAATGTCAGTGTGTCCGCATTACATTGCAGGTAGAGATGCCACGATACTGTGGAAATATGAACGCTGGAGGTGAGAGCGTCTGATGCCGAAAGCAGAAATGTCATCGCAGCAGGAAGACGAACCTGCATCATCGTCTCTGCAGGTGGAAACGCCACCGACACCACAACACAATGAAACCTGAATCATCACTGTGGCACAGATGCCGCTATGAGGAGATGAGGAGAAAAAGCACTTCCAGGTATTCCACAAAAAAACTGCATGTGGCCTTCAATCAAAATGAAACTCAGTATAAATATTTTAATATTCAGGATTTTACACTATAACAAAAATCTTGTAAATTTGCCGCCTCCTCCTTCAGATCATCGCTGTTACCGAGTGATCATGGCAACACGAACAATAAGAAGAATAACATGGAGAAGGTTTCTGTTCCCGCTATGAGTTACATGACACATTTTCACCTGCGTACCAAGAAACCAGTTTGAAAAAACAGGCCTTAAACTGCAGCTTCACTGTTGGATGATACAGTTTGATGATACAGTCGCGTCCAGGTGCCGTCGCTGTGTTGGCTCGGGTTTTAAAATGGCAGATTTCCAGTGGAAGCTCTGCAGCGGCTTTGATAAGAAAAAATACATGAACATACCATTTACTAAAGCCTCAAAGCGCACAGTTCACATGAATGAAGAGTTTATATTGTGCAGCTTCACATTAACATAGAAAAAGATATGAAATATAAAAGATATGAAATATTTTTAGTCGTAACCAAAAAGCTCATTGTTGCATTAATTGAAAATCCTGTGACGGAGATGCATCAAATGATTTTATGAGCAAAATCTTTTTCTTCAGCACATAAGACAAATCATTTCTGCAAGTCTGGCACAAGCACACACACACACACACACACACACACACACACACACACTCATGTCGACTGTTGGCTTTCTAGGTAAAGGTTAGTTAACTGGAATTAACCGGTCAACTGCTACATTTTAAACAGTCTTCTGGTTGTGTTTCCTAGAAGGCACAGACAGACAGTTTTTTTCCAACCGTCAATACAAACACACACACACACACACACACACACACCACATCCTCTCCTGTGTGGTGGAGGGTTGAATTTCCCACCTGCAAACACAGCGCACTGGTTGGATCGCCTGCTCGGCCTCGTTGACCTCTGACCTCTGAGGCAGCACGACGACATGTTTCCTGTTCATCTGGACGAACTCTGGACAAACGCGTTTAAAAACAGATGAGCTTTAATAAAGGCCTGTTCTAATAGAGGCTCTGCCAGGTTTGACCTCTGTTCAAACTGTCAGCTGACTCTAAATGTATTAAACTTTATCAGCTTTCAAGTCAAGTCGTTCATCTTTAAGGCCAAAGGACGGAACAACGACTTATGTTTACTTTGAGTGGAAGTTAAACAATTCATGAAGACATTTTTAAAAGAAATGAATTGGAGACAATTTCTGTAAACTAAGAACCTCTCTTCATCCTCTCTGTGAACGACTGAGTCTTTCCAGGATGAACCTTTCAGACCCAATCATGATCCTATCACCTGTTACCAATCAACCTGTTTACCTGTGGAAGGATCCAAACAGGTGTTTTCAATCAGGCCACAACTTTCAGTCTTTGGTTTGAAACATGTTGCTGCATCAAATTCAGAATCAGCAGCTATTTACAAAAACCAATGAAGCTGATGATCAAACATTAAGTATATTGTCTTTGTGCTGTTTTCCGTTGAGTTTATGTCAGAAAGGATTATTAAATGATCAAATTCTGTTTTACTGATGTTCTTCACAGCGTCCCCGGTTTTTCGGAGTCGGGGTTGTTTGGCGGCTGCAGAAGCGCTGACTCAGCGCAGAAATGCAGATGCATCAGCGTTGTGTCAGCGTGTGGAGGCGGAGCCACGGGGGCGGAGATCTCACTGTGAGTATCAGCGGTCGTCCTGCCGACCTAGTGGGAGTTTCCACTGACAGGTGAGGGAACGGATCGATGTGACTCAGTTTTATTTTTGGTGAACTGTTCCTTTAATCCTTCCATTAACTCAAACTGAATTCTGACGGAAACCTCAAAATCCAAATCCTCCTTTTCAGTTTTAGTTTTCTTCCCTTCCTTTCCGTTTCCTCTTCTAGTTTAATTCCCTCGTCTCGTTTCCTCTCACTTCACGTTCTTCCTTTTTCTTCCCATCCTACTTTCACTCTGTTCCTCTCTTTTATTATTCCCCTTTCTTTCCTTTCCTTTCCTTTGCCACTTGAGAAGAAACAGCACTCACATTAATGTATATTCAATTGTTGTAGTACAAGCCTTGACCAGCAGAGGGCGACAACACTCTAAGTTCACAGAAACCAACATCACAGCAGTGACGTGATAAAAATCAAATTTATTTCACCAAGAATCTCATTGACAAATTCACATAAATATAGTTACAATAATTTATATAAAAATATCTTCATTTTGTTGTAAATTCAATATATTAAGGTTTCAAGTACTTTTAACGCTCTGGACTCTTCAGTAAAAACTCAAATACAATAAATATTTTCTGTCAAATAACTTATTTTGTAAATAAAGCTACATTGATACGAGTTTGAAGCTAAAAACACCAATCAATACTTTAAAAAATGCGATTCAAGACCTTTTCAGACGCTCTGAGTGAAAGCTCAGTCAATACTCACAGAAAAGTGAGAAGAATAAATAATAAATGATGAACACTGATTTTTAAATATGAAAACTGAAAATGACGATGATGGTGATGACGATAGTGTGATGTGATGTGATGATGGTGATGTGATGTGATGTGTGATGTGATGTGATGATGATGTGATGTGATGTGATGTGATGTGATGTGATGTGATGTGATGTGATGATGGTGATGTGATGTGATGTGATGTGATGTGACGTGATGGTGATGATGATGGTGATGATGATGATGATGATGATGATGATGATGATGGTGATCTACAGGATGTGGCGCTGTGCCAGCTCATCAAGCCATCTGAGGACGAAGGTGAACTCTCCGACGGCCTTCAGCACTCCGTCGTCTCTCCTCTGCAGACGAGCAGGTACAGTTGGTTTTATTAGTATATTTATTAGTATAATGCGACACAAGTCATTAATAATAACTAAATGAAGTATATTCTGGTTCCTTCTGACCCAGAACAGGATAAAACAATTTATGGTTGGATGAATTATTTTACATTACAGAGGTTTTGGTAGCTGATACCTGTAGCAACATTCGGGCCAGTGTTACTATCAGCAGCAAACTAAGTGGTAATATTTGCAGTAGCAGTGGCAGCAGCAGTAGTACTAGTAGTACTAGTAGTAGAAACAAATATTTACCTTTTTGATTTTTCTTTCCAGTTTCTTGATCATTTTGAACCATTTTGAAGGTTTGGAGGAAGAAACCTGAACACGAAGTACACAACGTACACAAAGTACACAAAGTACACAAAGTACACAAAGTACACAAAAACATTAACAGTTAGTAGTTAGATAGTGACTGACAGTGTTGCAGTGTGTGTTGCAGTGTGTGTTGCAGTGTGTGTTTCTGGTTGTGTACTCACACAGTGCTGCAGTGTGTGTTGCAGTCGGTGCAGCAGGTCGTTGTAGTGGAGGGGGAGGAGCTTCTGGACGACCTCTTGACTGAACACACTCCTCTGGTAGACGTCAATCACTTCCCGCATCTCCAGCCAGCCAATCGTACGCTGAGGAGAAGAGAGCGTGTTTACACAGAGCGTCGGCAGGTCCCGCCTCCCTCAGGATGAATTATTTTAAATTCAGCTTCCCTCCAGAACCATAGAAGACAAATCATCATTACATCGACCAGCGGTAACTTGGTCCAGAGGCCACGAGTGTTTGTTTCATTTGTCAGAAAAGCTGAAAAATAACACTGAGGTTTTCTTCACACAGTTAAACTGGTATCTACGACTGCACCAGACAATAACCCAGAAAAACTTTATTATCTTGGTAAAATTCAACAACAGTGAATCCGAGGTCAAACCCTGCGTGGAAGCCGTGATTGTTGAAAACAGAGAAGAAGAGAAAGTGTTGGTAAAATGACAAAGTGTTCAAACTTGAACAGCCTGTTGGAAGAAAAGCTTCCAGTTCTACTAAACAACAACATTTCCTGTTTGAAATCAACCTGCGCTCGACTGCACGACAACATGTTTGGAAAGGAACTGAAAGAATCCCAGAGGGAGCGATGTGCAGACGTCATGTGGCTCTGTTTGGTTACAGTATCAGATGAGATGGTGAAGCCGACGTGTGGTTGTGGTTGAGGTAGACCGAGCGGACACGGTTACGACTGGAGGCTGAAACCTCAGCGAAAGATTAACTCAGAGATTAACGTCTGCGCTCCAGCACCAGAGTCCATTCAAAAAGAGAGTGATTTAGAGACACAAAGATGATACTGGGCCTTTTTTCTGCAAGATATTATATGATGGACAGACGGGTTCACAGACAGACGGGTTCACAGACAGACAGGTTCACAGACAGACAGGTTCACAGACAGACAGATTGACAGACAGACGAGTTTGCAGACAGACGGGTTGACAGACAGACAGATTGACAGACAGACGAGTTTGCAGACAGACGGGTTCACTGACAGACAGGTTCACTGACAGATGGGTTCACTGACAGACAGATTGACAGACAGACGAGTTTGCAGACAGACGGGTTGACAGACAGACAGATTGACAGACAGACGAGTTTGCAGACAGACGGGTTCACTGACAGACAGGTTGACAGACAGACGGGTTCACTGAC
>JAFREQ010000053.1:2622500-2697500 GCA_025331565.1 Holacanthus passer
GGACTCATCGTGGTTTTGGAGGAGGCGACATCTCGTCGTTCCTCTTTTCTCTGGATCTTTAGGTCTCACATTAGTTTTGGACCTGAAAGTGTCCTGACCTCTGTCCACAGCTCCGTCCGTGCTGAACGTGTCGAAGGTCATTCATCATCCTTCATCATGAAAACAGAAGCAAATCCACACAAGATGATTTAACACACATTTAATTTACAAGTGAAAATATAAATAAATACAGAAACCGTCTGATAAAAAAAACACATTTCAGTTTCACTTCCAACCTTTTGTGACTGAGTCTTTGTTGTTTGGTCACACAGGTGTGAGTCAACCCCCAACACACACACACACAAACACACACACAAACACACACAAACACACAAACACACAAACACACAAACACAATGACGTCTATAAATTAAACTGGTGCAGAAATCTGCAGAAACCACAAGTAGATGAGACCTACTTACCTACTTTCACTGGTGTAGGTTTGGTTCCAGCTCACTGTGTGTGTGTGTGTGTGTGTGTGTGTGTGTGTGTGTGTGTGTGTGCATGCGTGTGTGTGTTTGGGGTCGACTCATCCCTGCATGTGAGTTTGTGTGTCATCAAGTAAGAGTTAATCTAATCTGATAAATCGATCATAACGATAGACATTCGATTTCTTCAGATCAGTTATAGAATAAATATTAGAAATAAATGAAATGTGAATCTATCTTTTTTTTCTTTCTGTTCATTTAAGAGTAAAATCCATTTTGGATACTGTGACTTATAAAAATGTTATTTTCTCATTCGTAGCTTTGGTCTAAGACAGTTACAGCAGCTTCTGTTAACATGATTCGTAAATGCAAACGTGTGTTTAGTGTTGAACAAATAGCAGCTGTGCTGTTGAAGAATCGTTCATTATGTTTATTCATCTTATTTATTAAGTTTATTAGACTTCAGTCAAACAGCTTCAGGTCACATGTTTCTCTGCAGGTTACAAAGTCAGTTTATTGAGATTCACACAAGTCTCATATTTATAGATTTTAGATTAGATTTCTTTTTTGTATTCATTTAAATTGTCTGATTTCATTTGTCTCCTGAAACATTTGAATCCTGGTTCAACCACGCGAAACACTTTGTGAAACGCGCTGTATAAAAAAAGTTTATTATTATCACCAGCCACATATTTTGCTGGATTTGATCGATTTGTTGACCATTGACCTTTTTACCAGTGACAGAAATAACCGGTTTAAAGGCTAACGTTGGAGGCGGCACACACACACTGGCAGCATCTGACTCACGTCTCGACACCCACACATTATTCTGTGTTAAGCTTCTTGATTCACCGCTGCTCTATTTCACAGCTTGAGTCAAGCTGAACTCTTTGTGCGGCGGCTGTGAACGAGTCGACCTCTGCGGCGTCGGAGGGACGAACACAACGGGCCTCAGTTCGTTCACGTCCACAGGACAAAGAAACAAGCGATAACTGTCAGTACACAGTTGAGGTACTTGTACTTTACTAAAGTCTTTGTATTTCTCCTCCACATCTCAGAGGGAAATACTGGACTTTTCACTTCACTGCATTTTTTCTGACGGCTTCAGTTACTTCACAAACTCAGATTTTTACAGACGAAACGTGAAGAGTTTATAAAATATGATGTTTTGTTATAAATGAAACTGCAACAGTTTAAACAAGTGCAGCTGAAACAATTAGTCCATTAATCAATTAGACATTGACAGAAAATGAATTATCAACTCTTTGGGCTCTGGATCATCGTGACCACATTTCTCACTGGTTTCAATAATCGATCGATCGATGGAGAAAAGAATCAGCAGATGAATCCAGAATGAAAAGAATCATTAATAATATTAATGCTGTAAACTGAGAGCGACAGACGGGTTCAGAGGATATGAAGGGTGTTAAAGCTGAGAAGCAGAATCTTCAAATCAATCCGACGGTGAAGCTGCTGAAGAACAGAAGTGATCTGATCCCAAACAAACGTGTCTTAAATTACAACCTAACAACAACTCGCATCAAGTTCAATAGTTGTCTTTAATGTTATTTTTGTTGTTTTTTACACTTTTTGATTTATTGTCTTTTGTTGTTGTTTTTCTATGGATTTTCATCTTTACTCATTTATAAATGATGTTAAAATAAGTCCTTTAACTTCAGAGCCAACGTTCATATTAGAACCAAACTTTATTTATTTTCAAGTACATTTTTAACACAGTTTATTCAGCACATCCATCAGCGTCTGCGTGTTCAACATTTAAATACTGTAAAAACTTTTTAGAATAAACAGCCATAACATGGCAAAGTGATCAACACCAGAGTCCTTTGGAATAAAAACATTCTGATCAATAAATAAATCAATAACTAATCGATCATATCAATATAAATATTCTATGTTTATATAAAAAAGCTTAAATATGCTCTCAAATTAAATAGACTGATAAATAAAAGTATAAAAGTTGTCGCTATAAAAGGTGATAAATAGGATAAATAGAAAAGCGGCTGTTTGCGCAGTGTTCAGTGGAACCAGAGGAGGCGTCAGTGAGCAGAAGCTCCGGTGGAGTTTCTGGGCTGGACGCAGAAATCCTGCAGGTAAGTGAACAGGATGTCGATCTCTCCCACAGCTTTGTTTAAACCTCGCTCGTTCCCCATCTGAAACAGAGACACATCACAAACACTGGTTCATCGCTTGTCTTTCAGTTTGTAGCTTTTAGGGCTGCAACAATAAACTCTTCTCATTATCCATCATTTACTCAATTAATCAATTCATTTGATCGATAAAATGTCAGAAAATAGTGAAGAAAGCTTGTAACGTCTTTATCTGCAAATAACTACATGTAAGAAGCTGGAACAAGGGAGAGTCTGGTGTACGCTCAACGACGGCTCACACAGCCAATCGATTATTGATCACTGATAAATTAATCAGTGAAACTTAAAATGTATTTTATGAGACTGGTTTAAAATTGATGGACTAAGATTAGTGACAAGTTTTGAGTTTTAAAGCCAGATTTCTGACATCATGTTTGATATTAAAAGGGTTTAAAATGACCTAAAGTTAATTAAATATCTGCTTTCTGTGGATATGAATTCATGTAAAGCTACATACAGATATTTTCATCGTTTCATAATGTGTTTCTCAGTAGTTCAAAGTGTTTCGGTCTCACCTTTGCGAGCTTCGTGCGAAACTCCACAGTGTGATGATGGTCGTGGTAGTGGGTCACGTTCTGGAGAGAGAGAGACGGGTTCTGGACGTCAGCAGCTGTTATCACTTCAGTCTTCTCTGTGTGTGTGTGTGTGTGTGTGTGTGTGTGTGTGTGTGTGTGTGTGTTCACTATAACTGATTGAAACCACTGAAAGTCGTTATCGATCAACCACAACACCACCACACACACATACCCTCCAAAAAAACTGCTCCATCATAACGAATTAGTTCTGTTATTATTCTTAGAAATGAGTGGGAGAATTTGACTTTTGAGGTTTGTATTTTTTTTTCTACACTTGTGACTCGGAAAGATTTTTGCTTTGCTCCATAACTGTCAACTCATTGAACCTTAAAGGAATAGTTCGACATTTTGGAAAACAGGCTAATTAAACATGAAGCCAGCGGACGCCACGAGGGCCCGATACTCTGGCTTCATATTGCGTGTGTGAGCGTGGAGTCGTTGGTTAAAACACTCACGCAGCCGTGGGTCTGCAGGTCCTCGCTGACCCGGGTCAGGTCCACCTTCAGTCTGTGCATGTGAGGGTGGTCGTTGTCTCTGTGACGCAGGACGTTGTTCAGGTAGAAGTCGAGGATGTTGGCGTGGAGGCAGCAGATCTTCAGGTGGTCCTGCGGGAGGCGGAGAGGTCAGAGGTCAGGTCGGGTTAGGAGAAGGTTACCTGAATGTTTCACTGACAGGAGCGTTGCTGGAGAAAGACTCACCTGGTTCGGGTTGACTCTGGGCATCAGTCTGATGTCGGAGTCGTTCGACGTCTGAGCCTGAAGAGAAACAAAAAACCAGATTAGATCACGATGACAGAAAAAAAGACTGAAGTGATTTGGCATAAAATGTGATGTTTATAAAATATGAAGCATTTTTATAGATTCAACTACAGAACAGCAGCTAAAGTAGCTTCACTGTGACCTGATACAACACTAAAACACTGCTGACGAGTTCACGGATGAATCGGAATAATCCAATCTTACAACATATAACATTATAATACTACCTGTGTATTTGTTGCATTTTAACTTGAGCACACTTTTGAATGCAGTACTTTTACTTGTCAAGGAGTATTTTTCTAGCGTGCTGAGTGATCTGATTACTTGTTTGACCTCTGATTAAAGCTGATCAATGTTGAAAATGAAATTGTTGTAATAAACATTTTAATTCTGACGTTAATTCAGACCATTTGAAGTTAAAGACACTCACATGCTTTGACACTTCCTGGACAGCCCGGTACGTCTCCTCGTTTCGTAGCGGCTGGCTGAGCGGCAGGTCGACGGGCAACGCCTCAGACCAGCCAATCAGAAGCAGCGGCAGGAGAAGCAGCATGGCGACGGCCGGATGCAGAACGGAGACGAGTGTGACGAGCTTCATTGTTGAGATAAATTATCTTTGTCCTTTCAGAATGACGAGTCAGAGTCTTTTCAGCTGCAAAACAGAAGCAGATCAGAAGCTATAACAAACTATTTTATAATAAAAATAATAAAAGTTTAAGCTGTGAAATGAATCTGCTGCATCTGTGAATGTTTCCTCACCTGAGAGCAGATGCTGCTGTGAAGATGTGACTGTGTCCCCTGTTTTTATACAGATCAACCCTCCGCCCCCTCTGCAGAAATATAGGACAGGTAACCATCGAGAAAAACCCCAACACACACACACACACACACACACACACACACACAGGTCAGTGCTGAGCTGGTACAATCTGCGTTTACTGTCATTTACACAAAGAGGAAATTAACTGTCAGTCAAGTTGTGATGACTTCAACTCTAATATTGTTTGTCATCAATTTGCTATTAGAGAATTTTGATTGTACGTCTCCAGTGACATCATTTCCTCTTTTTGTCAGTGTGTGTGTGTGTGTGTGTGTGTTTGAAGCTGGAAGTTCACTTTGTTATATCAACTTCCCTCAAACATGAGAACTTGTCCAACCAGTTTGTGACAGTCGCTCAACTTGATCTTTATTTTGATCACATTATGCAACACTTTGAAGAAGGTGTCATTATTTTTAATGACACAGAACAAATGACAATAATCAAGTGTGTGAGGTTTTGTAGTAAAGAAGTAATATTGTGATACTGTATGTTTTAATGATGCAATAACTACAACAAATATGGAGTCAATCATTTATAACTTGGAGTCTTGGTGATAATTCAGAACAAGCTGAGCATTTATGAAAATTATCACTTGATCTTTGCGCATAAAAGCTGAACGTTGACTCAAGTGAAAAGCCTTAAATTGCAGCACCTTAACTGGCCTCGAGAGGAAGCTGCTCCAAAAATAGTCTGATTGCATTGAAATGAATGGGAAAACTCTGTCCACTGTGACATATGTTTTACACAAAAATGTAAACTGATAACAACAAATGCTCAGAAACATATTAACGAGCTGGATTTATAAACCACGACAAACTGTAAATTAAAAAAATATACAATGAAGTTCAGTGCTGAAGTATCTTAAGCTGCAGTTCCTCTAACAGCCATCAGGTGATGATACTATATTGAGGTGAATGGGAAAACCCGTCTCTCTAGAAATCCAAAATTAATATATGTTTCACTATTTTAGTACAAAGTGTTGGTCCCAACAAAAGTACAACTGAGAAGATGTCATTAGTTTTGCATAAACCAAAGTGTTGGACAAGCAATGAGCTAAACTTTCAGATTCAGAAGTCATTAGATTTCATCCTTCAGGCAACATGAATGTTGTGAGACATGAAAATAAAAAAAATACAGATTGTTACTTAGCAGCAGGCTTTATCATGATTAACAGCATCATCTGCATAACAGTGAAAACCAGTGCTGTGTCTGCAGATGATGCTTGAAGGAAGCAGATAAACCTGGAATGAAAAGGACCCAGGATTGACCCCTGGGGAACTCCACAGCAGAGCAACCTTTCCCACGACTACAGAGGAGTCTTCTTTGACAGGTTAGGTCAGTGTTACTGTAGTCGTGTTTGCTCCTGTGATGGAAATACACCTCTGCTTATTGATTGATGCCAACACAGTTTCCCATCAGCTGCTTCTGAACTTTTTAACATCAGGACTTTCCTGTCAGGATTTTCCTCTTATGATTTTCCTGGCAGTTTTTTTCTGGGTGTGAAGGATCGAGTGGCCGGGTCCTTTATCCAGTTGATTTCTCATTTATTGTGTTGGATGTGGGCGTGTGAATCCCTCAGGGACCGACAGTAGGATTAAAGACCGAGCTGCAGATTCTTCAGCTGTCATCGGCTGACACTTCAGAGCTTTTGAATGGAAAAAGACTCCGTCAGTTTTATTTAAAGTGCAGAATCATGCAGCTTGGTCCCAGTAAACTTTACAACTAAAGAGAATAGAAAGGACTGAACATGCAGCAAGCAAATAAAATAATAGAGACCAAAATAAAACTGTATTTACATGGAGCTTTTTAGTGCAAATAACTTCAATCAAAACTAAAATGCTTCATTTGAAATCCCCAGTTAGAATCAAATTAAATAATAAAATAACCTCATTTTGAATTGCTCATGTTCACTGGTTTCCTGTCTGCGGCGGCAGATTCTGATTAAACTGCACTCTTTTTTTGCACCAATTCTTATTGGTTCCATAAACTCATCACATCAGGTGTTGCATCATCTCTGTGTCACAATAAACAAGAGTCATGACATGTTGCAGGTAGAGAGGAAGAAGCCGTCTGAGGTGGAACAGCCGGTTACTGAGAGGGAAACAGAACTGAGCACAGCCGCTGGAAGTTTGGACAGAAATCCAGAAAGGATTTCAGAGAGATGTCTGATCTTTGAGGATGTTTTGTGTTTCAAAATAATTCAGGAGGTTGTTCTCGCACAACAAACTATGTTGAATGTAATTTTGATGCATAGATCTTGTGGTTGTCGCAGCAGCTTGAGTCACCTCTTCACTCTCAGTGTTGTGCAGCACAATTAGCTCAACATTATTGGAATAGATGAGACCATGAGACGAGCTTCATGCTGGATCTGAGAAGCAGAATCAGTGACGTATTTTAAATCAAAATCTTTCCTCAAAGCCATTTATTAATGTTTAAGTTTCATTTTTCCAGTTCCAACAGGTTTTATGTTTTACTCCTTTTTTTGATTTAAAGTCTGGTTAGAAATTACAATTAATTTATCTAGTTCTTCATCTTTACGAGGAAATTATCAGACTGATTTCATTCATTCAGTTTGAACTTTGATGTTTTCTTGCAAAACCAGGAGCCATTTTTCTATTTGCATGTGAAGAATCTGAGTCTGAAACTGAGAATGAATGCATTAATGTCAGATGATGAAACCTGCAGGACGACTTTCTAAATCACTTATTTAAGACATAAGACCAGTTAAGGTTTAAACCAGATGATCTTATGACTTTTTACTCGCTCTGTGTTTTACATGTGTGTCGTCACCTTCAAACTTTAGAGCCGGACTTTTGCACGTTATGATGAACTCACAGGAGAACCCACACCCACTCAGTTTACATTGTTTGTTCTGGACGGTATATTGTTATGAGGGGAATTCACAATCAGCAGGTTCATCGGTTCATACCTGGCTGAAGGTGTGTGTAATGTGTGTATTGTGTGTTTGTGTAGTGTTTAAATAGTGTGTGCAGTTTGAATCGTTGCCAGGTAATCCATCCTCTCTGTCTGGAGGAAGTGATGTTTGTTCTTCTTTCACTTCCATCTCTGACATCAGCTCTTTGTTTGTTTTTTTAAAGAAAGATTTGAAGAGAAAGATTGTTTCAGGAAGTTTGTTGTAAATTCCCAACTTAAACAACTGGTTAAAAATAGAAAGCGGCCGATCAGACCGACAGACGACCTGCACATACGTACGTTTGCTCAAATACTGTACGGAAGTTTACTTCAGCATCTCCAATAAATAGATTAGAATAAATTATGATGCAAAGTTATATAAATGAGGTTTGACTGATCCTGGAGGGAAAATCACAACCCAACCAGCTGAATGTCGATTAATTCGCTCCACGTTCACCAGCTGCAACATTAAAGTGATGAACACGTTAATGCAGCAATAAACAGTATTAGTATTATATAGTATAATAGTATTTTTACTTTTGATACTTTAAGTATTTTTTGATGCCAATACTTTTATACTTAGTAAGATTGTTCAGTAGGAAACAAACTGCAGTTGACCCTGAAGATGAGTTCAAGGTTCAACTTCTTTACAACCAAAACAAAGATTCAAAGACTTTTTGTCACAATTGTTGTCATATCACATTTTTATGATTTCAGTCATAAAAACCAAAATGAGTTGGTGTTTATGTCACTTTTATGACTTTGATCTCACAGTGAGCAACATAATTACTAGATACACGTCATTTCTACCTTTAGAAAAACATCTATTCCAAAACTGGAGTGTAAAAATGAACAGTATGATTATCAGAACTTGAAATTCATCTATAAAAATAAAGACTTCTCACTATTTAAAATAATCTCTTGCATCTATAAAATTACATTACTTCCACTAATTACTGTACAACAAACAGGCTGGTTTGCATAGTGACAGCAGTGACCTGGTTGAGGTCAGAGGTCAACTCTTCCCCCAGAAGTTCTCTCGTCTCTTCTGAGCGTGCTCCAGCACGGCGGACGCCATGGAGCAGGAAGCGGCCGAACGCCACGACATCACTGACAGCCGGTCGTCTACACAAGGAGAGAATAGATTTTAAAAATTACAAACAGAAGTAAAATTGTTTCTTTTTTTAAATCTGTAGAGAAGTTTTTAAATTTTCTTTAGAGATTCACCTTCATCAGAGCTGCAGCCTCCACCTGAACACTGCAGCTCCTTGAACCTCAAACCCAACTCACCTGAGGAGACACACATGCATGATTATTTATAATGTACATTATTAATCAATAAGATGCTACAGTCACACACAGGGGCGGGTTTGACCTCATGATGGCGCTAGATGAAAAGTCACACGATCACCAAAGTTATTATAATTCATCCTGAGGGGAACATAAATATCTGAACCAAATTTTAATCACAATCCATCCATGACGGCGCTAGAGGTCAGAGGATCACCAAAGAGGATTCATCCTCTGGGGATCATGAATGTCTGTATTCAATTTTATGACTGTTGAGATATTTCAGTCTGGACCACAGTGACAAACATCATCATCCATAAAGCCTCAGCTAACATGGTTCAAACTGTAACGCTGCTGACCGACTTACACAACGACCTCATCAGACATAATAAAGTGATGGAGCCTCAAACGACACCTGTGATGGTGAACACAGGTTTTATTGTGTCACACGTCAGGGAAATCTTGGATATTTTCCCAGGTTAAATATGAAACTTGACCTGTTGAGAAAAATGGATGGAAAGAAAATAAGAAGGAAATGAAGAGGACGGCGGGGGAGTCCCTGTGTGTGTGTGTGTGTGTGTGTGTGTGTGTGTGTGTGTGTGGATCTGGTGGATCTGCGCTTTACCTCAAACTTTGAGAAACTGTTTCTGTCACAGACATAATTAATTGAAATTGATTATTAGTCGCAGTCCCAGCATGATCAGTGATACCATACTGATTATTAAGAGCTCACCGTTGTGCTGGAAGTCGGGGTGTCTCAGAGTGCCCTGGATACAGTGGGGGGGTGGGACCAGAGGGGGCGGGGCTGCAGGGGACGGAGGTCTTTGCTTCATCCTGATTGGTTTAGAGGGAGGACTGGCAGCTGGTTTGTGGTCAGGGGCGGGGCCAGAGGAGGAGAGGCGGGTGGGGTTCTTCTCTGGCCACGCCTCTTTTTGTCTGACTGGCACCTCGACCGCAGTATCTGCCCCTGCTGCCATGGAAACGGTTGACCCGCTCCTCTGAACACGAAAACAGCCAAATCAGCTTCAGAATATAATATAATAATATATTTCTTATTATAATATTACCTGTTTGGATGGAGAAGATTCATCACTGCTCTTCAGTTTTCCCACTAGTATAGCGCCACCTGGAGGACAAACAGCAGTCAGAGGTTCCCAGAGGGGGAATGTAACTAAGTACATTTACTCAAGTACTCCACTACAGTTACTGTGTGTGTGTACCGGTGGCAGGTGTGGTGAGGTCGTGGTGAGTTCGCTGAACAGGCAGCATCTTCAGCCTTGGAGTCGGTAACCTTCCCTCCTCCCTACACACACACGTGCGCACACACACACACACACACACACACACACACACACACACACACACACACACACACACACACACACACACACACACACACACACACACAGTGTCAGTTCCTGATAACAGTGCGGTCACAGAAAACCTTTGATCTGAGTTTGGCAGGTTGACAGTTTCAGATCTTTAGAAAAAAAATGATTTTTTCTTCATTTGTTTCTACCAGGAATCAGCTGGTGTCAATGTGTCACTGCTCTGTTTTCTCTTCACGTCGCGGCTGTATGACAGTGCGGTGATTTTACTGTGTGAATGTTGAACAGACAGAGATCAGAGTGGTATCAACTGCAGAAAACGAACCCAGACCCTTAAAGTCTGATAACACATTTATAAAAAATTGACTGAAGGCTGTTCTTTGTGCAACACAAGACAATTTTTTTCCCAAATGAGAAGCAACTACTCATCTTTTGAAATTAAAAAAGGTAAAAAGAATTCAAAGAACCAATCAAAAAAGGCTCAAAAATGAACTTAAAAAGATGAAATGTTTCACTGTTAAACAGAATAAATCAGGGTTATAATCTTTCTTTACATATGTAACATGTTCTTGGCTTAAAATGTTAAAGTTTTTACTCATTCAAACTCAGCAACAGTTTGGTTCACGTCAAGTCAGAGACAAACAGAATCTGAAGAGAAACACGCACTCATCTGTATTTTCCTCTTCTTCTCCCCAGGCCGTTTGCCTTTCAGCCGGAGGACTTGAAGGTGTTTGTGCTTTTATTTCTGTGGTTTTGTTTGGACGGTGTTTTTCTCCTGAGCCCTTAACAGAAGATCTCCTGCTGGAGTTACTGCAGACAGAACGCACACAGACACTTAGTAATCAGCTCAGAAAAGATTTCAGGTGATGTTCCCTCCGCCCGGCTTGTCTCTCACCTGGCCAGGTCCAGGGCCTCCACACGGGACGTGCTGCGGCTGTCTGGATCATTACGGAGGTCAGAGGTCAGGCGGGGGGTCGGGGGGTCGGTGGTCGAGTCTGTCGGCTCCCACAGAGCGTTGTGTTCAGACAGCAGCTGGCTCAGGTGATCTCTGGAGAAATTAGCTCCCCAGGCTCGACGGCGGTACAACAAGGCCTTCTGCCTCAACTCCTTCACCTGGACGAGACACACAACAAGTCTTTTACCCATTTTTGACCAAAGAGGTTCAGTTTACAGCTCAGCAGACTTTTACTGGAGCGGGGGGCTGAAGTTGTAGCCTGTTGCTAACTCACTGACACCAGTGCAACGTTCTATTTTCTGTTTACTTCTCATGAACAATCTCTGAAACAGACAAACAGGGGATTTAATGTGTTTTTGTGTCTGTACTGCTGCAGTGAGTGACTGACATCTAACCATGAAGTTTGATATCGAGAGGTTGACTCTTTATGGCTTTGGTGACCTCCTGACCTTTCATCCTTCCATCATGAGGTCAGACTTGAGTTTTCAGTCAGAGAGGAACATTTTGCCGATGCACTGCTGCTGCATTTTAAACAGATGACAACTGTGAAAGCGTGAAATCTGTCAGGTTCAAAACTTTTCCGTCTGTCAAAACACATGTAAATGTCTATAGCTGCCAAATGAAGTGAGACAGAAGTAGAACGAAGGAGGATGAAAATGTGTAGGAACCATGCTGGGTGTTGCATGACTGACTCAGCAGCCCCTGCACATATAAAACAGTAAATACACAGAAATGCTGAGCGACAAGATTCAAGGGGAGGAGAGAAATTATAAAGATTGTGAAACCACATCATATTTAATAGTTGTTCTTCCTTCAAGTCCAAATCAAGACTAGTTCAATTTAAGGGCAAATCATTAAATTATACTTTGATCGACTCCACTCTGATCATGAAATTTGAGTTGCAGCCTTTGAAAAACTCCAGGCTGGAGATTCCTGTAACAGTAACCTGACCCTGACCCCAGTCCAAACCCTGGACAACCCCCAGCCGTGTTTTCAAACCATCCTCAGTTTGTCTCTAACCTAAACCTCAACCCCAAGACGAACCGTAAGCCTGACGCGTCACAACTCTACACCGGCTGTCGCTCTGCTGAGTGACAGCGGCTCTGAGTCTGTGGAGGTTTTATTATTTCCTCTGAACTGACGGCACCTGACGTCAGCGGACAGCTTCCCTCCACTGTCAGACTCACCACAAGGATGGAAAGTTATACGGACAGTTACACATTGCCAACAGATTCATTGAGTTCATTTACTTAGATTTTAAAACTTAGATCACAATTAAAATAAGATGCAGCATCTTTAGTTTAAACCCTCAAGTGGTGCATGAGTGCACGGACATGCATCTCAAGAACAAAAATATACACTCAATCATTATTTTAATAGGTTCATCAGGCTAAAACTAAAGCAGTCGAATGCATCCACCCCGCTGTGAATTCTCCCTCAATAAAGTTATAATGTTCAGCTTTTGTTGAAACTGTTAGAGATGTGCTGGGAAAGGTTGCTGATATTTCACATCAACGAGGGCGTGAGGGCGTAAGTTTGGTTTTAGAAGTTGGAGCATTGAGGTCAGAAGCTGTAGACTAAATTAGTCATTAATAATTAATGGACTAATCCTCAAAATGATGGTTTAATTAAACTGACACTGAGTTCAGGCTGCACTAAAAATCAGCAAAATTAAGAATAAAAATTAAATAAGCCTTTAAATACTTAAAGACTCAAAACATGTCACTAAAACATACTTGTTGTCCCAGGCCCACTGTTCTATGCTGTACTTTAGCAATACAGTCACACATTGTCACCTCTAAATCACAATACCGCCTTAAATCAGGGTAGACTAAATAAAAGAAACATTTCTCTGTATAAATGCAGTACAGCTCAACAGCAGCAGAAACTACATCCTCAAAACAATCTTACAGTTGAATCAATACGTCTCAACAACAGTTTCATCAAAAACACTTCATATCAAACATATGTTCACTGTGTTTATGCAACAGTTGATGAGTTGATAGCAGTTACTCTTGTGGTTTCAGTCTTTCCACTACATGTTGAACCTGCTGCAGGATTTGTTCCCATTCAGCCACGAGAGCATGAGTGAGGTCCAGAGAGGATGTTGGACGATCCAGTTCAACCTAAAGTCAACCGTCATTAAACTGTCGCCATAAAGTACATAAAGACATTGTCTAAAATGTCATTGTATGTTGCAGCATTCAGATTTCCCTTCACTGGAACTAAGGGGCCTGAACCAGGAACCGCAGCCCTGGTATGTGAGCGGGCATGTCCACATATTTTTGGCCATACAATGTAAAAACAATGTTTAAATATCAAGAACATAAAACTAACAGTTGTAGCTGCTTTTCCTGCACAGGTCGAGGAAATGTACTTGATATTTTGTCGATCCTTCTGAATATCGTTTGTCTGAAGTTGTTGAATCGTCAGCTAAAATGGGCAGATTTCAGGTAGAAAAGTCAAAAAGTGCTTCGTCTCTCAAAAGCAGCCGTCCCCCTCCTCAGAAACACTTTCCACAAGACTGGTGGGAACCTACCTGAGTGTATGTGACTAACAGTGAGCTGTTTCCCTGAAATGAAGCTCTGTGGTTTCACTGCTGACACTCAGCACTCGGGTTTTCCATCAGCAACACACAAAAACACAGTTTAGCTAGCAGGCGGGCATTGCGCAAATCCCCCGACTAACACTTCAATGAGACTAATCAGGGACGTGCTGCAGGTGGACAAAGTGCTGCAGTGTTTCATTTTAGTGAACAAAAAGTAAAAGTGGTCACACCTACAGTGAAGGTGATGATCCAAAGAAAAAGAGAAAAATTAAATATTCTCAACAAATTACACAAAAAGACTCAAACCAACAGTGAATGAATCTCTTAACAGGTCCTGTGTGTCTGTCTCTCAGTCTGATCTGTCTTCGTCCTCTGTGTCCATTAAACCTCATCACTGAGTCTCACTGTTGTTTCTTCATCACCATCAACTCACACACTAGTTTATCTGGACTCAATCCCACAAACACAAAGACTCACTAGAGACCAAATGTGGATTCATCCGCCGCTGAAAATAGTCCCCAACACATGAACTACTTCTTCTGTTTGTTTGAAAAAACTGCAGTGAGCAGCTGTTTTAGGTCTTTTACTGAAACCCATGACACGCATGGTCATTGCTGTTTGTCTGACAGCCTATTCAATAGCCCATGACCAAAATGTTTGCTTTTTTGTAACATCTTGTCCCAAATATTGAGTAATAAATCCATTGTTTTTGCCTCTGAGGAGCCTCCTTCTACATTTCTTGTCAGTGAGCAGGCATTGTTCCTATAACATGGGACTGTTCACCTGTACCTGACACCACTTCTTCTGCATCCTGCATCACAGACAGTATAAATAGTGGTCTGGTCTCAGTTGCTAGTTTCAGGTGTTAATAAAGCATGATGTTCATTTTGTAAATTATGGTCCCATTTTGACTAAAAACAGCAGGGTGTGCTTTGGGGCGTGGCTACCATGTGACTGATATTCAACTTGTCGTCTGACCTGCAGCTTGTTTAATAAAGACATAGGTGACCACACCCCCATTATGACAGATGCTTAACAAGACTAAACCCTGACCTGAGAGGCATCGCCGTCCGCAGCTCCGCCTTCCTCTGGGATCCTGTAGAGAGGAGAACGAAAGCTGGACTCATACTCTGTCAACATCCTGTCAGACAGACACACAACTCATAAACATGGTGAATTCACAATATATACTAACACTCACACACATACACAGAAACACACCTGTGTCCTCTGTGCACCTGAGGAGGAGGGGGGGGCGTGATATCCTCTTTCTGAGGGGTGGGGGCATCTGGTGTGGGGCGGGGCTTCTTCTCTGACTCCTCCCTCCTCTTTTTGTTGGTCTGGAGATGAAAACAGCTGAGTCAGGACTGCAGGAACAACAGAAGCACTTTGCTGTCACTCACATGTATCTATTATTACAAATTTATCTCCTGTGTCACACAAGTGATAAAGAAGAAATTCTTGATCATTTCTTTCATCAGTCTTTCCAAAAAAAATCAGTGAATCTGAATCATCTGAACTTTACTTTCTATATTCTCAAATCAGTTCCACAGCATCACGTTTTATTAGAAACTGAAACCTTTCTTACTTTAAAACAATTATGTTTTTTGTGAGCACAGGAAAGACTCGCTGGTTCTGCCAGCCAATCAGAACTGAGAAGCATTAGTGGCCATTGTGTAAATAAACAGTTATACATTTATGATTAAATTCATTTCTCCTGTGAGAAAACTGGCACAACAGCTGAATTAAAGAGTTTCAGTCACAATGAGGTTCAGTATATTCATCAAGTACAAATTCAAGCCTCCTGCATTTGTATGACAACTCACCAGTAGGGGGCAGTGATTATTCCTACAGAAAAAATAAAGTATCAGAACCTGTGTGTGTGTGTGTGTGTGTGTGTGTGTGTGTGTGTGTGTGTGTGTGTGTGTGTGTGTGTGCTGTACATACCATGTGTGTGTGGAACAGTGGAACCCTCTGATGTTCTGGATGTTTCTGAAGGTGGGGTTCAGTAGGCGGGACCAGACCCTGGAAGCTCCGCTGATACTCTGTTTCCACAGAAACAGGGTTCTTCTTAAAGGGGGGCACAGACCTGCTGCTGGAGTGAAGCACCTGCAGGGAGGTTCAAAGGTCACTGGAATACTAATCAAAAAAACAAAACAAGCAGCAATAAGGTGACTAAGTGAATGACTCATTAAACCACTTTAAAACATTCATCAATTAAATCATCAGTCATATCAATAACTAAACATCCAGTAAACTCCTCAGTTATTCTTCAGTATATAAAGCATATAAATAGTCTACCTCCACCTAGTGGATATACAGTTGAACTACAGGTCAGTAAGCATTAGAGATACACCGATCAGACTATTTTCCTGCCGGTTCCTAAAAAACTTGTATCTTGAATGTTTTAAATCCTGTATTTTTCCGTCCATGTTTGGGATCAAGCAGTCTTCATCTTTCTTGGTTTTGTTGGCATGTTGCTACGTTTGTTGGCAAGTTACCACCATCAACTGTCGATCTGAGGCACAATGTGAAACTATCAGCAGGATGTGAATCTTGTGGCAGTATTTGTGAGGCATGTGAGACAGTCAGTATGGGTTTCACATGTGGTAGACTTTAGTAGTATTTGGTAATATGTGGCAACATTGGCATTTGGTAATACCACTGTCAGTTCAAGTGAATCATGGTGGTATTATATTAGCCTAGCAGTGTACCTGTTCTGCAGTCAGTACTGGTGAAGCAGCAGCTGCTGGTCTCTTCCAGCTGAACTGTCTGTGGTACTCTGATCTTTGATTTCCTAACCTTTGACCTCCTGACCTCAGCCCCACCCTCCTCAGCAGAGCATGCGGAACCTGCAACACGAGATAAAGGCAATATTGATTAATTAATACATACTTTGCAGAGAGACACACCAGTGGTGGAGGTGGTAACTGGCTCACCTCATTGGCCGAGAGCTGCTGTCCATCAGGTGCCACTATCACAGGTCGGCTGAGTTGTGGTTGGCTGTCAGTTTTGGAGAGGTGGGCCTTCACTGGAGAGACAGAAAAAAAGTGGTAGCACCAACCAGGAACATTATGGTTCAACCAGGACAGTCCATAATGTAACAGCTCAGAATCAGGAGTCTAAATATAGAAGGTGCTGTATGTTGTTAACACTGTAAGACCAAATGAAACAAAATAAAGTCGACAATAATGAAAGCAGAGTTATATGATGTGTATGTACCAGTTTTTTCAGCAGCTCCTGCTTCTACTGGTGGTGCAGGCTCTGCAGCAGGTCGTGGTCCTGCAGGAGTTTCAGGCTCTGCCGGAGATCCTGGGTTAGCTCGTGCTCCAGGAGGTGTTGGAGGTTTTGGTTCCTTTCTGTGGGCTGAGCGACTTCTGGAGGCTGGTGGTGAAGAGTGGTGAAAGAAGGAAGACATTTAAAGAACAGCTTATTAGCTTAAAAAGGTTGCTAACTTGCTAACACTAGATCATCACTAGATTCATTTCATCTTAACAAACCAACACTGGTAGCTTTAAGCATAAGCTTTTTTTATACGTGAGCATTACATACTAAAAGCTAGCATTGTCACATGCTAACTGTCAAATCACAGGTGGGCCTCAGTGCAGCTGAGGCTGATACAAAGCAAGTAACAAATAACAGGTTAGACTCATGAGATCAATGTTAAGTTGTGCCTGACAGCAAAGGCCTGAGCCAGATACGCTCTGAAATGTCACCATACAGAGGAAAGACCTGATTTATAACAGCACTTTAATAACCTGATTGTGTTCTTGTGGTCTAATGTCTTGCTGAGAACATTCTAATATGTTTGGGTTGGAGACCTCCTACCAGCAGAGGGTGCTGTTTTATGTACATGAGCAGTCGGTTCAGCGAGGGAGTTCTGTGGGTCTGGCGGACTCAGCAGAGAGCTGCAGGACTGAGCAAGACCACCAGGACCGAGCTTTTTCCGACGCTGGAGACCTGGTTCTCTACTGATACCTGAGAAAAAGACATGTCAAAAAAACACAATGCAATTTTAGACTTTTACAATAATGATGATCAAATTCTTGTTCTTGTTTTTCTTCTCCTACATATTTGTAGATCTGTCCTGGCATTGGTGTATGAATTTTTTTTTGTACCGAAGTGTTGAAATTTCATGTTTATTTGGTGGTGATTTGTGAAAATGTTTCCAGAATTTCCAAACAAAACAAAACAAAGTGCAAACTTTACACGTCACTGTATGTGGAGCATGTTCAGACCAAAGTTTGTCTAGTCCTCCTCTGTCCAGTCAGAGTTCATATCATGGGTCTTACCCATCCGATCGGAACGGAGGCCGGCCAGTGGAGCACAGCGCTGAGGAGACACACTTCTGGACCGGGAAACCCCGTAGCTCTTCTGGTATTCACTCTGACACTGAAACAGATACACAAACATACAAAGATTGTTTAAATAGAAAACAGAAATACCAAATATGTCGCAGTAAATTTTAGGGAAGTGGTAATAAAATGAGCTTGTCCTAACAAGCTGATACAAGTATGATACCCTCAGATACCGCGGGTTAGGGAATAACTTAGGTTTGAATTAAAAGGGAAACACAGGTTTAAGTCTGCATGACAAACTAGTTAATTGAAATATAATGGAGAGATTAATTAAATATTCAATCAAATTATTTTAATAATCAATACTAAATACAGAGCAGTACTGATGACGTTATTATGAGACCATTAGTAGCTGTAACAGTAGCTCTGGCTGTTGTTGTACCTTCAGGTGAATGTTAGCTCAGACGGTCAATCTGAAACTGATTAGCTGGATTAGCTCATTGCAGCAGATTAAATCACATTAATCCTGACTCTGCAGTCTCGACTCTGCCGGTTTCTGTCCGGAACACCGGGTCCAGGTCCAGACGGGTCCACTATAGCTAAAGTTGTAATTCAGTTCCTACCAGATCATGAACACTGAAGCTAATAGCTACCTTCATTAGCATCAGGTTGTTTGGCTAACCTGAAAGCTAACACCTGTTCTTACCTTGAAGCGGACGGTCATGACGCTCTCACCGCGGACAAAACACCGCGAGAAGTCGCTCCATCGTTGTTACGCAAACAGTTGGGTTTGTTAACTAGCTGGTTAACATCGTATAACTAGTTGACTCACTTGACCAGCGCGCTCACCAGCTGCTCCTCAGCTTCAGTTACAGGAACAAGCTGTCACCGTTACCATGGCAGCTCAGCGTCTTGCGCAGGCGCATTCGCTCCAACACGTTAATAACTGACGTCAGCTGAATTGGAGATCTGTCAGTTAATATTGACCCTCATCGCTCGCCCTCCTTTTACTTTGCATTACCTTTAGTCAGTTTCTTAGTTTTTTTTTAAAACAGTGATGAAAGTAACTAAGTGCATTTACTCGAGTACTGTTCTTTCAAAACCGAGGTACATTCATTTTGATGATGATACTTATTTCACTTCCATAAAGGTTTTGGATGCAGGACTTTTAGTTGTAGTTAAGTATTTTCAGTCTGGTATTAGTACTTTTATTGAAGTAAAGCATCTTAATACTTTTTCCACAAAAAAAGATGCCTCCTTGGGCTGATTGCATCCTATTGACAAAAATTTATTGAATTATCTAAAAATAATAATTGGTTTGACCAAATAATTCTTTAGTTAGAATCTTCTTTCTTTTCGTCAAATTATATTGACATTATTGTCGTCTGTGTGTCTGTCTGCTCCAGAATGACTCCACGTCGCAGGTTGCTGTTACAAAATTGCACCACTTTTATTCATTTAAGGCTTTTTAGTTTTTACTTTACATTTGGCTTCACCCCCCCCGACCTCCCGCTGCTGCTGTGGGTTTCTGTACTGGGAGAAACCAGTTCAGACCAATTTCATACCAGTTTAAACTCTAACAGCTTCAGCAGAATGGAAATGGGATTTTAACCTGATACGTCACTGGCTGAACTGGTTTCTTTTACATTTCACTGGTCATCATGCCATACAGAGAAAAAGAAGCAGATTTATTTCAGTAATGTAAAATCTTTTCTTCTCATTGTCAATGAATTAATTCAGTTTGCATTTGGCTGCAGCTGCATCCCATCACTTCAGTGCGACTTCTGTTCATTAAAGGAGCTGTTTACAGAAACTCAGATAAGAAGATCAGAATCAGTTTAATGTGGGTCCAGCACTCTTCACACAACTACTTCCATCACTTCCCAGAGTGCAGCACAGTGAAAGACTGTCTGAATGCGTGTGCCACTCTGAAACAGGCATATAAAGTTTCACCTTCAGCCTAATTCTTCTGAGGTAAACTGAGACCTTTAGCACTGTCTACAATAAAACTATCAACCATTACAATCCCAGAAGTCACATGACATGACGGATGCCACCACAGCCTCTGTTACTGTGGAAGCCAGGAAGGTCTGAATGCAGCTGTGGACAGGTGTTGATTTGATTGGTTGTTCTAGCACAGGTGAAACCTCCAGGTGCCATCAGCCACTGAGCAAAATTGGCATTTTCATCAGAAAAGACTGGGGCTGTGTCACCCACTGTGTGTGGATGCTTCCTATTCAAAACCTGATCACTCTTTATTTTAACCCATAATAGACGGTTTATAACCTTGTAAAGCAGTTAAGGACATTTTAAGTGTTTATCAATCTATTTTTCAAAATCTGTAACTGCTCCTGTTAATGAATGATTGAACATGAGACAGCTGTAGTCACATAAAACTACATATTTAAAGTCAATGTAAAATATGAAGTATTTATTTATGTATAAATTAAACACATTTTAATTAATGAGGTATTTATACATTTATAAATACTTCTACTCTGATGAAAACATCCAACATTCAACTGCGGTTCTCACCAGTTGAACAGGGTGTTTTCTGCTGTCCAGCCACAGGAAGTGTACATGCAGGCCTGTGTGCAGCCTCACAGGACACACCCTCGACACGGTTCGGTTTCAACAACAAAACTACTTGGCTAGGTTTAGAAATAGATCTCAGGTGCTGTTGTGTAGTCTGTAAGTCTGCACATAGACCATTCTGGAAATGTATATTTTATCAGAAGGGTTTTCAAAGAGCAGCAAATTTCAATAGGAATCATCTGGAGGTTCTCATAACATTGACTTTCCTATTTGTTAGTAACAGTTTTAACACGAATGCTTCACCGCGGCTGCAAACAGACCTTTAACCTGGAAGCTTCTGCTCGGCATGCAAACTGTCGCAGCACCTCCTGGAGATCAGACTGAGTACTGACAGATACATCAACATGCTACATGACTGAACGTACTGGAGGAGAACCAGAATACTGACAGCAGTACACTCTGTACTGCAGTACTCCCGATAGTACAACACTGTGCACAGCAGTACTCACAGAGGTCACTGGTCCAACACACTGTGTCTGTAAGATGAACCACTCTCACATTACAAACAGAAGACAGATACTCAAAGGCTTTCTGTGGCTGCTGCTTCACTGGCCACGCCCCCAACACACGAGGGGCGGGGCTTCCACTTCAACTTCCTCTGATTGGTCTAAGCCTCAGCCATGCTACTGTATAAAAGAAACACTGAGATTTTAGTTCAACTTTCTTCTTTAACTGATGACAATACTGACATCAAAACCACCTGTCACTAGTACTGCATGCTAACACTTTAGCATGTTAGCTATCAGCTACTATCGCTCAATCTAGTGTATGCTAAAGCGTTAGCATGAAATACTGCACCCACACGAGGATATGGAGGAACAGCCCCAACTTTTTGGTCAAGTTTGGTCCTTCATACCAGGATAGTCTATATCATTGTTATATGTGACATCAGTTAAAGGGAGTGTTGACCAACAGACCGATAATTCAGTGTTTCCCTCCCGGATGTGTTGAGTTAATAACATTAATAATCAGGTAATAATATGATTAATAATACGGAAACAACACCTGCGGGCCCCCCCATCACAGAAACTGTCCTGTTCACTGTTGTTATGCAGCTCACGCACACTCACAAACACACAAAAACACACACTCACAAACACACACACACACACACACACACATTTAAGGTACTGGACCAGTGTGAGTCTGCTGTCTAAAGGCAACATGTCCGCCCTGAGCAGCAGATCTAAAGTCAGCTCACCGTGCCATTACAACACCAAGTTAGCACGCAGCTACTATCATTTATTTGTTTCTTTGAGATTGTAGCATTGTTAGCATCCCCTTACAACATACAACATACATACAACAACATAGCCATCAAGCTAACCCACAACCACTGCCATCAGTTTCTTTGGGGACATACTAATAATGCTAACACCCCACAAACAATATAATTTGCTCACAATGTTTCTTATGTATTTTACTAGCTGCTAAGCTAATAAGGTAGCCCAAAGCTATGTAAGCTAAATACACATGAAGTTTTTAAAAAATATGCTAATCAAGCTAACAACAAACAAACAGCAAATTTGGATATATTTATTTCCAATTCACAAACTGAAGTTAGCTCAAACCTACGAGCGCGGTGAGCTGACCACATGACCTGCTGCACCCCCGACCCCCCCACCCCAAAAATCAAAAACAAAAATATTAAATGACTTTTATATCTTTTCACACTGAAACATAATAATAATCACTGTATAATAACCACTGTATGGATCCACAGGTTCAACCGGAGCCACACACACAAAGTCAGCCATGTTAGCTGTGACATCACAACATGGCTGACAGCGAAGTGGTCAAACTGCGTGTGATTGGCTCCAGACTGCTGGAAAATAAGTGAAAGGAAAAGAAAGGAAAGAAACATTTAAAATTAAAAGCAAGAAGCCACTTCCCAGCGCAAAATGGCCAAGCAGAGAGCATGATGGGAACCGTAGTTTAAATGTGGGCAGTTGTTTGGGCAGCCCCCATTCCTGCAACAGCAGAATCATCATCTTCATCATCATCATCATCATCATCGCCGCTGCAGTCTTTTGATGTTTGGTTTGAATGTTTCCAAGGCAACCGTCAGACAGTGTGGTGAGGGGGATGGGAGATGTGGGCGTCACGGGAACAAAGGTCAGAGGTGGCTGATGTTGATGATGACGTGGTTGTGTTAAAGGGGCGTGGCCAGCTGGAAGATGTGGTGTGATTGGTTGGTTGGTTGGTTGGTTGTCAGTCAGATGAGCAGAAAACTGGAGAGAGAACAAAAATGTAAAGTTTGTCCAACAGTGTGTCTGATAATAAATATAAATATGAAACATGTTCAATAAAGACCTACCTGTCATTAGAGAAGCTGACAGGTGGACTTTTTGCGAGTTTTCCCCGGAGCTGGACTCTTCCTGTTAATTTGTCGCACAAGGTCATAGAAGATCTGTGCGCGCACACACACACACACACACACACACACACACACACACACACACAAACACACACACATCAGAATTTTGGGTGTTTGAATATTCAAGGTTGAGGAAAAAAATAATAATAATCTTTTTGGCTTGTTGCTCACCAAAATCTACAATATAATTCGGACCTGACACAACTCGGTTCTTGGTTATTAAGAATTGAGAATTACCTGTGAACACCTCTAATGTATACGTAAATGAACGGTGTGTGTGTGTGCGTGTGTGGTCACCTCGTTGACGTTGATCTTGCTCTTGGCCGAGGTCTCCAGGAAGGCGCAGGAGTTCCACTGGCGGGCGAGGCCGATGCCCGACTCTTTGGCCACCACACGCTCTACCTCCAGGTCACACTTGTTACCAACCAGGATCATGGGAACCTGCAGCGCCACATCAGATATTTACATTCAGGGTCATGCATTCCTCATGTGTTGAGAATGCTTAGCGATGTTGAGCTCAAAGCAGAGTGTTCAACTTTTAAAGTAGAAGCATTGACGTACTGACAGCTTATTTCAACACACACAAAAATCATGTGACCCCCACAAACGAGGCTTTGTTACATCACGCACGCATCAGCATTTTCATCTCATTCAAAGTGGTTGAATGAAGTTTTTATACCTAATTTTTATTTAGATCAGATCTGATCAATCAAAAAACATCATCAAAAAAATAAACAAAAAATAATTAAAATAACTTTCTGATTTTTAACTTTACAGTTTGTGTTTTACAGCTGAATCTTATGAGCTTCATGAGAGTAGAAAACGCTGCAGTGCAGCATCTTAAAAGCACTGCAAAGCACTTAATGTGCAACATATACAGTGAATGTGAAGTGAAGTCTCTGGGTGTCACTTTACTTGACTCATCACTTCAATCAGACTCATCCTGCACCCTGTGTGAGGTTATTAAACCTTTTAACTGCAGGGGGCAGCAAAAAGCTCAAACTCTGAGTTGAGAGTTGCCAGTTTATTAGGTACACCGAGCTGAAAGCAGCGTGTCTGAGAGAGTGTGTGTGTGTGTCGTACGTCCTCGGTGTCCTTCACTCTGAGGATCTGCTCTCTGAGGTCCTGAAGGTCGTTGAAGGTCGACTGAGCCGTGATGGAGTAAACCAGAGCGAAACCCTGACCGTTCTTCATGTACAGGTCTCTCATTGCCGTGAACTGCTCCTGCAGACAGACAGGTCAGAGACAGACAGACAGGTGGTCAGGGAGATAGACATTATAGGGTCAGACAGTACAGTGTGTGGACACCACTGGAGACCTTATTGTCCTTTAGGTCTTTGTCTCTTTAGCCTGGTTGAGGCTGAGACAATTTGTTCCAGTAAAAGCAAATCTTATAGAAAATAGATGAACAGAAACAAAAACACAAACTATTTCAGGGTAACAAGGGTAGGACAGACAGACAGACAGACAGACACAGATCTTACTGTTCCTGCTGTGTCCAGGATCTCCAACATACATTGCTGTCCATCAACCTCAACTTGCTGGAAAGAGACAGAGACACAGTGAGACAGCACGTCTTTTAGCCAAGACCTTTCCTCAAATGTTCAAAACAGATTCATAATCCAACATGAACATATTCTTCTTCTTCCACATTAACTCATTTTTTATTGTTGATTCTTCTTCTCCTGATAATTTTTCTTCCTGTCTTTCTTCTGCTTTCCCTTGGTCCTCTCCTCCCTCTGCTTCTTTTTCTTCCTCTATTCCTTCTTATTCTTTCTCTTTACATTATGTGGTAGGACTGTTAGCAGCTAACATTAGCATTCAGACAACCCTTGGTCTGTCCCATCAGCCCTCCTGTCTCATGTCACATCATATAGACTGGTGAGGAGAGACAGACGGGCTGAAGCTGTCTTACCTTCCTGTAGGAATCCTCTATCGTTGGGTCGTACTTCTCCACAAAGATTCCCTGAACAAACTGGACAGTCTGGAGACAGACAGGCAGGCAGAGAGACAGCCAGAGAGAGAGAGACAGGGAGATAAATAGGCCAGTAGTGTTAATGGAGCTCTGTTCTGGTCTCTATTGGAAGTCATTAGAATGGAATTAATGTGACACACTGACACATCTCCATTATATCATCTGGAGTAAAGCACTTCATTGTAGTGAGACTTACACCAGTGTGTGTGTGTGTGTGTGTGTGTGTGTCGAATGGAAGGACTGAATAGAAAAACAGAGTGATCAGTCTGCAGCCGTTTTCCGGGGGAATTTTGGGTCAAAACTTAAAACGTTGCAAAAAATAAAACTCAGATTATTCTCATCAGCATCAGTTCATGTGTCGGGGACTATTTTCAGCGGCGGATGAATCCACACTTGGTCTCTAGTGAGTCTCTGTGTTTATGGGATTGAGTCCAGATAAACTACAGTGTGCGAGTTCATGGTGATGAAGGAACAACAGTGAGACTCAGTGATGAGGTTTAATGGACACAGAGGACGAAGACAGATCAGACTGAGAGACAGACACAGGACTTGTTAGAAGAAACAGTCACTGTTGGTTTGAGTCTGGACCTCAGTAACTTACCAGAGCTGACTTGCCGACTCCTCCTGATCCTAAAACAACCAGTTTGTATTCACGCATCCTGACTGTCTGTCTGCTGGGCGAGAGACACACAAACAGAGAGAGACAGAAAGAGAGAGAGAGACAGAGACAGAAAGAGAGAGAGACAGACAGAGAGAGAGGGAGAGATGTTACTAACTTCACTCTTAGACATCATTTTCCAGCAGCCAATCACAGAGCAGCATTACTGTAAGCGCCACCTGCTGCCACCACACACCTGGAGCTGTAAAACTATCAATTACACACACACACACACACACACGAAAACACATACAGGTGAGGATTTCCTCCCTCTCACTGGGAGGTAATAATTACCCAGCATGCATCTGGGTGTGTTCATGAAAACAGAGAGGTCATGTGATCACACAGCTGGTGGTGATGTCACAACTGTGGAATCCTTCCTGGTTACTGTTGCTATGCGCACATGTGTGTGTGTCTGTATGTGTGTGCATACCAGTCATGCCTCGCTGTGTCGTTGCAGCAACAAGAAGCAACATGATGGAGACAACACACACACACACACACACACACACACTCATCTCTGTTAATAAGGGTCTGCCAAGGTTACCATGGTGATGAGATAAGTGTGTGTGTGTGGTTAAGCAGGTGGTGTGAGGACTGAACATTAACATCTTTCTCTAACTGCCATTTGTCCAGTCTGTTATTTTACCCAGAATCCTCAGTTGCTGCCCAGTTAGGACGACAGCAAACACCAAAACAGAGCTGGACGATAAACTGACATCATGTGTAGAAACGCTCCCCTAGTGGTAACATCACAAAAGACAATTACTATTATTATATAAAACATGTCATCAACATATTGAAGAGAATTCTGTGGATCAGTGAAGCTTATTTTTAAAAATATGATGCATTAAACAGTTTCTAGTTGAATAACCATAATAATCAAATAATATCATATAACAATAACATACAGTATAATAATAAAACATTCAGAAAGGAGCCATTTTGATTCTTTAACTGTTGAAACTATACATTTTGCTGATTATATTTACTTATGTGTTTCTACCTGAGCATTTTTTTAATGCAGGAATTTTACTTGTAACAGGATTTTCAGTGTCCACTTGTGGGTGAACGCATCACTAGAGGTGGATTTGGTGCCTGAAGGTCTGAAAAGGACCCGCCTCACTTCGTCTCTCTCCAGTTTGATGCAACAAGTCCAGGCGAGTTCAGGGAATCGCAGGAAGTCACAAACTGGAGCAGCAGCAGGCGAGGCCGACGAAGGGAGAGTGAATCAGCGCCACAGGCTAAAAGTTTAACATCGAACAGCGTTTCTGTTGGATCCACGTGCCTGAACCTCCCTCTCTGACCTTTCCTGTGACTCCTCCCACCCCTCGGTCTCAACCTGATGACCCTGGATCTGGATTTTCACCTCACGGTTCATGACACCTAAACTAAGCATGTGCAAGTGGACTCAACATGCACGACACAAAGTCAAAGTTACAAATAAAGTAAATGATATTTAAATCTGCATTAGTTGTTTTTTGGTCACTTGGGGGCAGCAGAGAGCCCTGACATTATAACAACCTTATAAAGCTATTATGGCTAATGCGTTAGCAAAAATCTCCTATTAACCCGCCCAGTAGACCAGCAGCAACATGATCGTCCCATTGGAGACGTGCTTGTCTCCACCTGACGAATCCAAGTCCAATATTCACTCTGTCTTAGCTCGCTCCTTCCGCTCAGTTCAGATATCCGATCTGAGGACAGTTCTCGCCTTCAGTCCAATGACTTGCTAAACATCAGTGGATATAAACGAGCCAAAGCAAACACGACTATGTAAAACTAAATATTGATTCCTTGAGCTGAAACAATTCATTTTCGTCATTTTCAAGCAAAAATGTTAACTATTCTCTGGTTCCACGTTTTCAAGTTTGCTGCCTTTGTTTGTAATATATGATATTAAAGTGAATATTTTGGAGTCAGACAAAATAAAGTCAGACAAATCAAGATTTTAATTAAAATAGTTGTTAACGGCACCCAGATACTGTGTTTACATCACTCCATGATCTTCCCGAGAAAATGTTTCAACCTGCCAAACAGACTGACAGATTAGAATTGATAAAGAAATCATTCAGTCTAAAATGACAGAAAAAAAGGTCCATCACATAAGGTGATGTCTTCAGGTGTATGATGATATATTTGACGAGGTAACTTAACATTGATACATATGAATCTATGTGACTTTTATATTATGATTATTTATCAAGAAAATGAATCATGTTTTGTTTCAGACTTTTTTCCTGTTTATTACTCGGCCTCTAAAAATGACTGAAATAAGACAAGAAGGCTCAAATATCTGTCAGTGATGAAGGGTCACATGCAGTTAATGCTGCAGCTAATGATTATTGATTATTTATTTTCTGCCGATTGAGGAAATAGTGAAAAATACCCTTTAGAGTTTCCCACAGTCCAAGATGACGTCTTCAGATTCTGTGTTTTCTCCGACCAACAATCCAGAAAATCAGCAAATAATCGAATTTGAGAAGCCTTTGTTGGAATTTTCCTTCAAATAAAACTGAGATGTAATTGATTAATCATTTAAACTCTTTCCTAATTAAAAGGGGTCACAAGGTAAAAGGCCTGAGAAACTCTCTTCCTGACGACTGTTGATGCTTATTTATGCAAATAAATTAGAGAGACAAAGCTGTAAAGGTGACAAAGAGGTTTTCAGCGTCTACAATCAAATGATCTCAGACATTTGTGCCAAACAGAAGTAATGTGACCTTTTTAAAGCTGTCAAGAGAAAATCTAGTCACACCTCAACATATCAGATTGATCATTTATCACCTCAATCACGACAAACCCTGTGTTTTATGACCCGAGCTCACAAAGTGTGTAGTTCTGCTTTTTCCAACAGGATCCGAATGCAGCATGATGTTAATCTACTAAAGTAAAGTTGGTGGAGGAGAGAGATGGACACACACACACACACACACACACACTCCTGAGTCAAGCAGAACTAGGTGGGGCCTGTCAATACAGTGTGTGTGTGTGTGTGTGTGTGTGTGTGTTGCTGACAGTACAACAGCAGAGGAATAAAACCAAGCCTTGTCTACACACTCAGTCGGACAGACAGGTAGTCAGACAGACAGGTACACAGACAGACAGACAGACAGGTTCCTCTAACTTGTATTAAGTTACTTCCTCTCTTTTTTCTCCGGCGGAGCAGCGGGAGTTCCGCAGCTCTGTGGCCGCCTCAAAACGCTCCCTGCCCGGCCGGCTCCGGCAGAAGGCCCGGCTGCCCGGAGGTCCGGACAGCCGGATCAGAGGGAGGCTGGAGGAGGACAGACAGACAGACAGACCCCCGCCATGATGGCACCGTGATCAGCTCGAACATCAACAGCACGGTAATGATCGGAGCGGCGGTCTGTCTGTCTGTCCGCCGCTTCCGCAAACCCGCCCAGCTCGGCTCGGCTCGGCTCGGCCCGGCCCGGCCTGCCTGCCCCCTGTGAGCCCGGCTGTCCGCCTCCACCGGCCGGTCAAACCCCGGCCGCTGACGGGGGGAGGAAGAGAAGAAAAGAGGGGAATAAAGGAGAGAAAGGACGCGGTACTCACAGTCATCCAGCCGTCCGCTCCGCCGCGCCGCCGCTGCCTCGCTCTCTCTCCCTCACTGTCTCTCTATGTCGCTCCACCAGAGCCGCTCCCTCCTGCTGCCGCTGCGCGCCGACGTCAAGCCGCACGTGGTGAGCAACAGTGCGTCCGGTATTCTTTCAAAATAAAACCCGGAACAAGCTCACAAAATACATTTAATACAACATAATATATAACTAATATTCTCTATTTATTTTGAGTCAAAAGTAGAAAAAACCGTTACCTTAAAACGATTAGTGAAAAAAACAAACTGGCCGTAAATAAAAACACCAATGAAGACAGTGATATGTGGTTGAAAGCTTGCAAAAGCCAGTAAGTGGACCTTGAGTTAAGATTATTAAAGATTCAAAGACTGAACTTTTATGTTCACAACAGTCAACAAATTACAGGGAATCCAAGTCTTCACATATAAACATTTATTAATATAGAAACTCATTTATTAATGGCATCATGCATGAGGAATTCATGCTACATTGATCATAATTAATTAATTAATTAGGACTAATTATTAAAGCACATTTTCCCTCTCAGAGTTTCAGAATAAAGGCCCTTTTTGAATGTTTTATGAGCCTTAGTACGAAGCCAACCGTCCTTTTATTTTGAATTTAGTGCGGCCTTACTTCCTGTTCAGCTCGAACTTCGTCACATTTTGGGCTCAACTGTTCTTTTTTTTTCTTGTGACGTTTCAGCCTCTCAGCTGCTTCCGGCTTCCTGCAGAACAGAAACAGAACAGATCAATTCTTTCTCCTGTTTTTTATTTCTGCTGGAATAAAATGACAAAAACATCATTTTCACTGTTTCCAGTTGAAAAGCTGCAGAACTGTGACTCAGTTTCAGTCTCTGCTGCTGCCTTGCTCAACAGTTCAAAGTCAGATAAAAATGAAATGAAAAATAAATATAATATATGAAAACAGTTTAATAATAAAGCTTACAACAATAAAAAGTTCACATCTTTTCCTTTTGTGCTGATTGAACAGTACAAAGTCTTTCTGGGTCAGTGTGCGTCATGTGAGCCTGCAGTACCGAGTGTGGCCACTGGGCTAAAACTGGAGCCAGTGGTGAAGTACATTTATTCAAGTATTCAACTTCTGTCCAAGTTACGAGTATTTCCATGCAACTTTTCTCCTCCTCCACATCACAGAGATAATTATTCTACTTTTTACTCCACTACTTTTGTCTGACAGCTTTAGTTACTAGTTACTTTTCAGATGACAGTTTTTCCTTCCTGTCCAGTGAAAACCACGTATCTCCAGATGTTTGTGATAAAGTGAAGGATGAAGTTTTCCTTCATGAGAAAATTCTCCTCCTCCTGAAGCTGAATCAACTCTTTAAAAAGCCTCTTCGGATCAAAAAGCATCGACACAAAGCTGAAAACAGGCTGTTTGTCTGATGAAGCTTTGTAGAGATACGTGGTTCTCACAGGACGACCAGGCTACAAACACATGATGATCTTCTACAATCTGATGCTCGTTGCTGGAGATGAAAGCGGCCGACAGGATATAAAGTCGTTCAATGAGCTTCAACATCTCCAGCAGGAAAATGACACCGACACGTTCATGCAAAATCAATGCACCTTCAGTCGATTTCAAACCGTCAGTTGCTTCACAAAGAAAACCTGACAGAGAAACTTGAGCAATAACACTGAGTCAAGCTCTGTCTGTTAACCAGTGTCAAAGTAGTCATTTCGCCTTAGTTATGTGTTTCTCGCTGATGATGTCATGTGATGTAATCAGTATTTTCCTCTCCTATTAGCTACATGAAGGATCAGCTCACACTGGAGGTCAAAGGTCGAAGCGATTCCTGAGGTCAAAAAGAAAAAACGATCAAAACTCCAGAACTCAGTGTGTGTGAGGGTGTTAGTGCAGAGTCAGAGCAACTGAGCATGTCGGAGCGTGTTGGTGGGAACACGCCTCAAGACACACACACACACACACACACACACACACACAGCAGTGTTTACTACAGTCAGAGATATGGTGCTGTGAAGCCACACCCAAACAGGAAGGAGTCACCCAGAATAGAGTCACCCCCCCACCCTACCAGCTTCCCCTTCGCTGACACACACTTCCTCTATGTGTGAACTTAATGAAACTTCTGGTTTATCTTATTTATCTTAAGTAAAAGTTCATATGACTGCTGGAAAACTGCTGAGGTGAAAGTGATTTCATTGAGAAGTGACAACATTTATCTCTACAGAACTCAGTGAGGTTGAACTTTTGTTGTGGGAAGTCACAGAAACTAAATGGCTGCAGAAATGTGAAGAAGAGTTTCTGTTCTAAGACATTTCTCCTCGTGTCTGAGACTGACTTTGCAGCTGATGTTTCGGTTCAGATCTGGCTGGAACAGTTTTATATCTGAAGAATCTAAAACAAGAGCTTTTAAAGAGGTTCTTGAAGACAGGCTTGATTTATTTCTTTTGCAATCTGGTTTTTAGATTAAGTGAAAATATAATTGTTTTGGTTTATCTGTCAATCAATTTAAATTGTTCCAATTGTTTTAATGTTTTGTGCAAATATTATTGATGACGTGTATTTGATTTGATAAACATGATAAACAATAAACTCTGTTGACCAAATTATATGTTTATGTTTCATCATGTTAAAGTTAATTTCAATTGGTTTAGATAGGTGCTCAGGAGATATCATTTAGTTAGAATTGTGAAAATGTGCATGATGAAATTTGGGGGCATTTAAATGTGTAATAACTGATTTTTCTGGCCACTTGGAGGCAGCAGAAACAAACAGTGAACACAGTATTGAAGCATCTTCACCTTCAAAGCTGATGTGCTGAACATTGTTCAGCTTTGTTCTTCTTTAGCTCCAAAAAAGATTTAAAGAAAAACCTTTTTTCTGTGTAAACTAGCATCTTATTGTTCTTCTTCTTGTCCGTCACTTCCTCTCAGTTGGATTTCATTATTTTCTGCTTCAGAGGTTTCGTGGCGGGGAGTCTGTGAACAGGGAGGTTTACAGCATCAGGCCATCAGGACAGAATACATTACTGAACCTCAAAGAGCAGAAATCATCAGCATGTCAATGATCATCCAGCCTCTAATACAAACTCATCAATTCAGCTGTTGCTGGGAGACGAGATGAACGAGCGTCACTTGTTTTGTTTGCTCTCTAACGAGTTTCTGCTTCATTGAAACAGCCAATCACAGCAGAGCTCAGGACTCTGAACAGGAAGCTGTTTATTTGAATTCTTACCCACTTGGCATCAGCCAGGTCAGCAGCCATCATCACCACAAGCTCAGTGGACCCGAAACTGAGACTCTCAGGGAAACGAGAGGAGCCTGGGAAGCTAAACTCAGGGCAAAGAGTCTAATGTGCTGCAGCAGTGAAACCATAAACTGTATTCTGGCTCCCTCTGCTGATAAAAAAAAAACTAAACTTCATCTACTGCAAACTGTGACTGTCTTTATCTAGTGTTATCTTAAGGTGGAATGGACCTCAGTACATTTACTCAAGTTCAGGAAACTATCTGAACACAGTGATCGTATCTGTGAGGAGCAGGGTAAAGACTGGACTCTCCAGTCCTGCTGGCAGCTCTGAGGCTGGATGACGGCACAGCGATGCTCTGAGCTCAAGGTTAACACGCTGATGTTTAGCAGGTTCATCTGTGAGATACAGCTTGAGCTAATATTTGATTATATTTTATATTTGTCTGCAGTTATGTGGAGCGTCTTTTTCTGACTTCTCTGCAGATTTATGGACGTTTATCTGTGATGCACATCAGAGACAAGACATCCTCCTTTGACTGAGAGGAGGAAGCAGCTTTCAGACGCATCTGAAAACACTTTGAATCATACTGACACCACAGACACAAAAAGAAACAAGACAAAAATCAGAGTATGAAGGCAGGCAGAAATGGACCTTTTTATTTTTTCTTGGGCGATAAACAACAGTGGATAGTCCTGACCAGACCGGACTGAACCAGATCAAACCAGACTGGACCCAGTTTTACCAGAACAAGAGCACAGAAACTGAAACTGGTCCTGGAACCGGTTTGGGGCAGTCGAGCTGACGGGAACAACAGACAAACTGATCAGAATACGTTTACTTTGTGTTACACACTGCGTCGCCATCAGTGTCGTCCAATCAGGTCTGGTCAGGTTGGACCTGGTCCAATAATCTCCCCTCGTCCCTTCCTTCAGAGGAGTGAAGGGATCGAGGGCGGGTCTATTGAATCAGGGGAAACAAAGAAGCTGATTGGTCCACAAACAATAAAACCCCGCCCACCCGTCGTCAACCCCAGGCATCCTATTGGTTGCCTACATCATTTGCAAAAACAGAGCGAGCCCTTCTCCCATTGGTCAACGCAGCCTCAGGCAGGAAAGGCTGTTTTTTTCCCATTGGTCAGTTTTAACACGCCAACTGTCAGTCACTCAGCAGCGGCCAATCAGGTTACAGTACCTGTGGAACTTTCTGGAATAACGTAAAGAAAAAAAAAAAAAGAAACAAAAAGAAGAATGATGATGAACAAGGAGATCAGCCAATCAGATGACCTCGCTAGAAAAACAAACAGGAAGTGGGAGGAGCTTCCAAGCCTCATATGGAACTTATTTTTCTGGAATTATTTTTTTGTTCTTTGTTTTTGTCCTTTTTGTCCGTGTGTGTGAGCCGTACATCCGTCTTCTTCCTTTCTTTTCCAACAGCTGATTTCAGTGCAATGCATCATGGAACGATCGATCGCTAGGAGAGGGTGTGTCACTACAAGTGTGTGTGTAAATGTGTGTACATGTGGGTGTGTGTGTATGTGGTGTGTGTGTGTGTGTGTGTGTGTGTGTGTGTGTGTGTGTGTGCGTGTCTGCGTCCTGTTGTCATGGAAACATGCTGCAGGGTTAGCGCTCCAGCAGCGGGGTGGTGCCGTGTTGCATTGTGGGAATTTGTTTGTCCATCTCTTTAGCTGGTGTCCATGGACTCCATGTTGGCGGAGCTGGAGTCCCTCTGGATGGAGTCGAAGATGGCCGCCAGCTCCTGATTAGACGAGATCTGGGACTGGAACTCCGACATCAGCGGCGACTTCTCGGCCTCGGGGATCGTCAGCAGCGCCACGACGGCTCTCATCGCCGACCGCTTCAGCTCGTCCTGCTTCTCAAACTCCTGCTTCACTGAGTTCGCCTTCACCTGCAGAGACACAGGAGACATTTTCACTCCTGAGCAGAGGCCGAGATTTTAGCCTTTATAAATCTGGGACCAGCTCCAAAAACCATAGATCCTACAATTACCCATGATGCAAGTTGATATTTAATGTATTCTGTCTTTCGACCCTCAGGATTCACTGAAACTTGACAGAGCTCATCGGAAGAATTTCTACACCTGGCTGGGTAGTTTCACTAAACATCACCAGAAAACTGACTTGGACATGTGACACTAGTGGAGCGTGCGTGTGTGTGCGTGTGGGTGTGTGTGTGTGTGTGTACCTTGGTGGTGCAGGTGGCTCTCAGTGGTTCCACCAGTCTGTCCAGTCTCTGGAGAACAGCACTGGGACACAGAGACGACAGCCTGGCCAGCATCAGGAACGTCAGCATCTGAAAACGACAGCAATCATGAGCAGGATCAACAGAAACACAAAAAAAACAGTCGCACCAGAGTTGGTTCAAACTAACTCTGCCCAATAAACATCGACAATTCAAATGTGGGGAGTTGGGTTTCTCTCTAATCTGTTTTACTGGAAAGAAAACTGAATATCTTTTGATCAGACATTTTATAAACTTAATAAATAAGTTTCAGGCTTGATGCACAACAACTGGTTTCTATTGACAGTGGCCATAGACGATGTCGTATCCATCAATCTCTTATTAAAATCAGTATTTTTGAAAGAACCCTGGTATCACAGCAGTAATACTTGTCGTAGTCGTGTGTTTTGGCCTGTAGTCGGACCTTGATGTCGTAGTGGTCCTTGAGTCCGTCCTCTACGTGGTTGAGGAAGGTGAAGATGTCGATTCGGTCCAGGCAGCTGTCCAGCAGAGTGTACATGCACTCGAACGCAGCCTTCCTCAAGTCCAAACCATCATCCACCGTGTGTTTGAACGGACCCATCTCCACACACACACACACACACACACACACACACACACACACACACACACACACACACACACACACACACACACACACACACACACACACACACACACACACACACACACACAGTCAAACACCTGCTGATAAATACTGCAGAACCAACATCTGTCTATCATCATATCATCATCCATGTATTGATCCCTCCGCATCTGTGTTCATATACTTCAGGTTCCCTCACCTCTCGGATCAGCTCCTTCCTGACTTTGGTCTCGTTGTACAGTTGTGGTAAAACAGAGTCCAGCAGCTCTCGGATCAAACTGGGTTTATTGTGGGCAGCAGAGTTAAATGTTACCAAGGCCACACGTCGCACGTTCAGGTCCGGGTCCTCCAACGTCTTCAGGAAATCACCTGGAAGATTGGAAGAAGATTATTTCAATGGAGTTCTGCTAACGCTGTGATTTTATTAGCAAACTCTAAATTTCCACAGACTTCAACAGTCACAATTATCTGCCTGATCAATTCTTCATGTTTAAGTTTCTTCATATTCGTAATGTTTACAGGGTCTTACATACAAAAGTTTGTTAATGTTTTCTACAGTCAAGTGGCAAATATCCTCGATTCTGCATTTTAAGATAGTGTGTTTGTAATCAGAGATCCATAAATCCATGTTTACCTATGCAGTTCTTCAGCAGGGGGTCGATGGGCTGTGGTTGGTCAGAGATGGTGAATTTCACTGCCGTGACCACGGAGCTCCTGGCGTATGATGAACCTACATGCAAACACACACAGATTCAGTAATCAATAAATCAATATTTCGCATCAATCACCATATGAAGACTTCAGGTGCAGCAGATGTTTCAACCAAAATCACTGATTAATTTAAAGCTGATGAGCCGACTGACTGACAAATGTACAGATCTTATTGATTACCTGACAGCAGGTATCCTTTGAGGCGGGGCAGCAGGGTTTCGGGGTCGATCAGCGTCAGTTTGCCCAGACACTCGGCCACCACGTTCCTGGTTCCTTCCTCCTGACACTCGCAGTGTTTGAGCAGTAGAGACCAAACTGACTCCACGTACGGCTTCAGACCGGACACAGACGCCGAACCTCAACAAAGACACACTGATTAAAAGCAAAGGAGACACATGCACATTCACGACAAAGTCTTGGAGCTCTTCTTACTGATGATCTCTTTGAGCGAGTGCAGCAGCAGGTACTGTCTCTTGGAGGAGGAGATCTCCTGCAGGACGAAGGGCAGATACTCTGGAAGGTTCCCCACCGCAATACTGCCCAGAGCATAGGAGGCTGCCGACTTCACCTGAGAGAACACAGGCAGCGAGACAGACACGTTAACATCCACCAACACGTTACTAAATCAGACCATGTTGCAGCTCCGTGTTGCCTTTTCAGAACCACAGGCCTGGACCTGAAAGGCTCTTCCTGGTCAGATGGTTGTTACCTCTTCACTGGAGGAGGAGAAAGCGTCCAGGATGACTGTCTTGAGCTCTGGTTGGCTGCTCAGGTCCACATGGTGTCCCACCTCGCCCAATGAGAGCAGAGCGAGCAGTCTGATGGAGTCTGTGGAGCGGCTGTTCTTCACGTCCTGTCAGCCGGGGAAAGACAAAGAAACTTTATTTAAACCTGCTCGATGATGTTTGCCACAACACGGGTCCTCACATTAATCTGGGCAGAGCAACAGTATCGGGAAGGTCAGACAGACAGACAGACAGACAGTCAGACAGGTAGTTTACCTGGATGAACTGTCCAACCACAGCAGGTCCTTCAGTAGGACAGGCTCTGGTCAGAGCGGCGACACATTTAGCGATGGAGCAGTAGGCCTGTTTGTGAGGCAGAGCGGCACTCTGGGAGTAAACTGGACCAGTCAGCATCCTCAGCAGGTCCATGTAACCCAGACCAGGAGTCTCTGTAGCCACTAAAGCCTGAACACACACACACACACACACACACACGCACACACACGCACACACACGCACACACGCACACACACACACACACACACGCACACGCACACACATATTACTGAGAAACTTCCATATAGCGTTGATGAGCTACATGGCTTGTGATCATGCTAACAGCCAATCACACAACAGAAACAAAGCTCTCTCTGATGCCAGTCTTTTAGGAAGTGACCACATGCTGTTTAAGAGCCTTTAAGTCAGTCATGAAGCCAGTGTTCCTGTTGTACCTGGTAGAAGTCCAGCATGGCGGCGAGCGCACCACCCTGCAGCAGCGGGGATCGAACCAGCGTAATGAGCTGCTGGAGGATGTTCCCTCCGCTCAGCTGACCCAGCGAAGACGGGTGAGTCACCGCCAGCGTGGACAGGAAGCTCAGCGCCATCTGAGACACGTGCATGTCACTCTCAGAGATGAGAGGAGGCAGCTCGGCGAGGACCGCGTCCACCATGACGGGAGTGACCGCAGAGCTGAAACACACACATTCAAACAGGGTTACTGACAGGAAGGAGCAGGTGGAGCCGACCTCTGTGGGCGTGGCTGACAGGTGGCTGGTACCTGTAGTTTCTGAGCAGGATGTCCAGAGCAGCCAGCGTGCAGAGCTTCAGGGCTCGCTGGTTCTTGCGGAGGAAGGAGGCGAGGATGGGAACGGCGTCGGGGAGAACCGGCCTCAGATCGATTTTCAGTGGAGAGCCGGCGATCAGCGTCAGAGCTGCAGGAGAGACAAACACAGTCAGACCTCAGTGGGAAAGATTCGAACTCTACTTCAAAGAAACAGAAAAACTATTCAAACTTAATGACGGTAAACCTGTGAAAAGTGTCTATTTTAAACCAACAGTTTGAAATCTGTTTATTTTTATTCTATGAATCAGTGTTGTGACACATATCATCCTCCTGCAGCCATCATTAAAAATAAAAGGCCTTTGTCATCAGTGTACATCAAGTTTGAACTCCCAGAAAGTCAGGAGAGCAGACTCTGGAAGAAGTCAGAGCCTAAACTAGCTGTCCTCACGGTTTAATAATTGTTAATGGGAAGTGAGATCTGTACATGTAAAGGCACCAAAAGTGCACTGATGAAGTGCTGTTGTCAAATGTAATCATGAACATGAGCTTTACCTTCAGAAAAACCAATGTGGCACTAACAAATAGCCGTTTTCAGCTGTTCAGACAACGTGAGGCAGCACATAAAATCCGGAGGGACGAGGATTAAACACAAATTGGCCTGAGGTGGTGCAACCTGAGGCGTCCACATGAGCTCAACATGTTTCAACTCGAATGAAAAATTCATGTGCATCCTGGAGCTCCATGTATCTATGTTATTAATGTATAGAGATGAGAAGGAAAAGGAAAAAGAGTGGAGGGAAAGAACAGAAAGAAGTGGAGTTTTTGATGATTCATGCTGAACTGAACACAAACACTCAGACACAGTCGTGCGTCTGTTGTTAGCAAGCTTACAGCTAATATTTGTACAGTTGGAACATTAGCTGTTTGAGGTGACCAGGCAGTCAAATTTGCTTTGCTTTCTGTCTGAACCTAATTACATTTTATGTTCCGAACACTAGAGACATCAGAGCCACCAGTAAATAACCAAAGGGCTGCGTCAATGACCAAGAACGCTGCCCTCACTTCTCCAAAACGCTGGAGCAGATCCACCAAGTTCATTACTCGCCTGAAGAAAAAAGTCTCAAAACTAAATTCGGTGACACAATAATAGTTGAAAATTTAAAAGCTGTTTTAATCCTCCACTACAGCTGGAGTTGAACTGTATTTGAGAAATGACGGTTGCGTCAGTTTTCTCCTCCGTCCTGAGTTTCACAGTCATGAACCTGGATCTTACCTTTCACTGTCGTCAGTCTGGTGATCTCGTTCTTGAGGCGTTCTAAGAAGATCAACAGTGTTCCAGGAAGTTCAGCAGGCAGACGGTCACCTACACAACCAGATAGAAAATAAGACGACAAACCAGTGAGTCAAACAGGAAGCTGCATCACAGCTGACATCACATGATGGCGACTGACAGATGGCGGTTACCTAGATTGCAGATGATCTGTCCCATACAGGAGATGGCTCGTTCTTTGACTTCCTGGTCGATGTCGGCGGCTTTCAGGCGTCTGATTGTACAGGTGAACAGGTCGTTGATGTAGGGGGAGGGGTCAAAGCTGTCAGAGCCCTCTGATTGGTTGTCCAGAGGTCTGATCACCTGGAGGAGAGAAACAGGAGAATCAGCTGTTAGCTCATCACGTGACAGCGGAGGTTGAAGAGATTATGGAGGTTGCAGGTTTGACTCCCACCTTGACGAGCTGCTGGGTGACGAGCAGAGCCTCAGAGGTGATCTTGTAAAAGGGGTCTCCCACGCATGCCACCACGGGCGGGACGAGGGCGGGGACGTGGGCGTGGAAAGCGTGAGCGGGATGTGTGACCATGATGACGTGCAGACAGGCCAAGGCATCGATTTTCAGGTTGGAGCTGCTCGACTTATCGTTCAGAGAGAAGATGATACCTGAAAGACAAACATACTGCTATTCCTCATACTGATACTAATAATACTGTAATACTGATTATTAACAGCAGAGATATTCTATGTTCTTCTTACCGTCAACAAACAGTGAACATTTCTCCTAACAAGAATTCTGTGTGTATCAAAGGCTGATAAATCTTCTTCCTCCATTGTTGTCCATTACAAACACGGTGTTGTAGTAGTAGTAGTAGCAGTGGTGTAGTATTACCTGGTATTAGTACTGGGATGTGCTGAGTCAGGGCTCCTGGGAGGACGTTCACCAGCTCAGTCAACATGTTGAAGCAACACTGACGGGTTTTGACACTTTTCTCCTTCAGCTGCTTGTGAAGAGCTTTGACGATCATGGGGACCTGCAGAGGGCGAGAGACATCGACAGAGTGAGAGAGAGAGAGACCACCACAACTACTTCCTGTTTTCTGTGGTTGATGGTGCAGGATGCTGAGGGTTTCCTGTTACCATAACAACAGAACTGAGCCAAATCAAAGCTACAACAGCGCCCTCCACTGCTCATAAACAAAACTGCAACCAGTGAGAAGTAAAATATTTATGGATCATTACAGTGAGAGGTAAAACCCAACTAAATAATAATAAATAAAAAATAAAATAATTAAATGCTGCAAGCTGTATTTTCATTATTTCTTGGGAAATTCTCTCCTTCCAGACAGCATTGATACGTCCTCATGTGCTGCAGTACCTGGCTCTGCAGCATGGTGAGTGGTGTTTCTCCCTGCTCCATGGCGTCTGGATCAGCCAACCAGCTCTGAGCCGGTCTGGTCTGTTTAAGCAGCGACAGGTAGGCATGGAAAACATCCGCCTTCACGTTCTCCTCCCTCTCCTACAGACAGACAGGAAGATGTCAGATTAACAAGCATATGGATTACATCATTTATATTAGGTTGACAGGTCGGGATTATTCCAATACACAAACACACTGAAAGGAGACTTTATTGCAATCAACAGTTGTCAAATTCGTCTGATCAATAGGTAAAAATGATTTGAATCAGGAGGTTGAGATTCGTGTGACAAAGTAACATATTGTTCTATTGAGCCTGATCCAGAGTGATCGTTGTCATCATCATCTCCAGCTAAAGTTTAGGTAAATAACGTCCTGTCAAAATTAGTTAACAATCAGATGAGGACATGAAAACAAAGTATGAGAGTGAGGAGGTGATGGAGTGATGGAGGAGGAGATGGAGAAGTAAGCAGTGAAGTGACAGAAGAGTTTGATGGAACCTTGAAGCGACAGACGAGTGCAGGAGAGACAGAGCGATAAAACTCAGGCAGCATCTCGTGACGAGTTGAAACGACGGCGTCCAAACACTTGGCGGCCGCCCGTCGAACCTTCCAGCTCATGTCGTCGTCATCGCTGTACTCATCGTCGCTGCCTGCACAGACAGAAAGAGCGTGGTTGTTATCCACACCGCAGGGTGGAGAAGTTTACAGGTGCTGAAGTATTTCACTCAGGATCAACAGAGCGACCAACATCATCATCAATAATGTATTTACAGTCATCTTAACTTCTAAGTAAGAGATTCTAGTTAGACAGTTAGTTAACTTAATAACTGGTTACCTTGGTAGTCTTCATCGTTCTGCTCAGCGTCCATGGCGTTGTCGTCCTCGTCTTCATCATCAAAGTTGTAGTTGGGGTCGTAGGTCAGGTAGCGCAGGCAGATGGAGATGACCGTGGGAACGTGGGGGTAAACTTCTTTAGGACACCTGCAACAACAACATGAACATTATACAAGAACAACGACAACTACAACTACAACAGTACTTTGGTAGTATTACTGTGTGTATTACCTCCTAACAAAGGACTCAAAGGCCTGGATGCAGTACTCTCTGAGCTCATCATCGTCAACGTTACAAAACTTCACTACCAGAGGAATGATCTTCTCCAGATACTCTCCTGCAGACAGACAGACGGACAGACAGGCAGACAGACAGACAGACAGGCAGACAGACAGACATGAGTTGGCTGCTCAAAAGCAAATCTTTCAAAAAGCATTGGCATGTTTCTTTTCGTCTGTTTCAGTGGTCAACGTCTTTGTGAACGTCTCGTCCGTCTCACCGATCCTGTGTCCAGCCTGTCTGCTGATGGCGGCCGTGCACTGGATGTAGGTTCTGGTAGTCGACATGTTGTCGTTCCTCCCCAGTTCGGTCAGAAGGTGCTCGATCAGATCGATGAAGACCAGATTCCCACAGGACATAACCAGGTGGCCCAGAGCCATGATGGTCCTCTGAAACATTCACAACACAACAGCTGTAAATAACCGAACAGCTGTCACACGAACATAATGACATATAAATATAACCTGGCTCCTTGTTGTATTATGTTGTGCAGTAACATGAAGGTCAGACGAACCTTTCTGACAGCCAGTCTGGGGGAGGTGAGCTGAGGGAGCAGACAGCTGAGGATGGAGGGATGGAAGTTCACCAACAGACCTCCCTGCCTGCAGAGAGACAGACATTCACCATTCAAATGTTTTTTCTATATTTAAGCATCAGCTTTCAGGATATATTATTCATATCAATCATTCTATTTATCGTGATATTTTTGCCCATAATAATTGAACATTTGATACAGACACATCCCTGTTAGTACTAAACCAACCAAAATGAAACCTAGTTGTGTAGTGTAATAGACAGATGTAACACACAGACAGGTAGATAGACAGGTAGTGTACCTGCAGAGCATGTCGGCCATGATGTCGAGCGCCTCCAGCTGGACAGACACGTCTTCCTGTTTGGCGATGGCGCTCGTCAGACGACCTGTTATCTTCTTACAAACGCTGGCAGCTAGAGCAGAGCCTGAAGGATGCAGACAGGTAGAAGTGAGACGGCCATGTTTATAGTCCGAACATGTCTTACCTCTGAACTTTCAACTACGACAAACAGACACTGTAGTAAAAGTACAAGTAATATCAGTAGAACTGTATTATTAAATTTACCAATGAAACGGCTCAACATCTGTACAACTTCACACATGTGTAGTAAGAGATAGTGAAACATGATGATACTCTTAAAGTAACAGCAGTAGTTTGTAGTAGTATTTGTTGTATTTTTACCACTGGAGGCGGGCGGTAACTCTCCGATCACAGTTTTGAGTCCGATGGAGGAAATGTCTCTGAGCTGTTCTTTGTCCGACAGCATGTTGGTGCACAGAGTGTCCACGATCGTCTCCACCTGGTACTCCTTCACCTTACTGACCAGGGGCCCCAGGCTGATGGAAACAAACGCACCCAGTTTAAATATACACAGTGAGGTAGAAACAGGAATGGGATAAATACACCAGAGAAGTTCAAATGAATAGCTTTAAAAAGGAAACACTGTGTTTTTACCACTTGACAGCCAGATTCTGAACTTCTCCATTCTTGTCTTCCAACAGTTTGAGAATCATCCTCACCACCTGTCAGTCAATATAAGAATCAATCAATACCTGGGTTTGTTCAAAACTAAATATCTTGAACTCTCAAGACAAACTGACAACACAAGCAGTTTTGAACTAGTTTCATCCCGTATGAACCGACCTTCCTCTCGCTGTCGTCGTCCAGTTTGATTGAATCTTTTTGTAGCTCCGTCATCAGGTCATTAGTGGCCATAAACCTGGAGAGAAAGAGAGAGATAAAGAACTAGTTAATAAAACAGTCTTCATCAGAAACACAACAGTACGATGCTGAAATGTAAATATGGCCAAACTCTGAAAGAAAAATAGAGACAATTTCAGAGTGTGACGTGATAGAAATCAAACCGTCCACATCTTCCAGCCACCTGCAAGTCTTTATCCTTCTTTTCTTTGCTGTTGGTTCACAGAAGAATTGCACAAAGTGAATTGCACAAAGTGATGCTGTCGTTCCTCTCTATGTCAACATTTTGGAAGACGCTGCCATCTTATTTAAATACAATGTTACGTAAGCCCCTCGGTAGCTGAATGGTTTCAGCACATGCTGCATGGCCACAACCATCGCAGCTTCGATTCCAGCCGGGGACCTTTGTTGCCGTCCCCCTCTCTTCCCCCCATTCTGCGTCGGTCCCTGTCTATAAAGACTAAAATGCCCCCAGGTACATTTATTAATGAAGTCATTGCAACTGCGAATGGACAAAACCAATCAGGGTAAAATGCATTTTGGTCATGCAGAAAAATCTGATTCAAACATGTAGTGAGACTTCACGCAACATCCAAGATTAATCAAATCATACAGTGTCTGCTCAGCTTAACCTTTAGCATCGAATGCGTCTGATTGGTGGAGCTTCTTGGACGCAGCCTGAGAGCCTGAGCTCGGGGCTAAAAGATGACGCCACTTCAGAGGAACTACGGCTACATTTATGTTATTAGCTTTTAGTGAAATGTGTATCAACCAAGATATTGAGTGTTTTATGCCCAGATACTGACCTCAATTCCAAGTGCTTTTAAAAATAGGGAGAAAACAGAAAATGAAGTAATACTTTCTCTCCAGACTAAGAGACCATTTGTCCGCAGGATGGTAAAAGTACAGGATGACATACGAGCTGTTTTCATTCACTTATCAGACGATGGTGATATTAACTTTATAGGAAAACCCTCATCAACTATTCTGCTCCAGAGCCGAGTGCTTTAATACAGAGTAATATCTGAGACCGTGTCCAAGCCAATATTTGTATTTTCCTTGACACAGCCTGCAGAGCACATGTTAAAATTAGAAAAGCAATTTAAAAATGTTTGACAGCTGAAAATATGGTTTGAGTTCAGAGGCACATCACCTAAAAGGAAAGTGTAATTATCTCTCCTGCGGAGCATCTGCTGATACAGTATTAAAGCACTCCGATCAGGATTGAAATGACTCTTCTTGCTTTTCTTCTACAGGGTCAGCAGCAATTTTTACAGTGACGGGAGCAGATTCTGACAAGTCTCACAATTTCACGGATCTCTTGTACTGAGAGCGCTGCTGTCAGAAGTGATGAAACTGATTAGTTGTGCTGCCAACTTTGGCTGTGATCGTCCTCGAGCAGCTTACAAAAGAGGGTGGTTTGCTCTGAATTTGATCTGAGGAGTTTTTTAGGGACTAAATTGTCTGATCCAACTGTCCTTTGCCGCTTAACACTCATTTCTCATGGTCGACATTTCTACATTCACACAAGTCAAGACACATTGACATCAAGGCCTGACTAATTATCACCATATTGACGAAGTTATTTTCCAATATCAATATATAACAAATGAGGAAAAATATATGTAAGATCACATAAAATAACCAATGAACTAACAATTATTTTCATTAACAATTTATCTGGACATTAATCATCTGGTCTATAAAAAACAAAAGTGAAAAAACACAACAACAGTTTTCTTAAGTTCAACCAAGATATGTCTCATTTTGTTCAACCAACAGTCTGAAGCCCCAAAATACACAGTTTAATAGACATAAAAGACAGAGAAGCAGCAAATCCTCACATTCGAGGAGCTGAAACCAGAAAATGTTGCTTCATAAAGATTAAATAGATTAATTTTTTGCAGATCAACTAATCAGTGAATCAATTATTTCAGCTCTATTAAAACAGATGCTCTCGGTGATCAATTGCTTCGTGTCTTTAAATAAATCATTTTGCTATTTTTAACATTACAGTTTGTTTGGATTCACTCACTTGTTCAACAGAAATTAGTAGAAGGATAAAATGATAAGATCATGATAAGATTCTGCTGAAAATCAATGACCTATATTATCTCATCATTGGCCGGTAATACTCACACCACCACACACGGACACATTATTCAATTATCTCTGCACAGTTGCAGAAGATTAGGTCGCACTAATATTATTATACTATTGTTGGAATTAGATTCCAGTTGTGGCTGCGTAGGATTGTTTCTGTGAACCAAACATTTCTAAGAACTACAGAGTGTCATAAAAGTCTAGAAAGAAAAAATTCATTGAAAAAAAGACGCAATCATTTTCAAAATTCACAACATGTTTTTATCTAATGAAATATTCAGCTTCAATCCATATTTGTTGGTGTTTAATCTTTCAAAAACAACGTTCTGGCTGCGGTCAGGAAACTGTTTGCTCTCCCACTTGCTGCACACAAATGGAGGCATGAACTGTATTAATGTGGTCATCGAACATCAATCCATCACCATCATAAAATACATTTATAAAACCACAATAACGAAAAATCTGTTTCAGCTCTATTACAGTAAATTACTTAAGTCATTAGAAAAAAAGATTATATCATGTATCTGTGTTCGCTCTGTGCTCCATCAAGACACCGCTTTCACACAAGTGACTGTAGGAAGATGTTGAACAAATCATCAGTTTGCATTTCAAGATGCTGATAATGATCCAAAAAGTGCACTGACAGATTTCAGGGTGATGACGTCATAAAATATGACGACAGAGCTTCATTCGAAAACCTCAAACGGAGATTTGAATGTAAATAAATGACATTCATTACAGCCCTGCCATTACACCGATGTCACGTTCCAGCTGCTGCTGATTATTTTCAAAATCATGGATCAAAAAACAAAGTGAAGGCAGAAGTCGGACTAAAGATCAATGCACTGTACTGATAGCTTTCAATAAATCTGATTTAACAGCTCAATCATGCCTCCTGTATTGAGATTGATTTATACTTTCCAGGCAGCCGCTGGTTTCAGTTATTTTCTACAAAAATCAACACGCACAGATTTGAATCTTGCTGCAGACAGATAATCCATCACAGTGAACAGCATCTCTACTTGTTTTTCAGGTACAGCAAACCACAACTCATGCAGTGGAATATCAGTGATGGTGGACGAAAGAAGAACGGGATGCAGCCATCAGCTGTACCCGATCAGAGTCTGACATGTTCAATGACATGAAGGATCCACATTAAAGACAAATGTATCGTCAGTTTGTCGATGGCAGTATAAAATCCAGTGTTTCTGCTGAAGGTTACATTCATCCAGTCACAGAAATCCCTGCCCTCATGTTCATTTACATAAAAATAATCCCAACGAGTTCCACAGTGAGGTGAGCAGATTTTACATTGGGGAAAAAACCTGCTATCTGATCAGTGCTCAGGTCGGCGGATTGAGGCAGAGGCAGAGAGAAAAGTTATAAAAATGAAGACCTACTTTTTAAGCAACGCCAGACTGTTCCCAGAACAATGACTTTTTTCATTATTGATTCATCTGCTAATTATTTTCATGATGAATGGACTCATTACTTGGTCTATAAAGTGTCAGAAAAGTGAATGCTACCCCTCACAATTTCCTGCCCCAGATCAAGTCTTAAACATTTCTTATTTCTGCCCAACCAGCCATCTAAAACCTGACGATGTTCAATTTGCCATCCTATAAGACAAAGAAAAGCAGTGACTGGGACAGACATGAATAAAAGTGCAAAAAATAAGAACAAAGTTGTAATAAACTGGATTATAACTTTCCTCAGGAGACAACACAGATGAGCTGTCAGAGCATCCGATGTGAATAATAATAATAACTATTATTATTATCAGTGTTGTTGTTAATTAATCTGCTCATTATTGTCTCAAACTCATTATCTGGTTTGTAAAATGCCTAAAAATAGTGAACATAACCATCACAAGTTCCTAAAGGCCCAGATGACGTCTTCACGCTGCTTGTTCTGTCTCCAGCAGTTCAGAATCTAGATTGAAGACTGTTATGAAAAAATAACATCACATATGAATCAGGTGAATATGAAGAAGCTGTAACCTGCGACCTTTTGGCTGAAACGTTCATATTAAACAGCAACCACTTGTCACCTGACTCAAAGTTTAATGAAGTGATCACTTCCTGGGAGGTTAAAGTGTTTATTGATCCAACACACAAACCTGTTCTATGTTTGTCAGCAGCAGAGAACAGATCTTCAGGTCTGTCCGGTTATTTCTGATCTGCTCACATTGGATTTACAGATTTTCACAGCATTTGATCACGTTCCTCACCTCAAACTGATCGATTACACATAAATTGATTAATCTGGAAATGAGCACACCTGTTAAAATGCTGCTGTTAGCATTGACAACATCCACCTGAGGGATGACGTGAACTTCAGTCTGTTTACATGTTGTTATTACCTGAGCTAGCGATGCTACCACACCCCCAAACCAACATGCTAGTTAGCCGACACGACTAACCCTAACTAACGTTACCAAACTCCATCAGCTGTTTGCGTCTCAACTACCTGAGCAGCAGTTAGCTCACATGCTAACTTCACATTTAAATCCACGGCGCATCATGCACCGTTAAAATCCATAGCTGACATCACGCTAGCTTGCGGCATGACAGAAGTTAGTGCTGCCAATGAGCTAACCAGCTAGCAGGCGAGCTAACTGCTAACTGGCGCTATTTACCTGCGCCTCAGCTGTCAGATTAGCCCGATGTGCAGCAGGTTAGCCTGCTAACCAGCTATTAACACCGTCGTCGAGTTCAAACCGATGTCAAATCAAACGCTACCGAGCACCAGAGCTGTTAGCTAACTAGCTTTGCAGCCGCTAGATGTGACGATGATCAGACAGGTGGCAGGCTAGCAGTTAGCATCGGAGCCTGAGGCCTGACAGAGCCGCCGTTTGCTGTCCAGCCGCTGTTTTAAACACAGAAGACAAACACCTGAAGGTGATAATATCAGCCGTGTCCTCACTTTGCTCTGCTGGGGCTGCTTTTACCTGAAATCCTTGTCGCTGGAGGTCATTTTCTCCAGCAGGTTGGAGATGTGGTACGAGGCGCTCGCCATGTCGGTGCTGTTAGCTGTTAGCCTCCTGCTAGCAGACAGTGTGTGTGTTCCGGCTGCTGAGTGTCTGTCTGTCGGTGCCTCTGGGTGTCTGTCTGTCTGTCCTGGAGGTCTGATCTCTGAGGTGAACGGTGTGTTAGTGGATCTTCTGCTGCTGCCGCCGTCTTCCTCTCTTTTCTACAGCGACTGTCGCATCCCGGGGCGCCGAGTTTGGTTTGTTTGAATGGAGCTCCCGTTCTCTCTGCAGAGGGGCGGGGTTAGCGGGATGGACGCTGCGGGGTCGAAGGTCAAAGTTTGAGCAGGTTTTCTTCCCCCCTGACAACATATCAATGTATTTATTCATTTTATTAAATATATTTCTCAATGAGCATTTGCTCATATTTTTGTAAATATTAGGTTGTTAATTTTGTAGATCGATTTCGTTTTTAAACAAAATTTTTTTTTGTATATTTTTATTGTACATTTCAATTTTATATTTCTGATTCTTGGTTTTGTTTTTTCCATTTCTCTTTCTATGTTTATCGTGACCATTACGTAGCAGAATATCAAGTCAAATTACTTACATGTGAAAACCATAATAGGAGCCTAATTCTGATTCTGAAAAATGAATCTTGTGTGAATGAAAAGACACTTTCAGACAGATTTAGCTACTTTTCCTGAGCAGGTTCACACAAACACAACAAAATATAATTAATATAAATACAATAAATAACTGCACTAATGTACAGCGAGTCCTATAATCATAATAATCATACGTATGTCTTCACATGTTATTTCATCCTCTAAAGGCTCGAGATGAGAAGGCAGATTGTGCCGAGGCAGAGCTTCTTTTAGAGACTCCACACTCTCGGCTTGAAGTCGACCTTGAAGCTCTGATCATTTGTTCAGAGAAAAACTTAACACAGCTTTTCACTAGTGGAGCTGTAGAATTATGAGATGTGTTAAGCACCAAACAAATATCTGAAAACAAAATGAAATTATCAGTGATAAACATGATGTATTTCCTGCAGATGTTACAGTTCCCTGATTAGATTTAACAACAAGGTTCAAATATGTTCACGTCCACGATCAAACATTCACAGGTCCTTTATGTGCATGGAAAGAGTTCCTGGCTGCTGGAAGTGTTCCTCCTACTGCCGATGACTAATGTGATTTCAATATGAGTGAATGGGGACAAAACAGTACGAGTATCTGTGCAATAAAACTTTCTAAAGTTCAGTTCGAGCTAATACGAGGCTTCAGCTGACTGATTTAGTCGAATCAAATGCATCTTCCAGAGTCTTTTCAGTGATGAAATCCCTGTTTGTGGAGCGTCTCCTACATCCTCCCACTGCAGCTCAGCAGAGGAACAGTCTGAAACGCAAAGAGGGAATCTCATACAACAAAGGCTGCCATTTTTATTTCTATTGGGTCCATACAAACAATGTAATCATCGTAATAAGACTTAGAAGCCTGATCTATCGAAGCCTTCTGTGAAAGCAGTTGTATGAGAAGATAATGAAGCTGAGATAATACGGAAACAAATAAGGACCAATATAATATAATAGATAAATACTGGTGGCAAAACCAGAATGTTGGTGTGTACCTTCATGATATTTAATTCACTTAAAGAAAGGAAGTAAAAAAGCAGTTCACATTAAAAATGATGGTTTATTCAGATGTAATGTACAAAATCCAACTTTCACATATTTTCAAAAACTTGTCCTGTCGCAGTCAAACTGAAAAAGTTTTTCTTTCCATCCTGAAGATTTCATAAATGATGTCAATTCAAACATGAACATAACAATACTCTACATCAGCAGAGTGCCCAGAGAGGCTGCAGTTTAAATGTCCACCTGGAGGACTTGATGCAAAACTTCATCAACCTAATAATGATTTGCCTCAGAGGACAAACACTGAGTCTTTCAAACTGGATTAATGAAGAACCTGGTGAGGATTTTATAACAAAACTCCCCATAAAGCTGAACATGAAGATTTCCATTGACTCAGGTTTCCCTCCTGTTCTCATACAATGACTTACAAAGACTGTAAGTTTGGCAGATCCACGTACCTCAGAACTGTCCTCGTGTCTCGTACCCGAGTAAATGTACTTAGTTACTGTCCACCTCTGTGCCTCTCTCTGTGGTGTGTAAAGTCTTACATGTTTTCACTCTGACTGTATCTCTGAACTTCTGCCCCCAACAAATCGTTCTCACTGTTTGCACCAAAGTGACAGAACTCGTCTTTCTGTTCAGTTATCTCGGTTTATTAATGACTGCAGGAAACGAGCTGAAGGGCTTTAAACTGTGTCTGATCTCTTAATTTGTGCACAGAAAGAGGACGAGCCTGTGGGTGTCTGCATCGTTTCGCTCTTCCGCGCTCTCTAAAGCACTTTGGATCAAATGAAGTGCTCCTGAAATAAAGCCGGCTTGATTTTATAATCTCCTGCTGATTTGAATCGTGGCCTGCATCACCTGCAGCAGGTGTCTCTATTCAGACGCCTCAATGAGAGCAACTTCCTGTTTACAGCATGAATTAAAGTGAGAGAGACAGAGAATCAAATAAAACTGTATGGAGCTCCTCATCTCCGTGTGTGTGTGTGTACTTAGAGCTATATTGAGCACATTATCCTCTGCTTAATAATGAATCACCCACACACACACACACACACACATGCACACACACACACAGGACATTAAAACACACACAGTAAAATTCAGACATGCAGGAGAGAGATTCAGGATATTCAGGATGCTGTTGTTGTTTATTCATCCTGGTTGAATGCATTCAGTGTGTGTGTGTGTGTGTGTGTGTGTGTGTGTGTGTGTGTGTGTGAAATGAGTCACAGATCACTTGAGTGGGATGTTTACAAACCCCCAGGCTCTCTCTCTCTGTTGACACATAATGTAGCCACTGACATATGCATGCTGTGATTCGTCTCTCTCTCTCTCTCTCTCTCTCTCTCTCTGTGTGTGTGTGCGCGCGTGTGTTAATGCATTGACAGCGTTTGACAGTAATCTATGAAATGAGGCTCCAGCTGCACCACAACACTCACAGTCTTCTTCAGATGTCTCGCAGGAAATGATCATGATTATGATTGTGACGACGACGAAGATGAGGATGATGATAAAAAAATATGATGGAGGTGTGATGAATAAAGATCTATTCCACTCTAGTCTAAACTGGTGATGGTGGTGGCTGTGATGATGGTGATGATGATGAAGAGGGGGGTGGTAATGAAATCATTAAAAGCATCTTAAATAAGAGTATAAATACTTTTAACTGCTACCAATAGCCCAAACACACAATTTGTAATATATGGACAAAAGTACACGGACACTGGCCCCGACCCCCTGAATGGAAACCACTGGACTCAACAAGCTAACTGGATATAGTAAAATGCTGCTCAAACATTAATGCATCAATATTCACAATCAAATAATATAATATTTAATATCATCAAAAGCAAATAGAATAAATGTAAAAATGAAACCTTACAAATTCTGTTGAAACCATCACCTGGACTGTGGATTCTGTCCAGTAGGAGGAATAATTAACCACTGACTCTTTCAATGTAAATAGAGAACCTGCTTTGAAATGTGTAGTATCTCACAATTCTACAGCTCCACTAGTGAAAAGCTTTGTTTTAGCTTTTCTCTGAGCAAATGATCAGAACTTCAAGGTCGACTTCAAGCTGAGAGTGTGGAGTCTCCAAAAGAAGCTCTGCCTCTGCACAATCTGCCTTCTCATCTCGAGCCTGGGAAAAACGAAATAAGCTCCCGAACACTTTGAACCAGAAATAAATGGTTCCCTCAGTTCGGTGAGGAAGAACTTGACAGGTCTGCACCGAGTCCTGACCTCAACCCTCAGTGTTTGACCTCGCTGATGCTCTTGTGAATGTGATCAAATTCCTGCAGCAGGTTCAGCATCTGGTGCAAAGACTGAAAGCAGAGGACGGGAGCCTGTTACAGCAGCTGATCAACGCATCACGTTACACTATCACATGTAGGTGCAACGCTGAGGTGTCCACAAACTTTTGGCTGAATTGATGTCAACATGTGTTTGATTACTGTGACACAAGAGGCCTGAGAGAAGACGAGCAGCTGAGCTCAGACGAAGCCCAGTGACTCTGAAAGTATTGATAAGAGTTGACAAAGAGTCCGAGAGAACAAACAGGTGGGAACATGTTCATTTCCAAACAGGTTGGAAGCTTTGACCAACGTTTGAACCTTTTTATGACTCTGAGCTGAGTTGTTCTAAACTCCTGACGGAGCCTCTTTGTTCACAACATTTTACACATGTTCCCCTCAGGATGACTTGTAATATGATCATCAGCTCAAAAACTTCATTTGTAAATGACCTGTAAAACAAATGACATCATCAGGATCAGCCGTCCTTTGTGTTTACTGCTCATTAGCAAATATAAGCGTACTGACATGATCCTAACATTAAACCTGCTGAACATCAGGATGTTAACATGGTCATTTTGACATGACAGTGTTATTCATATTCTATCAGTTTGTCAGCGTTATAACTTTCTGAATTTAATCTTCCATGAACATTTCATTTAAACGCTCTGTTACTTCTGTGTCAGCTTGTTCCAACACTTTATTGAGGAGGCTGCAAGATTCTCAGGCTGAACAAAATCTTCTAAATAAAAGTGGACAGAAAAATGGATATTTGTACATCTCCAAAGGTCCTGAGCAGCTTTTAACTGGACCTTGTTGGGATTTATCAACTCGTTCTTCCTTTAGGCTAAAACACTGAGCTAAAGCTCATTCACATGTCTTTTGTATCTCTGCAAACACATTTCTCCCAAACTCAGGCTGAAATATTTGGTATTTTTGGAAACGTTGGGTCCTTAACTAGAATTTAAAATTTAATTGTGTTCACCCACATGTCATGAATTTATAAAGTTGAATCCACCAGTCATTTAACCTATTAACCAGAGTTTGAGAGCTTAAATGACTAATTTAATAAAATCTCAATAAGTCAATAATTAATAACGACGATCACCTGCTATGATCTAAATGGTGCATGTCTCTCTCTCTGACTGTCTCTCTGTCTCTGTCTCTCTCCATATTGAGGTCAGTCTCTGCTTTTTGTCTTGTAGCCTGCAGAGACTCATTCTTCCACTTCACTGCCTCTTTTCCTCCACCCTTCTCTCCACGGCTCCGCGGGGATGAAAGATGGCTGCTCGTCACGTTGAAGGCTGTCAGACAATCACTGTTGTTGTCAGACAATTCATCTGGTGTTTAAGATCCAGTGGTCTGGATCCAGTTTGTTGTTCTCTTCCTTATTCATTCGGTGGTTTGTTTTTTTTGACCATCTGTCAAACCATCAGTCCAACAACCTGAACAGGATCCAGTTCATTTGTCCACTAAAGTCTATTAACCACTTTAAGCATAAACTTAACTGACTCTAATAAACTGACTCTAATTAAGTCCTACAGGATGAACAGAAAATCTGTGTAATGACATCTTTTTTCTTTTCTTTCCTCATATCTGATTTCTCTACCTTAACTGACAGTTTGCTAAGTTAAGCTGTTGCTGTTGTCAGGCCGGTCGAGCTTCTCACACGGCACATATGCAGTTTCCAGTTGGCAGATTCAACACTCAGTTATAGTATCTTGTATTTTTGATTTCTGAATGTCTTAAAAAAGAGACCGATCTCTAAGTTCTTTCCATGCAGAGAATCTCTCTTGCTATGGCTTCACGTACACTTGCACACTCCTTCGTCCTGGATTAGACCGAGTTCCAAAAATGTCAAAGGTCAGAGGTTGCAGCAGCCTGAGAGAACGAATGTTCCTGTTACCTGACAGTCAGTCGTACGGCTCCTGTTCTGTGTGTTTACTCCTTAATGTCAGTGTGGCATCACCTCCGCTGCTTTGTTCTTCACTTTGAATAGAAAAATTAAAGGTTGAAATTTGGCAGAATTCCCCTTTAATCCACAGCCAGGTGGAGGAGGGGGCGGATTCCTCAGAGGCGAGTCAGGACAGGAACCAGACTACAAATACCTGTGTGTGTGTGTGTGTGTGTGTGTGTGTGTGTGTGTGGTTTCTAGGTTAATGTGTCTGCAGGCTCGTTACTGTAACACATCAGATTGTTAATTGACAGAATCTGAAATGTGTCTTTAAAACATACTTTGTGTACCAGTATTTGGTATTAATGCATTTTATCGTTTTCACTGCTGGAGCTGAAAAGCACAACATCATTATCATCGTTTGTGTTTCTGGGTTTGTATATTTTTATGTTCCCATTATGAACAGTTCAGTAGAAAAGTACTTTTTATTGTCAACTTTCTAACAGTATTTAGATTGTTTACATAAATAAAAGTAGCAATATCACAACGTGGAAATACTCTGCATTCAAAAATAAAAAAGTAAAAGTATTTGCATCAAAATACATTTGAAGTACCAAAAATAAAAGTACCCATTTTAATGTTGAGTTGGTAAAGGTGCAGGAAAGTTTCATCTTAATAATAAAAATAGTTTATAATGTATTATGTAATATATAATAATAATACTTAATAATGATGTGTTTGTTGATTATATTTTGTTATATATGTCCCTCTGAAATGTAGTCGAGTAGAAGTATAAAGTAACTAAAATGGAAATTCCCAACTAAAGTACAAGTACCTCAAAATTGTACATAAGTAGAGTACTTGAGTAAATGTACTGAGTTACTTTCCACCACTGTTTTCTAAAGCAGTTCATCAACGTTGGGGTGAGAGATTCATCAGAGTTTTCTATAACAAATGTATTAATTTTTATATACAAAAATTTTTGGTTGGTTTCATATTGTGCAAATTGAGTGTGGACATTTCCGACAGCCATCTTTGTTCATTAGAGGCCACAGACTTAATATTTCTTTCATCCAGACGTGGTGAATCGAACTCTGCGTGTACAAAGGTCTCTTCACAAACGTCGGTCTGCAGGGCAACAGCAGGTCGGCGTCCCATGATCCTCTGCGGTGTCTGACACCGAAGAATGAGACTCTGTTTGATTGTTGAACATCATACCTGCTGGTCTGTGTTGGCGCCTTCTGGCTTTTCAAAGATGTGAAAATCAGGTGTTTGTGTTGTGTGTTCATGTTTGTGTTGGATTCCTGTGTCTCACTTTGAGGTGATTCATCCATGTGTCTCTGTCTCCTATGGGCTCATAGGAAGCTGGAGGAGTTTATTGATCCCAGCAGACGTCTCTCTGTGTCCTCTCTGTGTCTCTCTCTGCTGTCAATGAATGAATGAATGAATGAATGAATGAATGAATGAAGCCAAATCACTGAAACATCTGTGAAAAAATTCACGATGTCTGAAAACAGTTGTGGTGATTTAAGCTCCTTCTGTCAAACAGAGTCAAAGTCGTGGTGTTCAGGCTGCAGGTCGACTGGTACCTGTCTGTCTCTCAGGCTCCTTCACGGTCATCACATCACCCTCTGTCTCTGCCTGTCTCTCTCTCTCTCTGTCTGTCTGTCTGTCTCTCTCCCCCAGAGACATGAAGAGGCTCCAGGGGTAGAGTTACAGAAGAGGGAGGGGGGAGAGAGACATTGATAAAGAAAAGGAGAGAGAGAGAGAGAGAGAGAGCGAGAGAGACAGAGAGAGAGAGAGACACAGAGAGAGAGACATTGATAAAGAAAAGGAGAGAGAGAGAGAGAGAGAGAGAGACACAGAGAGAGAGAGACAGAGAGAGACACAGAGAGAGAGAGAGAGAGACACAGAGAGACAGAGAGAGAGAGAGAGAGAGAGAGACACAGAGAGAGAGAGAGAGAGAGAGAGACACACACACACACACGCACGCACACGGGGGGTGGTGGTTGCGTGTCTGTGAGGTTGGAGGAGAGAGAGTGTGGTAGAGAGAGGTAGACAGTGAGTGGAGGGGGAGGAGGTTCCCTCTGTGCTGGAGCAGCTGAAGCTAAAGCTAACTAGCCATGTTGCTGCTGCCGCCGCCGCTGCTGCTGTGTCTCTGTTAGCGGGCCGCCCTGGACTCTCTATCCGCCCTGAGGTGCATCATGCCCGGCTGGAAGAAGAACATCCCGGCCTGTCTCCAACCGGACCAGGAGGGAGGTAAGACCGGAACAGACCGACCCGCACAGGTCCACACCGACCGAGCGACCGGCGCGTGCATGTGTGTGTGTGCATGTGTGTGTGTGTGTGTGTTAATTATCTCCGGTTCGCCTCGTGGTTTTTGAGACCACCGGTAAAATCGGGGTGTGTGTTGAAATCAGTGAAAGTTGGTAACTGAAACCGTGTGTGTGTGTGTGTGTGTGTTAATCTGACGCAACGGGTGAGGTTACGGTGACGTTCCGGTGATTTCACGTTACCGGCTGCCTGAACGTGTTTTTATCATTAGCAGCGGTCACCGGTTACCGGAGTTAGCAGCGATGCTAACAGGCTAACCGGCGGTTGAACCGGGCTCGGCCGGGGGGTCTGCCCGGCTGTGTGTCCGTGCACCGACCCCCCTCCCCGGGCTGCGGCCGCGGCACGAGCCCCGGTGTTTACCGGAGCTCCGGTGAACGTGTGAGCGTCCAGCCTGTGTTTGTGTCAGGTAGAAAGTGACAGGTGAGCTGCTGATGCTCTGTGGACACCTGAGTGCTTCCATCACACAGTACTGAACCGTGTACTACTGTAGTACAGTACCCTCTGATGGAGTACTGTGTGGTTGAGGTGTAGTACTTCAGTACATCTGTGTGTGTGTGTGTGTGTGTGTATAAAACAAGCCTCATTAATTTCACAGTTAGTTGTGGATTTTTGCTTCAGTCATTAAATCTCATAAATAAACAGTTTATATTAGAGATGAATGGAGTAAATCAGCAGACTGACTCTTCAGATTCAGGTTTCAGTTCATCAGTTAGTCAATAGACAGAACATTAACTGGCAGCTGTTTTAATAATCATTCATCATTTAAGTCGACATCAAATATTCTCTGGTTCCATCTTGTCAAACATGAGCTTTTCTATCATTGTGCATCGAATGTATTTGAGTTTGATTTTAAGACGTCACCTTAAGCTTTAGGAAAGTGTGATGGACATTTCTCATTGTTTCAATGAGGCAATCATCAGATTCATGGAAAATTAAAATAATCATGAGTTGCACTGTGAATTATAATAATTCATAGTGTCGAACTTTATTGCATGATATTGTCATTTGTCGTAAACTATGCAGAGATTCAGTGGCGATGATGTATCTCGTGGATTATCCCAGGTTAGTTTCTCAAATACGACTCATCGATGACGACGTTTTCGGTCCAATAATCAAGCTGTTGTCACCAAAAACAGATGAAAGCTGGCAGGTCGGATGACGACACCGACCTCTGTTTCAGATTTAGACGTTCACGAAACGATTAGAGTCGATCGACAGCTTCCTAACAGATGAACTCGTAACTCAGGATTTCCTGGAAGCGGCAACGTTTCCGATGACTCTTTCTTGGCGAGACAAACTGACAAACTAAAAATGTGAGGACTGACCTTTAACTACCCACCGTTCAGCCCAACTTTGATTAACTCCAGTACATAAAAATACTTGAATATCATCATGTGGTATTTGTATGAACAGATTAGACTGTAATCCAAGTACACAGAACTGAGACCTTAAAAATATGGTGTCTCCCTGTTGTCCAAATTCATCATGAAACCCAAATGGTGGGAGGTGTTAAAGGATTAATTGCCTCGCTGGGGATGAAAAATGTTTATTGAATTCGGCTGAATTGTCCGACGTCCAGCCAATTTGAGAGAAAGAGTGTGTCATTGTTTCTGTCCTTGTTAATGTGGCTGCATGATAAAAGATGACAGGCATGAGAGAAGCAGGGAGGCCGGATGACAAGGACGCAGTCAGAGAGCAGCAGCAGCAAAGTGTTCAATAAAGTTCACCATCATCCACATGTGAAGTGCTTTGTTAGCCTGTTAGCCGCGTTAGCTCCTGTGGTTTATGTTGCAGCTCTGCCCACGTCGTTTCTCACAGTCCCACAACACAACATGCAAGTGTTATTGTCCTGCTAATTTAAGCTTTCTCAATTCTTAGTGTTGCTGTGCTTCAAGTTATCATTTCAGTGTCAAGGTGCGTAGGTTCATCCTCTGGGGAGCGTGACTGTCCAACGTTCCCATCAAGGTCTGCATCAAATGACTCACTTCATCATTCGTCAACCTGATAGTTTTTCAATCAACTGAGTAATTGTTTATGAAATAGGAAAAAAAATGTGAAAAATACTCATCACAAGGTCCAAAACCCCAAAAATATTCAGTTCACAAAGACAAACAGTACAAGACAGAAAAACTGCACCTTTGACAAACTGGAACCAGCAAGTGTTTTATTTTTTGCTTGATTAAACAGCCGAGATGATTCATTAATTATCAGAATAGATGGGGATTAATTCTGCAGATTGACTCATTGTGTCATCTCTGTTTCCGCCCTTCAGCCGCACCAGCGTCGTTTAAAACGTGATCTCTGAAGGAAGCATGATCCCAGTGTGACCCCACAGCACGGTTCCGTTATCGAGCAGAGTCCAGTGTAGGTGGGAGGACGTTAAATGTTTCCTGATCCAAACTGCTTCAGTCCCAGAGGCTGTTATAAGAAATATAACAGTGCTGATTTAGTGTTGTGTTGTAAACCTGCCTGTCGTGCTCGCGGAGAGATAATATAATCCTCAGGTGTGTAGCTTCCAGTTAAACTGTGGTCACAGCGCTTCGCAGTGGGACGCTAGAAAAATAACTGTATATTAAAATGTTAAATACGAAGAGCCGCTCAGTAAAACACGGAAAAACAGCAGCGGAGGAGAGAAAACATCCGACAACCAAAGGCAGGAGAGTAAAAATAGATAACAGGTAAATAATAGATAGACAAACCATAAGAGACTCAGTGTACGACTGTATATTACTGTAGTAACATGGATCAAGTGTGTTTGTACAGGCGGATGTCAGGTACTGCGCCTCCACCGGCTCCAGCTCCTCAAACACAGGACATTAAATCTTAACACACGAGTCCAATGAAGAGGAGGAAGATGTCACCTCCTCTCGTCCCCGGGGGGCCGGAGGAGGGAGGAGGCGCTCACAAAAACTGATCAGAAAGTAATTATGTGTATGTTAATTAGTCTTATTTCACCACGACTTTGGCTCCCGGGGGCTCGTTTTATGTTTTCAAATCTGCGTAGAAAATGACTGGTTGTATCCTGTGACGGACGGACGTCTCACATGTTCGGCTCCATCTTTTGCCCAAATGAGGGTTTTCCAGCTCCGACAGAGAACGAGCCGATCCAAACTCCAGGCTTCAGACCGTTCCCTGTAGAGAAACACACAGACCACAGGCAGGAGTTTATAGCCTGCTGATGACGACTGCATCAGGTTCATGACCCTGATTTCTTACCTGGCAAGTCCAGAAGGGACCAGCACCTGTCTGCCTTCGGGCCACAGTGAGGCCCCGAGCTGAGAGACCTCCGCTGTCTGCTGCTCGACAGGAGTGTCCTTCTCACAAAGGTCCTCGCAAACACGACTCAAAACTGTGGCCACATTCATCCAGACGGTGACTGAAGCTGGAGCCTGCGTCCTGAAGACACGCTGGACTGGGTCGTTTTTCATTTCATAATCTGTCAGTTTTTTGTAAATTACACGATTAATCCTTTCGTCTGTCCGGAGTGTTTTGTATTTTTTCTTGAAGTATAGCTTGAATCTGATGTTTGTGTGCTCACTGATGTTGAGCTGACCGATATTTTTGGTTAATATCAGAGTAAATTTAGAATCGTTGGGTTTTGGATTGTTGGTTGGACAAAAAAAGACGTTTGAAGACGTCACCTTGGACATTTTCTGGTGTTGTTCGATGATGATGTCATGAAGCACATTGGGCCTCTCCGTTATTAACTCCTCGATGACGGCGTCAACACAAACTGAGCATTGTAGCATCATTACAGGCGACTTTGTGTCAGAACAGTTGTATCAGACTGTGCAGTTGTACCTAATAAAGTGGCCACTCAGTGTTGTCACATGTAAAATGAAAATACAGTCAAAAACTGTAAAAGATCAGGGTTTTAAATGGATGGTGACACATGAGCGTGCTGTGTTTAGTTTGGTACTGTGTGTGTTTAATAATGATCACAGTGTGTGTTAGAGAGTGTGTGTGTGTGTGTGTGTGTGTCTCACAGCATGACATCATCCCTCCGTTTTAAGCTTTTTGACTTAGACACAGAGAAAATGGCTCAAACACACACACACCAAGACACACAGTAATGCAATGTCTCACACTGCTTTCTCTTCTGCTGCCTAACACACACACATGCACCAAAACACACACACTAAAACCCACACTGAAACACACACACACACACACACACACTGTCCTTTAAGAGGTGCTGATGTCAGAACTCTGCTCATCTTTGTCCTCAGGATTACTGAAGCAGACCTGACTGTGTGTGTGTGTGTGTGTGTGTGTGTGTGTGTGTGTGTGTGTGTGTGTGTGTGTACATCCAGCTTAATGTATTATCCCTATCGCCTCTGACACATTTTACCAAGAGACTCTCTCTCTCTCTCTCTCTCTCTCTTTTTCCTCTGTCTCTTTCTATGTCTCTCTCTCACCATGACTCTGTGGAACAAACTGCTGACTGTGTGTGTGTGTCATTGTGTATTTCCCTCTGACTTTATCCATTTAAATGTGTGTGTGTTTTAAGTGTGTGTGTGTGAGTTGTGTAAATATTGTATCACCAGGTAACACTGGACTGGTTCTGGCAGCTCAGCCTACATGGTCAAAAGTATGTGGACGCCTGAATATTTCATGAGTATGTGGTTGAACATGTGATTCTGTCTGACAACGTGTCTGATGTGGTTTTCATCCACCTCATCCTGCTTATTTGCTTCCTGCCAAGAAAGAGATGAGGAGACTGATCTCAGTTGTGTCTGTGTGGTTAATATAAGACCAACACCAGCAGTCAGTTAACGCAGTTTAGCACGAAGACCGGCTCCGTCCAAAGGTAACAAACCAGCCAGCAGCTCACTGATTAACACGCGATGTCTTAAATTGTGCTTTTATGTGTTATGTGGCAAAATGCTTTTTTTTTTTTTTTTTTTACAACCTCTCTGAATGTGTGACCGATGATGTTGTGATGTCAGTGCACGAAGCTGCTGAGTGAAAAATCATCACAACCAATCAGACCGACTGATGAAGCCAATGAAAAATGAGCCAGACTGTTAAAAAGCAGAATTTACCTTGAATCATTGAAATCTTGAAACAGACTCGGAATCAGGATCTGCTTTTACTGTCCTTCATCTGTTACACACACGCGCGCACACACACACACACACACACACTCACGCAGCCCTGGGCAGCGTCCAGGTGGACCGCCAAGCTGCTGGCATCATACACATACACTCATTTTCTCCTTGGATGAGCTCAGCATGGACACACTGACACAAAACACACTTATTAATACACTTTCTCTCTCACACACACACACACACATTTCCTGTCTCAGTGTGTCTCTCACAGTCCAGCAGTTGGTCTGACACTGAGACCTGCAGAGAGAGAGAAGTAGAAAAGTATTTCCAGTCGTTTCTCTGATCTATTTTCTCCATTATTGTCCTTGAGAATCCACGGACGTGTGTGAGTGTGTGTGTTTGTTTGGACCAGCTGCATCCGTAAGATAACTCTTTCTCTCTCTCTCTGAGGAAGGTAGAAGAGGAAACTAAATTTCAGCAGTGCATTTCAGGCCGAGGAAAGACTCAAAGTCCATTTTAAAGCTTCGTTTCACGCATCTGGAGTCAAAGACTGTGGAAGCAACCGGATGCCAGTCAATGTAAATTTGACATTATTATTCATTCAGTTACTGAGAGTCAAACCCTCAGCAGCTCGATGTGGACGAACGGAGAACGTTTCCACTTCATGCAAAAATCTTCTCATGTGCCGAAGCAATGCCCGACAGCACCGGTTCATCACCGAGCTGTTTCTGCTCCACTCAACCATGTAAAAGAGCTTTAAACATAAAAGAGCAGATAAAACCCAAACTGTTCGTTGATTAAAGGGAAACTCCGCCAATTTACAGCTCAGCGTGTGTTTTCTTTTTTGAAACTGTCAAACATCAATAACTGTTTCACTCACTCAAGAATCATGGACTCTTTTCATCGAGTAGTTGAGTGACAGAAAATCAACAAACAATTTTAATCTATTAATTGTTTCCTCTTTTTCTTGAAAAAAGTTTTATGTCACTGTAAACTGAATAAATTTCAGTTTTGGACTGTTGGTCGGATAATTGGAAGACATGAATGGGGATCTAGGAAAATGTGATGATGTGATTTCTGGAATTTACTAGAAACACTTGCTGGTTTTCCGTCGTACTTTGGCTCGTTTGATTGGGAAACAGATGTTAAATTGATTTCTGATTTTTAAATGTTCCTGGCTGAACCCTGAAGAAACTCTGAAGAAACATGTAATAGATTATTATTTCTATTACATGAACGACTACTATTACTAACTGACCTGTGTGTGTGTGTGTGTGTGTGTGTGTTGACCCTAAACCAGTCGGCTGAAGACATTTTGTCTATTTTGAGGACACGCTTGCGTCCCCCCGTTTGTTGTCAGTACAGTTGTTGTCCGGCTGTTTGTCCTTTGTCTCTCTGGGTTTAGGTCCAGGTTGAGTCGAGCCTTCAGGGAATGAACGGAAGTCAATGCAGTGTGTGTGTGTGTGTGTGTGTGTGTGTGTGTGTGTGTGTGTGTGTGTGTGTGTGTGTGTGTGTGTGTGTGTGTGTCCATTAGGAATCAAGGTCAGTCACTCAGCAGTCCATTAAGACCATAGATTCTCTCCTCTCTCTGTCTTTTGTTCAGTTTGTTTGTGGGTCTCTCTGTCTGTCTCACTCTCCCTCAGGCTTTATCAATCACTGTCTGTCTGTCGGTCTGCCCCACTGAATCATGGGTATTTCTTAGCCAGACTCGGACCTCTGAAGCGTCTAAAACCGGTGGTTTTCTCTTCAGAGTTCTGAATGTCTTTAAAGGCTGCAGTTCCTCTGAGCGACCAGAAGGGGGAGTGAGAGGATAAACAGAGTGTGTCTGTGTGTGTGTGTGAAGTGTGGAGAATCAGATTATACACACACACACACACACACACTGATGAGGCGTCCAATCGTGTTACAGAGCTGCAGAGGCTTGAGAGCGATATGCAAATGAACCTGCACTTGTCATTTTTAGCAGCAACACACACTTTCTCTTCTCTTCTCTCTCTCTTTCTGCCTGTGTCAGTAAATGTGACTCGACCATGTGCTCGTCTGTCGGTGGGTCTGGTCCTGATGTGTCCCTGAACCCCACGTCTCTCTGGATGTGTGTGTGTATGAATTCACGGATTCTATACTGTATGTGCATCATATCAGTCGCTGGCCTGATACTGATATTGATAATAATAATTCTGTTTTGCTCCATTGGGCTGAAAATGTGAAGCCGTCTTTCTCTGTTTTTGTCAATTTCAATTCAATTCAATTTTATTTGTATGGCACCAAATCACAACAAAAGTTATTTCAAGGCTCTTTACACACAGAGCAGCTCCAGACCAGACTCTTCATAATATTACTTATAGAGACCCAACAGTTCCCACCAGGAGCAGAGAGAGAGAGAGAGAGAGAGAGAGAGAGAGAGACACAGAGAGAGAGAGACAGAGAGAGAGAGAGAGAGAGAGGGAGAGAGAGAGACAGAGAGAGACAGAGAGAGACAGAGAGAGAGACACAGAGAGAGAGAGACAGAGAGAGAGAGAGGGAGAGAGAGAGAGAGAGAGAGAGACACAGAGAGAGACACAGAGAGAGAGAGAGAGAGAGAGTCCGCAGCCATGTGAATATTTTGGGGGTTTTGACTGTTGGTTGAGCGACAATTTAAAGACGTCAGACTTTGGCTATTTGACACTGTGACGTTTCAAGTTCTCTATTTTCTGATGATTAAAAGTTGAAACGATTAATGAAGAAGATGAGCAGATTAATCCAAAACAAAATAATCCTTCGCTGCTTTTAACATAAACACACGATATAAACAAACAATCTTAACACCTTCGATTTTTACTGTGACTTCAATGAGAGATTTGTGGAATATGAGTCGTCATCAGAACCACTGATGCATGAAAACAGATATGATATAATATGACGTATTGAAGTTACTCACCTGCTGGAACACACAGCTGGTGACTGTTTGACTTCCCACAGCTACGGCCGAGTTGACGATGGCAGTAAACCGGTTCAACACACAGGCTGTTCCCTGAGTGTGTTTGTGTGTCCTGAGGTGAGATTAAACATGTCCAACAACAGACAGGAAACACACACACACACAGTAAACCAGTCCGACCTTTGACCCCTGAAACTGACAGACGCACACGCAGTGATTGACAGCTGGTCTGCAGGGTGTACAGTGACAGTCAGGAAACTATGTGTGTGTTGACCTCTGACCCCTGTCGTGTCCTGACAGCTCTTGTATCCCATGATGCTTTGCTGCCTGACAGACGGAAAAACGCTGAGGAGAAAATGACAGACAGCAACACACACGTACACATAAAAGCAGTGATTACAAGAATGAGGGATTAGTTATTTAAGAGAAAATGAATGAATGATAAGTTAATTAGTGGATAAATGGGTCTAATTGGCTCTTTTCTCCACCCAAACATTATCTGCTGCTGCTTAAATGGGAGAATGTGCTTTTGATCCTAAAATATCCGCTTCCTCCGCCCAACTGCTTTAATGGACTGAATGAACTGCCAAAGTAGGATAAAAGATTTTGACAGTTTGATTATCACCACCTCAGATTCCTTATTATTAGATGCTTTGCTTAACATTCCACCACCAGCAGATGGTTTTAATTGTAGTTTAGCTTTTGAAATCACATATCTGCCGTCACAGAAATGGTGATGAAAAGCGGTCGATCTGTTTGCTTTCACACCACAAAGTCACCAGAGTGGTTTGAACTGCCGTCTGGTTGTTTGAGCCTCGGCAGAGTTCAGCGAACAGCTTCTCCACCAGAAGCCCAGATAAACCACAATAAACGTGCTCGTTTAAACCGAACCGCACGGGTCAGGTGCGACAGAGCTCCCCTCAACCATTTTGATATTTGAAAAGCTGGCAGGGATTTTCTCTTTTTACTGTTCAGAAACACCAACAGATTGACCCTGTTCTTCTATCTTCACGGTGTCTTTGATTATATTGGGGATGAAACACAGTAACCTGGTTAATCATCTTCATGTGTGCATGATTATAATATTCTGGTCACCGTCTGCTTTCCCCAGACTGTCGGCTTCTCATGTCTTCAGCCAACCAGCCCACGAGGGAGCGTCCTGGACGGGCTGCCAGCGGAGCCTCGGTTGGGCAACGTGAATGGACTGGGAAAGGAAAAGGGAAATGTAGAACATATGCAATGTGGGAACGATGGATTATCCCACATAGTAACCGACCAACAAACCTTTAAATTAAACAGCAATATACGTTATTGGTCCTCAGAACGACATGTGAAATGAAGTTTGATCAGACATCAAAGAAGAAAAAACATTTTCTGAATTTACACCCTGAGGTTTGGTTTAAGCACAAAAATAACTTGATTAGGTCATTTATACATGTAGCATCAGTTCCCTAGGAATTGTGGGAATTCACTGTGAGACCTTATACAACCATCACTCATCAGACGAGCAGATCACTGGCACCTGTTGGTCGTCCACTTCTCTCCAATCATTAAGGCTGTTAATTGGACCCAGTTTTTAGACTTTGGGTCTTTCGGGGCTTGAGATTATTGCACCACACGGGGCCGACTCGTAGCTCTCCGGGGCCTCTTTAACGGCTCACATGGGGCCCGTCTGGAGCCAGATTGTTGTGCCATCACTAACCCATGTGGGGTCAACATGGACAGGCTGGTCGGGTCAGCAGTTAACTGGACTCCAACTGTCAGCTCTTCATGTGAGCTGTCTGTTTTCAGGAATATTTATATAGGTTTGTGTATTTTGTTCATTCTTGTGCCTCTATCAGAATCTTTATTCTCCACATCTCGACTGTCATTTTATTAGATATAACAGAGATCAGGAAAGACATGCGACAAACAACCAGTCAGTGGTCATTGTTGTTGCTGCAACCCCAAACCCTCGAAGACATTGGTAATATTTTTATTGAATAACAGAGATAGAAACAAATAAAATGAAAAAAAATGTGAAATCAATTTAAATGAAATGGAGTTAAACTAAATTAGGTTGAATTAGAGAAAGGGAGGAAGCTTGAGTGACAGTCTGGACAGATCTACAGTGTAGCGTGCAGATGTGCTATCAGAGTCGATCTGAGCGTGTTTTAGCTTCGAAGCCTCTGTTTCCTGAACTCGGCTGTGTTTTCTCCTCAGTCTGCTCAAACTCCTCCTCTCTCCTCTCTGATCGCTTCGCATCTGTTTCAGGAGTCACAATCTGGCAGTTAAATTTTCATTCATATCACATCAATAATTCAAACCTGTGACCTTAATAGTCTGAACCAGGACCGTAGGTATTTGGATTAAGTAGCTCATGAAAAATAAGTTTTGCCAAAGTCAGTAGGCCAGAGCTGTTATTCAGAGTGCAGATACATATTTAATCAGATCCTGCGCTGCTCTGAGGATCCGTATCGGCAGAACTAAAGGGCTCAGGATCAGGATCTGGGTCCCTGGTTCTAGAGCCAAACACATCTGAATCCTTTTCCAGACTCGGTCCCTCAGTGTCTCAGTCTTTGGCTTTCTCATTGCCTGTGTTGTGTCATTCAGAGACTCATCAATAACTTTCTGTACTGTTTGAATTTCTTAAACCAGTCAGAACTGTGAGTGGGGCTAAAGTGTGCAAAGCTTCCTGGTGCTGACTTGTATAAGTGTGAAATCTGTTGGTGTTGATAAGTGAAATAAAAAGACAAATATGGTATTTACAGCTGTACCAGAGGTCGCAAAGAGTGTAAAACTTTATGTGCTTCCGTGCTTATTTGTTAATAGCTTTCCATTATTAGCATGTAGCTCGTTGTTGACCCTCACTGAAACTGAAACCAGAGGCTCAGTGGAAAGAAGGAGGATGCAATAATCACCCGGTGGGACGGGCTTATCTCAGCAGATCACATCCACTGAGTCAGACTGGAGGGCGTCAGTCACTTTTCAGCATAGTTGAATACTCTGTCCTGATTTACCGCCTCCAACAGTTTAGCCCCGAATGAACCAGGTTTATGTTCAGTGTCAGGAGAAAACCTTCGACTGAGGCGGTTCAGCGTCTGATTTAAAAAGTCCCTGTGAAGGTGTCCTGGACTCTGTGAGGAGACCCCGAGGCCGACCTGAACACCTGGAGGGATTAGATTTCCCATCTGGCCTGGGAAAGCCTCGGGATCCCCTGGAGCTGCGGGACGAGCTGCCACGGAGCCGTTTTCATTCTGGCTCCTGATGTTGTGCTTTGACATTAGTTGTAGTCCATTTAATCATTTGATTAATTAACAAAATCAAAAGACATTTTTTCGGTGTTTTTGACTCATTTTTGTTCCACAAGTTTTGTCTTTGAAACATTTTGAAGCTGCAGCTGTCACCATCTTTGTTGTGTACAGGGACAGCTGCTTTTTGCTGCTCCACACATTTGGCCCGTGTGCGACCCACCTTGGTGAAGGGGTCCGACATCACGGACCAGGTCTATCTCAGGTCTAACATATGGCCCTTTATCAGACTGATATCCTCCTCTCACATCACACACAGCAGCTTGTTCTCCTGACTCCCTCCCACTGTATGTAATTTGAGTTGTGGACCCTCCTCTGCAAACCTGGATCAGGTGTTTACATACCACAGAATCCTGGTTTTTGTCGGAGGAATTCAACTCACACAGTTTATCATCACCTCCTCTCCTCCCAGGGAGCTCTTCCTTTGGCTCCTCGCCTCCCTCGCTCCCGTCTTGGCTCCTCATAAAGGGGTGAGAATGGAGGAATCGTATTTATCAAATGCGACATCTTTGCTTACTGCAGCATCATTTGGGAGAGAGAACGATTACTCATGACACAAGGAAATCACCTGATGCCTGATCATAGTTGCAGACTGATAGAAAGAACAGACAATTAAGATTAGTTTGTTCTGTTTAAAATCCGCTGCAAATAAGATGTTTAAAGTAATTTGCCTGTGAACGACTGCAGGGACAGTAAGTCTGATCCTGCTCAGCCTCGGGCTCTTTTATCCACTGATAACTGTGCAGCTGTGCCGGACAAATATTTGGACCTAATTTTCCCTTAATGAGCCAAAACACACAGTGGAAAATAAGAAGAGGAAAGAAAAGCCTGTTGCAAAAGTGTTTTTTTTATGATTCGATCACGGTTCCTGTTGTAAACATTTAGAGTTTCCTGCAGCGTCGTCGTGGCTGTGCCTCAAATAGACAGACGTTATGACAGTTCAGGACAGTCGACCGTCAGAACTGAACTGATGATGATCTGTCTGAGCTCAGCGGCTCATTCGATCACATTGCTTTGTTTTAATCAGACAGAAGCATCAGGCAGTAAAACGTCTCTGATAAGTGTGAGCAGCAAATCTTTTTACTGGTTTGGAAAAGTTGACTTTTATTTTATGAATAAATATAAATGATGTTTGGCTTCCTGTTGGTGCCGTTCGTAGTTTGGTTGATCACAGTAAACTGACCAATAACTAAACAGAATCCAACTGTAGGTTCGTCTCCCATCATCCTCTGCTCCACGTTTTTATCCCTGTTTCTTCTCCTCCTGTCTTTGTTTCATTTCCTTTCATCTTCCTCTCCTCCTTGTTTTTCTCCTTTCCTCACATTTTCTTTCATCCTCCTCTCCTTGTTGCCTTCACTCCCTTTTCATCTCCTTTCCATTCATCCTCCTCACCTCACCTCTCCTCTCCTGTTCTCACCTTGTTTCGTCTCCTTATTTCCTCTCCTCCCTCACAGTGTTCAATTACAGACCACTCTCTGGAATTCACACACACATACACACACACACTCACACACACTCACACAGATGCCTGAAGAGCTCCCCTCCCCCTTACTGGAATGAAGTGTGTGTGAACGAGGAGGAGGAGAAGGAGGCAAGGATGTTAGGAAAGGAAAAACAGAAAATATGGATAGAGAAAGGAAGGAAGGAAACAAAAAAGGAAGCAGTAGAACAAAGGAAGTAAGGAAGGATGTGAGAGAGGATGCAACAAAGGATGGAAGGAGCTAATGAAGGAAACAACGCTCATCTCTTCTCTCTGCTGACTCTTCAAGTGCACATTCACAGTGTGCACACACACACTCACACACAATAGAGTGCTGAGATGGAGGAGTGGTGTGTTAGAGGGCGAGAGCAGCGAGCAAGCAAGTGTGTGTGTGTGTGTGTGTGTGTGTGAGCTGCGAGCCCTGTGATTGGCTGAGCCCGGCTAGATGCACCAACAGCCGAAAGAAGACGGGAACAGAGGAGGAGAGGGAGGCTGCAGATAGAGCAGAGAATACAAAGAGCATGTGAGGGAGTGTGTGTGTGTGTGTGTGTGTGTGCTACAAGCTGGCTAATGTGTGTGTGTGACATCCAGAGGTGTGTGTGTGTGTGTGTGTGCTGAAGCAAGCAAGCGAGGAGGAAACCTGATCTCACCCTCTCTCTCTGTGGAATAACGCTTTCCGTTAGCTCTCATCGTTAGTAGCCTTGCTGTAAGCCTATAGCTTAGCCTGGCCCGGCCCGGCCCGGCCCAGTTTGGACCTGGGGTGGTGGTGGTGGAGCTGATGGAGCGGTTCCTGGCCCTGCTGCGCCTGCTGGGCAGGAGGAGGCGAGGGAGGAGGTACCGGGCAGATGACGATTACCAGGAAGGCTATGAAGACGTTTACTACTACACCAGCAAGTACAACACACACCTACTGAGTGAGTGAGTCCCATAGAGACACACTGAGAGAGAGAGAGGCTTTGTTTTATTGTCTTGCTGGAAGAGCGAGTGAGGAAGGGATGAATGCAGAGAGCGAGAGAGGAGCTTATCAACAGATTATGGCATTTGAAGTAGCCCTGAGTGTGTGTGAGTGTGTGAGTGTGTGTGTGTGTGTGTGTGTGTGTGTAAGGTCTTGTATTATAGATGAAGGTCGTTAGCGAAGCACTGCTCAGTTACAGTACACACACACACACACTCACACACACACTCAGGTATCCAGGTGACAGGGGGCCAGGTGGTTTGTGGGTAATAACAAGGGAGGAAGTGTTGACTGTGGAAAGGAATGTTGACAATGTGGAGAAGACTCTCATACACACACACACACACACACACACACACACACACACACACACACACACACACACACACACACACACACATACACACACACACACACACACACACACACACACACACACACACTGGTCTGACTGTTGCTTCAGAGTCTGGTTAAGACATCTGTCCAGTTCTTTCCTTTACTTCTATCATAGTTTGTGGTTTTGATTTTGCTCTCGATCTTTTCTTCGAGTCTTGTTCCAGGTTCTTGACTGAGTCTCGGACGTCATTACCTTTTTAGTCCAGAACAAAATGTGTCAAAAACTGCAAAGTAGCGAATGTAGGCAACAAAGCAGGACTGTTATGTGAAGCCATCAGGACTCACATGAGATGGTCGCACACTGAGAAGCTTAATATTCTTCACAAGTTAATATTAATGAACTCGTGAGTGCAGCTGTGTGAAACAGGCCTTTTGCCACAGGCTCCGTCAGCTTTAATTAAAAAACAAACCTGACCTTTAATTAAACATGAATTATCTTATTGTGACCCAGATGTGCCCAAAGTTAGTTGAAATATAGAGAAGCCTCAGCTAACGTCAGAAGAAACGATTGTATTTGACAAACTTGATCATTGAGTTACTAACAATGATAAGCAGCTGTTTTACTCTACAACAACAATCTGCTCGCTCGTCTCCGCGAGGCAGCAAATATGGAAAAGTCAAATCCCAGACAGCTTCATCTGAAGTGAACTTCACTCAGCTCCTCCTTCCAGAATCTCACCGAACTCTCAGCTTTTCTCCTCCTTTTTACCAATATTTAAACAGTCCGAGCTGCTGGTCGGCGTCCATGTTTGTTTTGGGACAAGAACAGCAGCAGTTGTTTTTTCTCGTGGTGTCAGTTTGGTCGTTTACGTCCAGAGCTCCAGTGGTTCTGACCTGTGGTTCCGTGTGTTGTCTGGTGTATTTATGTTGGTGGAAACAATCTTTATGTCTCTTATCTTTATGACCAAAAGTCTCAGTCTCACGTCTCACGGCTGAACTTTTTTAGATGGACAACATTTAGGTCAGATCTTCATCAGGTCACAAAGTTAGTTTGATGATCAGCAGTTTTGCTCATTGATTTGATGTTAGTTTAAAGTGTGTATTGATCACTTGGGCTCATCATTGCTCCCTGTGGTTTTCATCAGTGGCTGTGACTGAGGATGAAGACTGTGTCGTACAGTTGAAAGCTCCAGCATGTGAGTGGACCTTGGCAGCTGCTGCTCTCTGCGCTCCAGATGTTGGACTCTGTTTTGAATGTTCTTGATTCTGGTCTCAGTTCTGCTCCGGACGATGACTTGGTTCTGGTCTGTTTTCATCGTAGTCTCTGTTGTATAAATCAGGTTCTGCTGTGTTGTAGATTCAGTTCACGGTTCTGGGTTTGTTCTGACTTTCCTTCAAGTTCTTCAGTATTTTTACGTGTGTCGTTTTTCCCTTCATCAGACGGAGGACAGTAATGAGCTGATGGGAGATGAGGGACGAACAGCAGAAGCAGGCAGTGTGATTCCACTGTCAGCATCTTAAACCTCCAGACCAGCAGGACGCTGCAGGTTCATTAAAGTGTGGAGTCGTTTATGTTACGACATCCCATGAGCCTCAGTAGCTCCTGGAAAAGTCAGCGTCCAGATTTTGTTGCGTTGATGCAATCAGGCAGAAAACTCAGCAATTTGGCTGCGAACAGATTGAAAATTCAGCCAAAATGATGTGAATTTGATTGAACTGAATTGATGGTGTTGTTCAAAGCTTCAGCCTTTAACTTCCTCCTGCCGTCAGGTCTCAGATCAGAGGTTTGTTTCCTCAGAGCTCAGTGGGAGCTGTGGTTTCTCTTCTCTCCTCAACATGTTGGGTCTTGTACCTTTGACTCGTTCGTGCTGATTGTGGTGGTCTGTCTTTCCACTTCTACACTGAAACAGTCCAAATCACAGAATCCACATCAGCTCATTTGTTTTCAGTCAAAAACTGTATCAGAGCCTCATTCTGCATCATCGAATTAACTAAGAGCTCATTGTCATTCATTCCTAAGTCAACAGGAAAATATTCTTTTAATAATACAGTACAATTTGAAGATATATCCTTTGCACCTCACGAAGTCGGCATCAAACCATTATTATGTTGATTAATGTGCTGATTATTTGCCAACTGAGTAAACTCAGCCCAAAGACACTTAAACACAGACGACAGACTCTGGTTTGATCTGATTTCCTGTCTGCTGCGTTCACGTGCTGGTGGGAAAATATTCATTTGTAATTTTTGCATCTATTTGTGTATTTTTGACACATTGCTCCTCGACTTGTTTTGTTTTCTGCTGAATTTAGCCTCAGATGTTTCCTGAGCTAAAATGAGATTGTGAAATATGTTCGTTTTTTGTGGCTGAACTCTGGTTCGCAGCTCTCTCATCTCCATCTGCGTCCCTGCGGAGAAATCTCCAACGGGACCTGAACTCGCCGTCCACTAAACTGTTTACGCTGATTAAAGTGTGTGTGAGTGTTTTCAGCTGCGAGCGCATGATACAGGATTCACTTTGGGGTCCGTCCTCGTTGTCTCACACGTTTCTGAATGAACCAGAGCTGCAGATTAACAGAAGGTCACTAAATGTTTGTGGAGAAATTTGGTTGTTTTTCTGTGAGGAAAGTCTCAAACACACAAATATTGTAAAATCAACACCTTTGTGAATCCTTGTGAGAATTTAGCATTAGTTATTTAAAACAGCAGTTGTGTGTGTGTGTGTGTGTGTGTGTGTGTGTGTCACTGTATTATTTCTATGTGAAAAATGACTGTGTAGCAGAGCTGCCAAGAGACATTTCTTGCAGCTACCAGCCAGCTAACAGTGAGTGTGTGTGTGTGTGTGTGTGTGTGTGTGTGTGTTTATCACAGCGTGTGATTCTATATGAAGGCAATTTAAGATTGGTTGACTGGCTAACCCGGAGACACACACACACACACACACACACACACTCAGACCTGGCTCAGTGTGATTTTAGTCCTGTGTTTGTCTTTTCTTTCCGACACTGATGCAGCTTCGGCCTGTTTAACCTGGTCGCTTGTCGCTGGGTTAAATTAAGCATCTTGTCTTAAAACAAAGACTAATCTGTAAATTTAAGTTACTGTGCATTGCAGCCAAAAGTCAAGTAGCCTACAACAGCATGATTTGTCATTTTAGCATTTACCTGCGCAGGTTAGGTTTTTTTATTTTGAAGCAGCAGTGCTTTTAGATTTTATTTGAGATTTGAACTTTATGCTTCAGCTTTGATTTGGGAGAGAACGATCTCCTGTCTCCTCACAGCAGCAATGTCCTGACAGGTGGATGCACGAGTGGATGGATGGAAATAAAGTGAATCTGTGTGTGTGACGTCTGAGACCAGGCGTAGATCATCTGGATAAACTGTCGCTTTGTCTGATCGTCTGACTGCTCGCGTTTCCTGCAGTGCTGAAAGTAACTTAGTACATTTACTCCACTACATCTGTCTGGCAGCTGGAGTTACTTTACAGATTAAGATTTTACAAACATCATACATTTATAAAATATGATGGTTGTAGATTCAACTGTCCCACAGTACATGCAGTAGTTCCAAGCGCCTGGCTGCCATATTCTCTCTGTTCGCTCGATGATCTCATTACACGTCGAAACATTATGATGCATAAATTTGCACATAAATGAGGCGAAATGATGTTGACTGTTATGCAGAGTTCAGACCAGTGCAGTTCGCAGCAGTCGTGTGTTGTGTGCGGCTTGTTGACATAGAAAAATTTGCTAATTAACGCTTTAAATAAGGACTTCATTTGCATAACTGGTCCTGTGTTCAACATGATGGAGATTAAAGAGGAAAACGGGCAGCTCTCGTTCTTCATTTTGTTTGTGGTTCTTATTAAATCCTCCTCTCGACTCTGGTAAAATGAAGTAAGTAAAGAACAGAGAATATGTTAATGGTGAAAAACATCTTTATTTTGGTCTGCTTTTGGCTGCCATCATCAGGCCTGTCACCAACCAGACACCACACCTACCTGTTTTTTAATAGTCGCCATGTGTGAATGTGTCAGACGCTTCTCGACTCTGCTGGCGTTCAGTCCCACGTTTTCCACTTTTCCATTTGCTGCGATTGGATTCGCGTTGGTCTGGAGGCGGTGTTCTCCACCGCTGACTTATCTTCAGAGCCAAATGAACACACACAACTAGAGAGAGAAAAAGTGGAGCAGAAATCTGCACAAGTTCACCTTAATTAATCTGTAGGCGTCTCGGGATTCGCAGCACTTTCCCCTCATTATTTGGATATGATGTTTAATTAGTTCTCCTAAATTAAAGAACAACTGCTTCCTTTTTCTGTGCTA
>JAFREQ010000053.1:2702500-2835000 GCA_025331565.1 Holacanthus passer
TCAGTCGCTCCCAGAGGAAGAGGAGGAGGAGGAGGAGTAGGAGGAGGAGGAAGAAGAGGAGGAGTAGGAGGTGTAGTTTGTGGTGGCTGCATCTGCATGGCGCTGGGGGGGAGGCGACGCTCGGCTCGGCTTCACCATGATCGCCGTGTCGTTTAAATGCCGCTGCCAGATCCTGCGCAGGGTGAACAAAGGTAGAGAGATGTAGAGAAACACTGGCAAAAAGAGAGAGAGAGAGAGAGAGAGACTGATGTGTGCGTGATGGAGGGATAAGCATGTTTGCGTGTGTAACATACGTGTGTGTGTGTGTGTGTGTGTGTGTGTGTGTGTGTGTGTGTGTGTGGCTGGATGAGCATCATTTGGTGTAAACTGCTGACATTGAAATGAGAGACAGAGCTGGTTGTGTATGACCAAAGCCAGCTGTGTGTGTGTGTGTGTGTGTGTGTGTGTGTGTGTGTGTGTGTGTGTGTGTGTGTGGTTGAAAATGATCTCCAGATGGATTCATTCAGTCGATGGCTGCAGGTTGCTTTGGACGAGAGACCTTCAGAGTGAGTGAGAGCAGCAGAGAGAGAGAGAGATGGGATTGCATCTTATTTTCATGAATGTAATATTCATGGTGTGTATTAAGTGAGGGAGAGAAGAATAGAGGAGAAAGGAGGACGCAGACGGAGACAGTCTGTGTTCAGCAGGAGAATTTCCTCTCAGAGTCTGATGCCGTTTGGAGCTTCAGGTGTTTGTTTTCTGATTTGTTGGTTCTTAGTCTTGGTGGATGAACTATTCAGATTCTGATGTAAAAGCAGCAGAACCACAACGTGAGAAATACTTCATTACAAGTACAGATGAGGTAATCATCCCGATAGATCTGACAGAGGGGAAACTCGCAGCACAAGGACAGAAATAAATACAGATAAACACAAACAGATCATTAAAAGTGCATGAAACTAAAATAAGGAAAGAAGTGAAAATAGAAATTATACAAGAACAATTAAGACAAATTCAAGAGACAAGAGTGACATAATGTGTGATTAGTAATCTAGTACATGTAAACAGCAGAATAATATATAATATATTTAACTAATGATATTTAGTGTTTGTCTGTGTATGGAAATATAATCAAACATAATATATATGTAATAAAACAATATAAGTTATTACTGTTATATTTCTAATTTCATATTCCAAATGGACCCCACTCAGCTACGTCAGTACATTTGTGCAATACTCTTTTTTATGTCCTGTTCCATTCACTGTGCAATATTCTGTATTTAGTATTTCATATTTCATATTCATATTTGCCACTTGTAAATAAGTCTCATGTAAATTTGTTAATATTTTTTTTTTAGCCTGATTAATTGTTCTTTTTTTTACTATTTAGCTGCTTCTATCCCCTTTGCTGCTGTGAAATGTGAATAAAGGTTTATCTTATCTTGATATATTACCATAATATAGTTTAATATAGTTATGGGCAAAATGTATTATAAGGTGAAATGTAGTAATATAGTATAACATTATTTTATTGCATAGTCCATTCTAGTGTAATATAAATATATACAATAAATTCTACCATAAATAATACATTTAGAATAATATATATAAATCAGTTTGCATTTAAATATTTACTTCAGTAAAAGCACATTTTCTTAACACCTACAGTTTCTGTATCAGTAAAATGTACTCAGAGTATGAAAAGTAAAACTACTCATTATGACTGTTGGTGTTAAATTATTATCAGACCTGAGACGATTAGTTGATCAGCAAATATTCTGTTAACAGATTAATTGTTTAAGTCATTCAGTGTTTCCAGATCCTGAAACGTGAATAAATGTTGTTTCTTAGACGTCTGTGATAATAAGGTGAATATCTTTATCGTTTTTGGACCATTTGAACTCCTGCTAACCTAAGAAAGGACAAAAAGTAAAATGTACTCAGAATGGCTCCTTTCTATCTGTATTATTGGATTATTATTAGAGATTAATGAGTTTTTTTTAATTTAAAAAACAGGAAATAGAAGAGACACCTGAGATCAGCTGACAGAGACAGTTTGATTCACTGCGATTTGAGCTTCACTGTCGAATGTTAAAGTCGGCTTTGATCAGTGTCCGTTTCCTGTCGGGAACAAACCGCTTCATCCAGGATTTTCCAGCCGTGTTCTGTGACTGCAGGCTGTAAGTCGTGTCCAGGCAGCGTAGGTGGCGCTCTCTGAAGCCAGCGTTTGGTAACAGCAACCATAAAAATCTTCAGGTGGACATCAGCACTTTTACATAAACCTTCTGGAATAAGTCTGAGATACAGAGAGAACGAGGAGACGAGTCCCACTGAATATCGGGACGATACCAAAATATGTTTTCCACTTCCACCGATTCATCCTCCCTCCGGCGAGAGTCCCAGCTCATTTTCATTTCTGCTTAGAGCTTCTGAGGAACTGAGTCAAAGGTTTCCAACAATAATCCGTCCGGGTCGATGAATTGGTGAAAGATTGAGCTAATTTTACCAACAGTATGAAGCATGTTGCATTAACTGTCTTATAGTCTGTCAAATCTTTATCTGTAAACTAACCAGTTATTTCATCTGTCAGATAAATATAGAATTGGTTCTGTGTACGATAGAAATGTGTGTTTATAGTCAGGTGACCTCTGATGTTGAAGGTCAGACAGCTGTTTGTAGACCTGAGGCGGATTCTCAATATTAACGAGCCAAATTCTGTCCAATCAAACTGCAGGAGGTTGCTGTGTTTACTGCAGTACTGTGCTTAAGTACAAATAGAGGTACTTGTACTTAAGTATTTTCTTCTCATGCACTTTCTACTTCTACTGCACAACACATTATACATTTTACTTCACTACATTTATCTGACAGCTTCAGTTACTTTAGTTATGATATTATAAATTAAACTACACAACAGTTTATTTAAGTACAGCTGAATAAGTTTAAATAATTTTCAAGCAAAAATTCTCTGGTTCCATTTTCTCAGATGTGAAGATTTGCTTCTTCTTTCTCTTACATTATATTAATTTAAATATTATGAGGTTTTACACTGTTGGTTGGACCTAAAAACTAATTTGATAACATTTTTTGCAACTATTTGAACCGTTATTGACCAGACGATAAATCGAATGATCAATTAAAATGATTAATAGATAATGATCCTTCTGGCCGAACAGATATTTTTCATTCCGTTACACAGCAGCAGCTCTGTGTGACTGCAGACCGACAAACTTCAGGACACGATCTGTGTGTCCTGTTCCTCTGAACTCGTTCCTCCTGAGCTGGAATTTACTGCAACTTGATTCGGTGACATCTCTCAAACCGTCTGCAGACAATAAGTGTCACAGCTGCACGTGCGAGTTTAATAAAAAATGGATCAGTGTGTCACAATAATCCTCAGTGGATGTTAAATATACAAGTGAAAACACTGAGTACTTTTACTTATGTAAAGAAAGTGAGTACTTGCTCCAGCGCTGCTGTTTGACCTTGTTTAAACAATTGTAGCTCAATGTTACGAGCTCCGATTATTTATATGTTATATAACAAACCTCAGCGTGTAGTATATTATATGTACTGTAGATGGAGACTGAAAGAGAGAGACGCTGCTGTCCTACATGTGGAGGAGGAGGCTTTCATCCTCAGTTAGCTATGGTGTGTGTGTGTGTGTGTGTGTGTGTGTGTGTGTGTGTGTGTGTGTGTGTGTGTGTGCGCGCACGCTCAGAGTTTCATTGTGTTTCTGAGCTCAGCTGCTGGAACCAAACAGAAGAGAGAAACAGGACAGAAAAGATCTAGAGCAGATTAGAATAGACTAGATATAAAAAATAGAACCAAACAGGCGACTGAAATAGAACAAAACACACTAAACTGTAATAAGATGAAACACGAAACTGATCCAGGACGAGGTTTAAACTGATCGTCGTCCTGCTGACTTACGAGAGCAGCTCTTGTGATGTTGTGGGAGCCGGGACGTGTTATTTTCATCAGCAGTAATCGAACGGTCTAAAACACATGTGAAACAGTGAAGAATGTCCAGTTGCTTGTTGTGGTGCTGATGCTGTTGATCATCATGTTTTACTGATTGATATATTTGGGATTGATTTATTTATTTCCAGTAAATAATTGATTGATTACAATTTCTTTCCAGTTATGTTTTTTTGTTTGTGTATCAGGTGAATGGATATTGGCAGGTGGGTTTAACAGACCTGTATCAGCTGTAACTGAGAATGTTATTGGTTTCGTTTTCCAATGACATCAGATCAATAATCCAATTCAAACTCATATCTGATCAAATCTCTCCATCCAGATTGATCTGATGTCATGATTCATGGCTGAACTCCACCTTTGCTCTCATCCGTGCAATGACATCACCAGGGGGGTCTCCCAATGGACAGCTGCGATTGGTCCAGTCGTAGATAGACCACTGTGTTCTCCACTGGGATTGGTCGCCGCACTGATGAGGTCACCTCTCTGGCAGTAGTTTCTTTATTCATGAGGACAGGCTGACTTGACAGACCTCAGCAGCATTAGATGCAAACCAGACGGTGAGCTGGTCAGTTAATGTCAGTTTTCAGAGCTTTGTTAGATGCTAACAAGTAGCATCATCTGAAGCAGAGGATGCTAATGTGCTTGTTTACCGGCCAGTGAGTCCAGAAAGCTTTTAATGGGATGATCACAGCAGCATGTCAGTGTTTTTTTAATTAGCATCTTAGCTCTGAGATGTATTTTTGTGGTGGAAGCTCTGCGATGTCTGATGATGATGGTGAGTACAGATGCATTATGGGAGCCTATCAATGACATTTCACTTTGACAGCAATCAGAGGAGTAGATGTTGGAACCTGTGAAGGTTTGCTGGAGGCACTGCTAGAACTTCTGAATCATCTGAAAGAACTGGTTGAGGTCCAGAACCAGTTAGATGAGCTGGTAGAGCTTCAGACCCATTCAAGGATCGGGTCATACTTCAGAGCCAGTTAGAGGAACTGGTGAAGGTCTATAACCAGTTGGATGAAGTGTTGAAGCTTTGAAACCAGTTAGACAGTGGAATTAGAGAAACTGGTAGAGGTTTAGAACCAGTAACAGGAAATGGCTGCGCTTTAGACCAGTTAAAGGAACTGGTTGACGTTTTGAGCAAGTCAGAGTAAAATGTGTTTGTGTGTCTGTGTGTTTCAGATGAAGGGCCGTACACCAAACACTCCGCCGGGTCGCGACCTCCAGATGGAGCGCTGGCCATCAGGAGGCAGAGTATACCAGGTAACACACACAGCACACATTTCTTATGCTACTGTGGTTTTTATTTTTTCTTCTTTGTGCTCTATTCTCTCCGTTCCTTTCTGTTCTGTTCTGTTGTGGCTCCTCTCTGTGTGATTCCTCCAGCAGAGCTAATAAGCAGAGTGATGAAGATAACGGCTCTGAAAATAGAACACACACAAACATTAGCTAACCGCTGATGATTTCTATCCGTGTGACCTGCAGGAAGATGCTTGCAGTCGCACTTTATCTCCTCCCACCTGGAGCCGGTGGCCTACTTGCAACTTGTATCAGAGCGGTACAATCAGTTTTTCCAATATTCGTATAATACAACAAGTAAACATGACATCAGTGACCCAGAGCGGTTTTCAGAACAATGTCAGAGATCATAGAGAGCTGCTGTTCGTCCACTGATTAAGAGGAACAGCCAATAAGACCTGTTAAATCTTTGGAACCAGACAAAAGAACAGATTGAGATTTGGAACCAATTACCAAGAACTGTTGAAGCTTCACAACCAGTTAGAGGAACCATAAAAGGATGAGGTGGAGCTCCAAACTGAAAGGAACCAGTGGAGGTTTCACACTGGTTAAAGGAAGTGATGGATTTTCAGATCCAGTTAGAGGAACTGGTCCAGAGGTCCAGGACAAGTGAGAGGAGCTGGTGGAGCTTTAAAACCAGTTCTGTTCAGAACCAGAACCAGACATTGTTTCAGAACCATGTCAACAAAAGCAAAGCCACCACTGACCGTCCTCATAGTAGAATCTAAATTTACTGATAGAAGCTCAGCTGCTCTCATTCAGGCTGAAAAGAAGCTGTTTTAGATTTATAGTAAAATCTGCAGCTTTAACTTGAAGTCTTTTCCTCGGAGAGAAGCTCTGTTGTATTTCAGCTTCTGTCAGTGTGAAGTCAGTTTGGTGGCAGTTTGTGAACACTTTGAAAAGTTTCTCTCTCGCCGCTGCAGGAAACTGGTTCATATAACATTTGATCAGAACAGAGGATTTGGGGGTTTGTGAGTCTGTGAGTCAGAGCTGATGTTTTAGAACAGTTGAAAAGGACACTGACTCTTTGTAAAGACTGTTTTCAAGCAGAAGATGAGGAGACGAAGACAATGATGGTCACTGCCAGAGATCTGATGTCTTAATCCTGTCTGAATGAAAGAGGACCGAGCCCAGTCTGATTAATATTAAAATACAACATTTTAATGAAATCCTGCTTCCTGTTTTATCACCTGAGGAGCGCTCACATCTGATCGTACAGTCTGCTCTGAAATATCTCCCTCTCTCTATCCATCTCTCCCGCTGTTAAATATTTCAGGCATCTGATGAAAAATAGATGGGCGACAGAATCGAAGATGACTTCACTTCTCTCTTTTTCCAGATTATTATTTTATTTCTCTGTGCTGAGAGAGAGTTCAGGGAGAAAACTCTGAAGTCAGAGTGCAGCAGACGTAGAGGAGAGGGAGAGGAGGAATGAATAAAACTGAAGAAATAAAAGTGTTCAGGTGTGCAGTAAAATTATTCTCTGAGACAGAAAGTGTTTGACCAACCACCTGTTCTCGATGTAGACGAGTTTCGGGGCTGCTCGGTGGTGGAGCTGATGAAGAAGGAGGGGACGACGCTCGGACTGACGGTCTCAGGCGGCATCGACAAAGATGGGAAGCCCCGGGTTTCAAACCTGCGACAGGGCGGCATCGCTGCCAGGTAACACACCTGTCCCAATCTGTTTAGTCTCGTGTGTTATTCTAGTCTTAGCCTCCCTTCATTGGCCACCAGTTCATTTCAGAATTGATTTAAAATTGTACTGATTTTAATGATGGGTCTGGTCCCAAAATACATCTGTGAACTTCATTAAGTGAAATTAGAGCTGATGTTTGGACGGTTTGTCAGGAGCGACCAGCTGAACGTGGGTGACTACATCCGCGCTGTGAACGGCATCAACCTGGCCAAGTTCAGACACGATGAGATCATCAGTCTGCTGAAGAACGTCGGCGAACGGGTCGTGCTCGAGGTCGAGTACGAACTACCGCCTGTCTGTAAGTAATGGACACACTAGCAGTACTTTTTATTTAAGTGTATAAAGAGTATATTCAGAAGGTCAGAGGTGATGTTGATGTGTTGATGCTCTGGTGTTGCAGCGGTGCAGGGGTCAGGGGTCATGTTTAAGAACGTGGAAGTCACACTTCACAAAGAAGGAAACAGTTTCGGCTTCGTCATCAGAGGTGAAGAAGAGTGTGTGTGCAGTGTGTGTGTGTGTGTGTGTGTGTTGCAAAATAAATACATGACTGTCTGTTTGCAGGTGGGACCCATGAAGACAGGAACAAGTCTCGCCCCATAGTCATAACAACCATCAGGCCCGGCGGCCCGGCTGACAGGTGAGTGACCTCTGCCCTCGCTCTCTGTCTGAAGGCTTTTTGTCCCTTGAGAGTCTCTGTAGAAACTGTCCTGTCTCTCCCTCCAGAGAAGGAACTGTCAAGCCGGGCGATCGGTTGCTCAGCATCGACGGGATTCGCCTCCACGGCAGCACGTTATCGGAGGCAATGAGCATCCTGAAGCAGTGCGGGCAGGAAGCGACGCTGCTGATCGAGTACGACGTCTCAGTGATGGGTCAGTTTCAACTCTGAATACTCCCACTAATATCAATATGTGGAGTATAAGTTCAGTCACTTTCAATTATACCTAAAACTATTAATTAATCAGCAACTCACATTGTTGATGTGAATAATGCGACGTGGTGGCAATGGACCAAGAACTGAACCCTGTGGAACCCCTTTTTTTTTCTTGTAACAATGAAACCATAAAATAAAACGAAAACTTTATTGGTCTGTGTTGCCCTCTTTCAGATTCTGTTGCCACGGCGTCGGGGCCGCTGCTGGTGGAGGTTGCGAAGGCGACGGGCTCCAGTCTGGGCGTAGCTCTGTCAACCTCCATGTTCTGCAACAAGCAGGTCATCATCATCGACAAGGTCAAACCGGCCAGTATAGCAGACAGGTACCTGACCTCTGACCCCGAACCAGGGACGCACTGATTCAACTTTTTTACCCTGAATATTTGTACCAACCGTATAGTCTTTTTTTAAAATTCTGTAAGTCTGTAAACCTCTTTGTGTGGACCTGATTGTGTGTGTGTGTGTGTGTGTGTGTGTGTGTTTGTAGGTGTGGCGCTCTTCATGCAGGAGATCACATCCTGTCTGTTGATGGGAAGTCGATGGAGTTTTGTTCTCTGGCTGAAGCCACTCAGCTGCTCTCTGCCTCCTGTCAGACCGTCCGCATGGAGATCCTGCCACAGCACCAGGCCCGACCGGCCCTGAACGCACCGCAGCACGGTATAAACACACACACACCGGTCCCGACTGGCCCTGAACACACCCTATATGACGTGGACCACGGCAGGAAAACATACAAATAAATGATTCAATAAAAATCACAACATACTGGACATATAAAAGATTACATAGCTAAGATGTGATCTTTTATAAAGTTGTGATACAGGCAGCTACCTGACCTCTGACCTCTGACCTTTCCTCCTGTCTTAACCTGAACACCCGCCTCTGTGTGTGTGCAGTCAAGGTGCAGCGTAGCCCCCGGCCCCTCCCCTGGGAGACAGGAGGCTCCGCCCCCATCCTCCCCCCTTACCACTACAACACGTACCACCCCGACCAATCAGCTGCCAGATCGCACAACCGCCATACAAACAACCCTCGTACGTCTGCCTGTCTCTCTCCTCCTGAACTGTTTTGTTCTGAGAGAGAGAGAGACCTCTGCTCATCATCTCTCTCTCTCTCTGCAGCTCTCAGCCACTCGTTCTCTCCTGGATCCATGTCGGCCTATAGTCTCTCGTCCCTCAACATGAGCACCCTGCCCAGGAACATGTATCCCACGAGTCCACGGGGCACGCTGATGAGGAGGAAGGCCAAGAAGAAGGACTTCAAGAGTTCCTGTGAGTCTGACCTCTGACCCCTGACCTCTGACCAGATCTGGAGACATCTAATCTCAGATCACTGTTGATGTTTTAAATCTCATCTGTGTGAGTTTCAAAGCATCACCAATGAGCTGAAGCTGAAATGAAAAGGAGACCCAGTTACAATAAAACCTTTAAGAAGAGGGTTTTCCATCTTTTTGGATGTCACAGATTACATTCACAACACCAAGGAGAAAATCCTAAAATAAAAATATAAATACATTAAATCAAATTCAATAATTTCTAGGTTTTCCTCTCATTCATCTTCTCTCTGTCAGTGTCTCTTGCGTCCAGCACCGTGGGTCTTGCCGGTCAGGTCGTTCACACGGAAACCACGGAGGTGACGTTGCTAGGCGACGGCATCATGGGGTTCGGCCTGCAGCTTCAGGGCGGAGTCTTCGCCACGGAAACGCTCTCCTCACCGCCGCTCATCGCTTACATCGACCCTGACAGCCCGGCTGAGAGGTAATGACATGACTGCTACTTTATTTAATGTATAAAGCTCCTTTAATACAATAATATGTGTCATGAAGAATATGAATATCAATACAAACGAAAAGACCGTTAAAAAAAGGTAAAATATCAAAATACATTTAAAAAGTGGAATGTGTATAAATGTACAAAAATGATGTGCAACAGACTCTAACCTCAATGTGTGTGCGTGTGTGTGTGTGTGTGTGTGTGTGTGTGTGTGTGTGTATGTGTGCGTGTGTGTGTGTGTGTGTGTGTAGGTGTGGTATCCTGCAGATCGGTGACAGGATTCTGTCCATAAATGGAGTTCCTACTGAAGACTCGACTCTGGAAGAAACCAATCAGCTGCTCAGAGACTCATCCATCACAGCTCAGCTCACACTGGAGATCGAGTTCGACGTGGCCGGTACACACACACACACACACACACACACACACACGCACGCACACACACACACACACACGCACGCACACACACGCAGTCAGTTGTGTTTCCATCACTTCAGAGAACATTACATTGACTCACATTAATTTCCAGGAGACTAACGTTAACCCAGAGACAGTGATGTTAACAGCTAAATTAACTAATGAAGGAGACGTATTGGAGCAGCGGAGGAAACTGAAACTGCAGCTGAGTTAATAAAACGTCATTAAAGCAGCACTTAGTTCAAGAGTCCGACCTTTACATTATTGTTTTGTTTTCATTCAACACACAGTTTCATTAAAGTTTTCCTTTTTTTTGGTTTTCGTTGGTGAGTCTAAAGCTGCTGTGACACAAAGCAACAGTCTGCTGTGTCTGGTCCTGTTTGGCTGATTGTCTGTGTTTAAGTCTGCTTCTCTGCTGTCTCACTGTCATTTGTCAGTCTCTTTGTCAATGTAACATCCTCCGCCTGGTATAAATATCCACCTACGCCTGAGCTGAATAAAACACCACATGTTGTCATTAATGACTCATAGTGAGTGCGTTTCTGTTTGAGATATCATTGGTTCTAATCACAGGATGCAGCTCCACTGACACAAACAACTATATGACCAAAAATATATGGACACTGTTTGATTTTGAAGATTTTGTTTGCCAGTTTGTGACTGAGATGATATTTAGAAGCCAGGCTGTGTTTCGCTGTAAACTTTGCCTGTTCACATTGAGGTGAAACAGCTTCTCACCATCTCTGTCTGTTTGCGTCCTGCAGAGTCGGTCATCCCCAGTTCAGGAACGTTTCATGTGAAGCTCCCAAAGAAGCCAGGAGTGGAGCTGGGAATCACCATCAGCTGTGAGTCAAACATGAAAGTCAGAATGGAAGACGAGATGTTATTCTCTCATCTGTAATGTGCGGCATAAAAAAACTATTTCAAAGCATTCGAGTGTGTTTTAAAAATGATCTTGTGGCCATGACAGCAGCTCTGTGGACGCCGGGCTCAGAGAACTTTTCCCCTCCAGTTACTCTTTATTGACTGAAATGACGAGAACAAAACTCAGTGCTCTCACTACAGTCGTTCACCAGATGTTCCTGAGAAACATTTTATTATTGACTGTCTTATTTTATTTCATTCTTTCTACTTTTATTGGTCTGATTTTATTGAACTATATTGTTTAGCTGTTTTGTCTTGATTTCAGCCTCTGCTGTAAAAACTCTGTATCAATTAAGTGTATTTTTATATTATTATTAACCTTAGCTCTTTTTTTAATTGACAGAAATGATGCATTTTCAAATATGCAAATTCTAGTTTTCCTATTAAAATTTACTTTACATCGTGTGCATACATCTGTGAAATGAAACTTTTATTTTAAATGAATGATTTCATCATCAGCTCTGGACCTCCTCAAGCTGTGATACACATGTCGGTTCAATATTACATTACCTGCTTTGATTTCATTTTTCTTTTTAACATTTAATCATTATCCTGATTAGTGGAGTAAACAAACTAAATTATTCACCGTTTTCTGTTTGAACGTCTCTTTCTGTGTGAAATCATCTTTAACTCATCTGTCTCTCTGTCTGTCTCTCTGTCTGCCTCTCTGTGTCTCTCTGTCTGTCTCTCTCTGTCTGTCTCCAGCTCCGTCCAACAGGAAACCAGGCGATCCTCTGATCATCTCTGACATCAAGAAAGGCAGCGTCGCACACAGGTACACACACACACACACACACACACACACAATGTTACAGCTGGTGAAGCTAATTTAAACTACTTTATTTACTGTTGGATAATTTAATGTCAGCAGAAGTATAAAGCAGCAGAAGATGGAAGCACTCAAGTAGAATACCTTGAGTAAATGTACTTAGTTACTCTCCACCACTGTGAAGAGCAGAGTGTCGGCCGTGGTGAAGCTCGGTCAGCTGTCTGTAGTCGGTTGGTTAATTAGGCTAACAGTCCGGGCCAGGTTGTGTGTGTTTTGTAGGTCATGTGTTTTGGAGTGTGAAGCAGAAAATGTGAGTTGAACAGCTTCTGTCGGCTCGTCAGCAGGTCGCATCTGTCGGCTTTGTATGATTTTTACAGTCGGGGAGCTTTACGGTGTCTCTGAGATCAAACTGTATCAAACAGAGAAAACGTCTTGTTTCTTTCAGGACGGGGACGTTGGAGTTGGGAGACAAGCTGCTGGCCATCGATAACATCCGGGTGGAGAACTGCTCCATGGAGGAAGCTGTTCAGATCCTGCAGCAGTGTGAGGAGCTCGTCAAACTGAAGATCCGAAAAGACGAAGACAACTCAGGTACGACGTCATGCACGTGATGTTTATGTCTGTTCAGCCGAGAAATGTGAAAATGAAAAAACTTGCATTTCATCATATGGAAGAGACACTTGCAGACTAATCAAACTCTTAGAATATATTCAAGGACCTTTCAGACCTCTTCTCTGTGACCCCTTGAACATCATCAGGGAACCCAAGGACCTCCTTAAAGACCTGCATCTTTGTTTCAAGGACGTTTAGAAACAAATCAAGGACCCTTGAAGCCTCTTCATTAACAGTGACAACCTCCTTCAGTCTTTTATCAACCTTTAACATTGGATTTTGCTTTTCTTTTCAAGGTGGCTTCAAGGTTGGAAAACTAATCTTTTTCCAGCCTGTCTGTCCTTTATATTCTTTATGTTCTCATTCCGGCTTTTTATTGAAGCCACATGATGTTTGACTGAGTGAAACAGTCAAACACAAGATTTCATGTGTTTCATTCCTGCACCAATATTCTAGATGACTTGTGCATCATTCAGCCTGACATATTTTGTGTCTCTGGAGAATTTTGGGTCTTCATATCAGCATCTGTCTGTCCATGCCGTGTTCTCACAGTCATTCAGTGTTTGCTCAGTGTTGAATGAATCTTTATTGATTGTTTCAGATGAACAAGAAGTGTCTGGCAGCATCATCTACACGGTGGAGCTGCAGAGGTACGGAGGTCCGCTGGGAATCACCATCTCCGGCACAGAGGAGCCCTTTGACCCCATCATCATCTCCTCACTGAGCAAAGGAGGGCTGGCAGAGAGGTACACACACACACACACACACACACACACACACACACACACACACACACACTCATACATAAGAATTAGGATGTAAATATAAGGATGATTTTTTTTTGTGATTGAAGTATTTAAATGCTAAAGTGTGCTTTGGATTCTTGTGTAGGTTTAGATCTTGAATGTTTCCTAGATCTTAACTCTGTTATATGTTTAAACATGTTTACGACATAAATAATGTCACTGATGTCACTCAATAACTTTTTGAAATAGTCGAAAATGAGAGAAAGTAATAATAACAAAAACAGTTAAAACATTAAAAGTGACATTTTGACCAAGACCAACCAGTGAAACAATCTGCTTCAGAGTGCTGAGGAAAGAGCAGTCTGCCAGTTAATACGTTCTTTTTAGTAAAACTTTAACTGTCTTTAAATGAATGATGAAGTCAAACAGTGACAGATGTGTTCAGATCGGGATGAAGTGGAGAATGTCGCCATCTGCTGTTGACAAATAACATTAAAATTTTATTACGCCTCAACATCATTTTCTTTCTGATTAGTTTATTTACTTTTATTTTCTTTTTGGTTTTTTTATCTTGTTTTTATTTTGTATGTGTAATCAGATTGAAATATATATTTACCTTTTTTTTATAATGGATTCGAGAGTGAGCTGAGTGTGTATTCCTGTGTGCTGTTGTGGACTGTAGGACCGGTGCGATCCATGTAGGAGATCGTATTCTGGCGATCAACAGCAGCAGCCTGAAGGGGAAACCTCTGAGTGAAGCCATCAGTCTGCTGCAACAGGCCGGAGAGACGGTCACGCTGAAGATCAAGAAGCAGGGAGAACGTACGTACTTATACACACTGCTCAGATTCCTTGTATTTTATCTCAATTAAGAATAGAATTTTTGTACATATGATCTTTTTCTTCTTAGCCCGTCCACACAGAAAGAAATATACCAAGTAAACACAAAGGAAGATGAAAAAATACAAAAACAAAATACCACTTTCCTCCTAAAATCTGTGATAACAAGACATAAATGTAGAACATAGTCCCTCTGTCGTCTTATGTTTCATTCACTGGTCCGTCTTGAAATAATACTGTCGTGTCCATGTGAACACTGAAGAGTTCCTGGTGGCTGTAATCGTTCCTCCAGGTCGCACTGACTGTGCAGTGATCACTTGTTGTAGGAGATGGAGGATAAAATCTGCGGCTCACAGTCTGAACCTGCCTGATTGCTGCAATTTGTGTCAAAATTCAGACTCTTTCTCGGATTCATTCGGGTTCATCGTGAATAAACGTCTGCTCTGAGAAATCACAGAATAAAGAGGCTTCTTCTAACTCCAGAACTTGCCTGAGAATCGTCACATTTTAGGTTTTCTTTAGTATCAAAGTCATCCACTGACACTTGTCTCTACTTCCATTTTGCAATCTGCAATTTTAACTAAATATAAACGAATATAAGCTAAAAAAAAAGTGCTGAGGTCAGAGCAGAGTGTCAAAACAAACACAGACAAAGCTAAACTTTTGGTTTTCTAATAACAAAGCTTTATCTCTCTTTAGTGTCAAGCCCGAAGTCCTGTGTGATTGGTCCAGGCCTGGGGGCGGGACTTGGGCAGGAACACCAGGACGGGGAGGAGGAGCCTGTCGTCATGGTTGCACCTCTGTCAAGCCAGAGACCCTTTAACACTCTGCCGTCAGTGGACAGCGCTGTGGAGTCCTGGGACGGATCCAACATGGACAGCAGCTTTACCACCCCGGGTAGAACACTGACCTCTGACCTCTGACCCCCTGATCTTTACCTTCAAGTTTACAGTCAACACTGCTACTAATGACTGTAGTAATAAAATATTTCTGTGTGTGTAGCTCCACCATTTCAGTCGTCTCCGTACACTTTCCACGAGTGGCGCAACGCCAAGACAAGCAACAGCCAATCATCTTCCTCCACTCGCCAGAGAGCCAATCCGCTGTCAGATCTGGGTCTGAGTGATGACGACTGGGAACGCCCACCGCTTGGAGGGTGAGACAGAGAGAGAGAGGGAGAGACAGACAGAGAGACAGAGAGAGAAAGATCTGATATACGCGTAACGATAGATATAATTATATAGCTATAATCAGATCGTTACAGGTGAGGGAATATAAACGTCTGAGAGTTTGTAAAAAAAATCTCAACACAGGAAAAATCCTGCTTTTACATGAAAGCAGGAGGAAAAATAATCAAATGAGAGAAGATTGAACAGTAGAACAGACACAGACATTTTTCTACGCTGAAGACTTCAAGTACATTTTCATGATTATACATTGACCTGCAGGACTCCACTTGTAGTGGAGTATTTTCAGTGTGGTATTAGTACTTTTACTTAAGTAAAAGATCTGAATACTTCCTTCACCACTGGGAAGCTGCCAACAGTGTGTTCTTTTTGTTCCCAGTTTTTTATCCATGAAGTAAAATCATGGACACCATGTTTCAGTGCAAACTCCTTTTGGGGTCACATTAATTAAGACTGGTGTAATAATTCTAATAAGTACGGCTGTAGTTTCCCCCAACATTAGCGTGTTAGCGTTCCCTATTCAGATCAATGGGAGTTGCTAGCAGCGAGCTAACAGCAGTAACAGCAGTGTGTCTCTGTCTGCAGAGCCTGTAATCTGCCCAGCGGTCTAATCACTGACAGCAGGTACCACACTGACCTTTGACCTTTAACCCCCACATGGTCCTCTGTCACCCCTCTGTACTCCAGCAGAAACCCTCACCTGGTGACCTTTGACCCCTGCCTCACCGACACATACACCTGATGGGCGTGTATGTCGTCACTGCACATGTCCCCACCTGTCGTGAAAACACAACTCTTACCAGCATGACCTGTTCGTCACCAGTCCTCCTCTGTGTGTGAATCATCAGCATGCTCTTCTCTCTGACTGGTTGACCTTTGACCTTTCCCCCAGGTTCACTGTGGGGCATGATGGGACGGAACCGGACCAGGAGGAGAACTTCTGGTCTCAGGCTCTGGAGGATCTGGAGACCTGCGGCCAGAGCGGCATCCTCAGAGAGCTGGAGGTGAGTAGTACTGTTACTACTATTAGACATGTTAGCAGTAGTAGTAGAATTAGTGGTACTGAGAGAGCAGTTACAGTAGTATTAATAGTTGTAGTATGAGTTTGAGTAGTATTCGTAGGACTGGGTATAAGTGAAATTCTTTGATACTAGTTTAAATACGATACCAGAGTTTCGTTCCAGAGCAATACTTTTATTAACCTTTTTATCTGAATACAAGTAGCTGTATAAGAAATCATAAATAAAACTGTAAATATTTTTCTTAAAATCAGAAACAGAATCAAAGATTAAAGAATGAGTGAACAAAATTACAAACAGCGCTAAAGACACGTTTTGTTAAAAGTGTTGTAGTTTGAAAACCAGTTTGCTTGGAATCATTAATTTTGACAGTTTGGTCTTAAACTGATGCAATATGATCATATTGCCCACCCTGAATAGTAGTACTAGTAGTAGTAGTAGTAGTAGTAGTAGTTTAGTGGTACTAGCTAACAGTATTCATTCTGCTCATGCTGAAAGAACTAGATGTTTGTTGGAAATGCAGCCGTTAAATGGAGTAACTGAGCTGAAAAGAGAAATGACTCCTTCTCTTCCAGGAGTCTGGAAAGGAAACGCACCTCCTCACTCTGGTATCCTCCTCCCTCTCCACTACTAACTCTCCTCCTGTCCCCTCCTCTCTCTCCTCTCTGTAACTGGAGTCTTAGCGTCGTGAAACATCAGACATGTTAGCTGTTTTTGAATGTGACCCTAACTGCACCCCAGCAGCAAGCTACAGACCATGGTGACGTCATTGTGACATCTTAGTGACATCACCCAGCTTCTGACCAATCACGTGGCAGAGTCATGTTGCACCGGGCATGGCAGTTTGAGCAAGGCATGCTGGGAGAGCTTGTGCAAGGCCTGATGGGTAGTTTGTTTTGCCAGTCATGAAGCAGATCTGTCAAGTCATGCATGCGTCTGATGAGTCCTTGATTCTGACTGGCTGAGAAGTGGGCATCTGTTGAGTGATGTGAGAAGACTCGGGTAATGTCAGTGTAAACAAGAGCGGATTCTTGATTCAGGAGTAGATATTTATACTGAAAAACCCAAAGATTCTGGTAGTTGATCCCTCAGCAGGAAGAACAGTACATCAGTCAGTAGATCCTACCAGCTGAATTAACAGTAGATCATCTCAATCAAACCAGGAGTCGTTCTTATCAGCAGATCCTGTCAGTAAATTTATTTAAAGAAATGTCAGCAAATTCAGATCAAACCACAGAGGATTGAGTCAGTAAATCTGTAATGTAGTTGGCCTGTTAGATCCTTTTAGGGGATCCTGTCAGTAACTCTGTCAATACAAACAGGTGAAGATCCTCTGAGACAAAACAACAGTAGATCATCTCAGGACAAACTATAGTGGATCATTTCAGAAGAAAGCACTACATCAAGTCAGTAGATGATACCAGTTGAAGCCCAGTCAACAGAAACAGACAGATGGTAACTAAATATGAAAAAGTCTAAACAACTGGACTAGATCCTGTCAGTCGATCGGAAACAACTGTAGATCATAGAAACATAACGTCAGAAACAGCAGGAGAACCTGTCAGTAGAACAGCAGTAAATCCCATCAGAAGAAGAAACAGTAGAATCTGTTCTCCGGTGTCAGTAGAGATCTGTCCTGTCCTTGTGTGATCATGGCAACTGGAGTCAAAGGTCGGACTCCCAGGATTCCTTTGACCTTCATGTTTTTGAAGGATCAAACTAACTGTTTTTGACTGGCTGTCTGTGATTTGATGTTTTTGATTGGCTGTCTCCAGGCAACCATCATGTCAGGCTCCAGTCTCAGTCTGAACCATGACCCCACCCCCCTGCGCAGCACCCTGGGCCGCCAGGCAAGCTTCCAGGAACGAAGCAACTCCAGACCACAGGTAACCAGGGCTGACCTCCAACCTCTGATGTTACCCTTGACCACACCTGTGTTATTCTATATCATAACCTAAAAGTGAGTGTTTGTATATGTAGCGTTTTAAGGAATTATTCTTGTGCCTTTTCTCAGGTGACAGCTCGGTCCAACACCTTGCCCTCGGACCCCCAGCGCCGAGCCTTTGCCATGAGGAAGATGAGGCAGGAAGTCAACGAGATTCTGAACCAGAACCCTGTGGAGCTCCACAAGGTGACGTTTGACTCTTTGACACCACATTGCAAAGTGACATTAAACTGCTTGTTGTGAATCTAACAGAGTGTGTATCTGCATTTGTAGCTGACTCTAGAGAAGGCCTCAGATCTGGAGGATTTTGGCTTCAGTGTTTCTGACGGCTTGTTGGACCGTGGTGTTTACGTTAGCAACATCCGACCAGGAGGCCCGGCAGAGCGAGGTGGTCTCCGAGCTTATGACCGAATACTACAGGTACAAAACACAAGTATATACAGACACACTAGCACCACTGTGAAGTAAACACAAAATACAGCTGAGGCTCATAGGAATGTCATTAGTTTTACAGGTATTTGCTCATAAACCAAAGGGTCGAAATATTGATCTGATGAGTGCACAAGACAAAAAGTTAAGAGCTCACCAAAGTTATCACAATTCATCTTGCGGGGAACATGAATGTGTTCATGGGACTCAACCCAGTAGTTGTTGAAATATTTCAATCTGGACCAAAGGGGTGGACCGACCGACCGACTGGTATTTACAGAGTCATGCTGTTAGCATGGCTACTAAAAAAGACACTAGCTCCTGAAAAACACACCGCTCGGCCACAATTACTAAAACTCTCAACAAGAGGATGTTGGCCTCCACCCACATTAACCATTCACATTTTATGTCTTCCAGATTAACCACGTGCGGACCAGGGACTTTGACTGCTGCCTCGTCGTTCCATTGATCGCCGAGTCTCCAAATCGTCTGGAACTCGTCATCAGCCGAAACCCCACCTCGTCCTCCCTGCTGGCCAATCACACTGACGGCACCACCAACAGTAGCCACTCCCCTCAGCCAATCGGCAGTGAGCTGGGACAGTCTGAGCTATCCAGTGGCCAGGGAGAGGATGGTGGTCCAATCAAGTGGACCCAACCGGGAGACGGGCTGATGGCAGGGCTTGGGGTGGGGCTTGGGGTGGGGCAGGTGAATAATAAATCCTTATAGCAGACAAAAACTGGATGAAACTGGATTAAACCAGTTCTAACCAGACTGGACTGGAGAGGTCAACTAAGACAACAAAACAACAAAGTTGAATTAAACTGGTTTAGACCCATCCAAACTGGTTCAGAGTGGACCCCCCATGGTGCTACACACCCTCTGGATGAACTTTGATCTTTGACCACTAAAGTTTGACCTTTGAACTGCTAAAGCAGCCTGAAAGCACACTGATGGACTGGAGCAACTCCTCACCTTTTAACCTGAAACAGTTCTGCATACTGGTCCCACTGGTGTCTGCCTACTGGAACCAGAACTATGACTACTGATCTGACTGGAATCACTGGAGCTACTGGTCTAACTGGTCAAAGAGCAATGGGTACTGGTTCTGTTAGCCTATCGCCATGGCTACTGATTCTACTGAAACCAGAGCGACAGTCACTGTCTAAGATTAATAGTTACTGGTTCTACAAGCCTAGAACTAGGGCTACTGGTCCTACTGAAGCCAAAGCCACAGCCTGTTGTCTTACTGGTCCAAGACACATGGGCTCTGGTCTTAGTGGTGACAGAACCATGGATACTGGTCCAGCTGAAGCCAGAGCCACAGAGAGTGGTCTTACTGGTCCAAGACATGGTTCCTGTTTATGGTCTTAGTGGTCACAGAATCGTGGGTACTAAGCCAGAGCCATGACCACAGCTTCTACGAGTTCAGAGCTGTGGCTACTGGTCCATTTGGTCTTACTAGAACAGAACCATGGGTTCTGGTTGTTCTGGCTGAGAACCACAGCAGCACAAAGACTGATGAGACTCCAGAATCCAGGACCTGCTGATGGACAGACAGGTTGCCAAGGAGACTAGAGATGCTCCGATCAGGTTCTCTAGGGCTGATGTCATTGAGATCATCCAAACCAGTACTGATTATTGACTGGTTTTTATTCTTAAACATAAAAAAGCCTCCTGAATACGTAGCCCTTTTAAAACCCACCACTGTGATTTATTTCAAAGTCTTAAACTCATTGGTCCAAAATATTAATATATTTTGCTGCTACGCACTTCTAAAGTTACCATAGGCAACTCCTTAACCCCTCCATGTCTGAATAACACGAAGGAGTTCGAGCTTTCCAATCCATCGGGTTTATGATCAGACATGGTTGGGGTTTGGTGAGGATTTGGTGTAGGTCAGGTCAGGATAAAAATCTAAAAGGATTATTGGACTATGTTTGGTAGCCAGGTATCAAAAAAGAAAACACAGCATGAGAGACTTTAATCAGCGGCCAATTTATGCACAAAAGAAGTGGACGTAGCCTCCGGTGTGAAGCCAATGCGGAAGTGCCTTAAAACTGCATTCTTTCTAAAGGCCAGTAGGAGGCAACTCCAATGGTTGCAAAAAGAAGTAAAGAATTGAATAGAACTCTGAGAAAATAACCCTACTTCTCATTCGATTTATTATAGGGTGGTCAATTTGGTTGTAAGCCTGTTTTTTGCTACCTAAAATTAGTATCCAAATTAATATTACAGTTGATGTTAGTGAATTACAGACACACCTTGATACCTTGATAACCACGCTAGCTAGGTAGTGAGAGCGTTAGCTGATAACTTGTTTGCTATGCTGAAGATACCTGGCCCCACCAGGCTGTTAACCTGTGTCAACTATCGGCTCTGGGTCATCGTAGCTATTCAGTCAAAGCCTGACTAAAAGGTCAATTTAACCAATAAGCTAACGATATTTGTTTTGTGTTTCTGGCACATATGACCATGTTGAAGTGGATTGGTTAAGTAAACCCCAAACTCTACCCTCTTGTCCAAATATGGTATCTTCTGGCTCCAAAAAACTAAGATGACAACGGCCAAAATGCCAAACTCGAAGCTTCAAAATGCTCCACAAACCAGTGGGTGGCGCCATGGTGGCTACGTCGACTCCTGTTATGATTATTTATGATAGTGTGACAAAAATAGAGTCATTTCCAATAATTATCAGCTGATACTGATCGGGGCATCTCTAAAGAAGTGGACATGAGGAAAGAGGGTTTATTGTTTTTGATTTTAGTTCTGTGCCATGAACGAGCTGCCGACTGGAAGAGTAATAATAATCATGTTAACAATAATAATGATGATGATGATGATGATGACACTGAGCAGTTCAATAAGAATCTTTTTCTACTGTTTACACCTGTTGGACTGGCCACACTGTGTGTATGTATGTGTGCGTGTCTGTGTGTGTGCTTGTACGTTATGTGTGTGTGTTCAACACAAGGCCAGTTAAGCCCCTCCCACCTCAATTCCTCGTCTTGGCTTTGCCCCGCCCCCCACTTCTTCCCTCGACCAATAGGCAGCCAAGATTACAAACAGGCGGCAGTTCTGAGAGATTCAGCTGATTGGCTGGAACCAATCAGAGAGAAAAAAAAAACTTCCCTGCCTGTGATTGGTTCTCTCCAACACACAAACAGACCAATCAGCTCCCAGGAAGAAGCCAAGCATGCCCCCACCCGACTCCCCCGACCCCCCACCCCCCAGTAACAGTGATCTATTATGCTAATCGATCGGTGTGTTTTTTGATTGACTGTTGTCAGTTTTCTCTGTTTGTTTGTTTCCATGGCGACTGAACCTGAAAAGATGTAAAATAGATTAAAAAATGGTTCAGTCCCTTCGCTGTTCACATCAAAACCATTGAACCCCGAAAACCTTCACCTCATAATCACCAAACAACGTTACACAAGAAAAAAGTCCTGATGAAACAGGAAACCTGTGACAGTAAATACCTGTGTGTGTGTGTGTGTGTGTGTGTGTGTGCGTGTGTTTATTTTGGAGTGATGTCAACATCTTCCTGCTCTCACCTCCGTCTGAACTCACTATTTAAACTGGCCAATCAGAACCCTCCCTCAGCACCAACCACCAGTAGGAACCCTCCCTGAGTTTAACAGCCAATAGCTTTCTACTGAAGCGCCTGTACTTTGGATCGGAGAACTGTGATTGGCTGTGACTCTGCAGCAGCTGTGATTGGCTGTTTGACTCCGTCCAAACTTTAACTGTGATATTTTGAATCTGAAGCACAGTGCTAGCATATAGTTAGCATGTGGCTAGCAGACACTAAGCACAGGGCTAGCATAAGCCTAACGTGTGGCTACCATAAGGTAAACACACACACAGCACAAGGCTAATACTGGCTATGGTTACCACCTAGCAAACACACGCTAACCATCTGGTAAATATATGGTTAGCACTCAGCTAACACAAGGATAACATCTAGTCAACATACCTAGATGTTAGCACATGGCTAACCTAGGGCCAACACCTGGCTAATACAGCCAGTGTATGGTCAGCACACACCTAGCACAGAGCTAACATAGGGCTAACATCTGGTAAACACAGCTAATATTTGGTTAGCACACAGCTAACACAGGGCTAACACCTTGCTAACAGGTAATATGTGGTCAGCACACATCTAGGACAAAACTTATACAGGACTGTAGCTGGTAAACTTAGCTAGTATTTAGTTAGCACACAGCTAGCGCAGGGCTAACACCTGAGTAACATAATAACGTGGTAGAACATGACCAGTGCAAGGCTAACACAGGGCTAACACATGGTAAACGTTGCCAATATTTGGTTAGCACACAGCTAACATAGAACTAGCATCTGTTAAACATTGCTTATAGTTGTTTAGCACACAGCTAAAGCAGAGCTAACACCTGGCTAACACAGCTAGGTGTTAGTATAGGGCTAACACAACTGGTGTATGGTCAGTGGGCATTAGAATAAGGCTAACACGTGGTAGTGTATGTGGTTAGCACAGACCTGGAACACAGCTAAGACATGGTTAACAGCTAATATCTAGTTAGTTAACACAGGGCTAACACCTAGATAACACAGCTAGATGTTAGCACAGAGTTAGCATGGCTAGTATGCGGTTAGCACAGACCTAGAACAAGGCTATCAGAAGACTAACACCTGGTAAAGAAAGCTATCCTAGCACATGGCTGTTCCACCAATGGGAAAAGGCCACAGAGCTGAGGGGCGTGGCTTCAGGAGGGTTTGATGAGTGAGATAAAGCCATACACACTGTGTTTGTGTGCATGTATTAAGTGTGTGTTCGAGGGTGTGATAGTGTGTGTGTGTGTGAGAGTGTGTAACATTGCAGGGATTTGCACTCTAGTGATTCACCTCAGCAAGACGTCCGCCCACACACACACAGACACACACACACACATACACACACACAGACACACACACATGCATTGCACTGCCATTTGAAATAGTGGGTCAGATTAGTTTCCATGTAGCTTCACCAACCAACCAAACTGTATTTTTCTTTAAAGGAACAGGGATGTTGTAAAGTATTTTTGTACAAATTTAATACTTTGGTAGCATGACGTTCCTGGTGTTTGTCCTGTCGGGCTCCACTGCTCCTCCACCCCCCTTTGTATGGACAACTACTGAGCAACAATAAAGATGAAGACCTGCTGGGAGCGAAGGACTCCATGTTTGATTTGAAATAAACCTACAACACACCAATACTGTATATTGACATATTTACTACACTCAACAACAAATTGCCTATAAAACTTTTTAATGAGAACTACAATAATTATTATAGCTGCAACAAATATGTCACTGGTGTAATGTTGGAACGTTCATATTATGAAAATTAAATATAAAATAAAATAGACATTATCATCATCAATAGTCAACATTGACCATTTCATCGTTTTGTTATATTTATTATTTGTTTTTAATTTATCTATTACCACTTTTATGCTGTAATTCATTGTTAGTTATAATTGGATATGTTGGTTCCAGGCTAATCAATCAGTCAAGCTGTAAATATTTTTAACCATTAAAAAAAACCTAAAGAAATATGAGCTGATTATAAAAAATATACCATCGCATTATCTTTTTATTTTGTTATCTTTATTTTCTTGTTTTGATCAAATCAAGCAAGAAGATGCAGCTTACTTTGGTAAAACTAACAATCCCACAGTGTAAAAATACTCAGTTACAAGTAAAAGTCCTGCATTCATAATTTACTCAAGTTAAACTACAAAAGTATTAGCATCAAAGTATTATCTTAACCTTAGCCTTATGTTAAATTATAATGATATCTTAATTATTTGTTAAATACAGCTTGAATTGATAATCTCAACTGGAAATGTAACTAGAAAATAAAGTTATTAAATAAATGTGACGTAAAAAGTACAGCATTTGCCTCTGAGATGTAATGGAGTAGAAGTATAATGTAGCAGAAAAGATAGAAGAATAAGATAATAATAATAATAATATCAGAATTATTATGCGAACACAAATAATAGTGATGATTTTATTTTATTCAGCAAAAGTTAACGTTCAAATTAAACTGGATGTGACGTCTCCGCTCGGCGCTCGACTCTCCTGTCTGCTCGGTCAGAGTTCGCCATCTTTGGAATCCTCGGCGCTCGCTGAGCCGGTGATGGATTAGTCGGGTCTGTCCTCCGGTGTGTTGTCGCTTTTCGCACCTGCTTCTGTTTCTCCGCCGGTTTTCTGCAGCGTTTCTCCTCCGGCTCACCGGTGGAAACATTAACCGACCTCTCTACTGGATAAATAAAGGCCGAGCCCGGCAGGAAGCATGTCCACCGCCCTGGAGAGCTACATTAACCGTATCCTGCCGCCGCCGCTAGCCGGCTAACATGCTAACTGCCCGTCTGGATGAATGAATACATGCTAGTTAGCTTAGCGGTCAAGCTAGGAGGGATGTTTGTTTAGTTGTGTATGATCTTACGGTTGTGTAGCTTCTGTGTTCAGTGGTGCAGGAGTGTAGTTAGAGTCAGCAGCACGGTGGCTTGTTTTTATACAATTTAATATGTTAATTGAATGATTTTGTGCAGAAAAGTGTGTTGTTGCTTTAACTCGGTGTGGTTCAGGTACTGTGGCCATCATCACCTCAGACGGAAGGATGATTGTGGTGAGTTTAAAAACATCCTCAACTTCCTGTGTGTGTCTTTGCACTGGAATCATTCGTCAGTACATTGATTGATTGATCAGCTGTATAATAGTAGATGCTAGTGTTGATACTGTTTGAGATGTGTTCAGATGAACTTGTTTCTCTTAACTGGCAACTTCAGCTTGAATTCATCAGAGGTTGCTTGTAGTAAAAGTCTTTATGACGTTCTAATTGTTCTCTTTTCTCTTTAGAATATACACATTTGATTATTTCTGGAATCAAACTCGAGTTACAAGAGACACTTGTTCAGCTCAGGATAAATAGTTCTTTCTTTCAATGAGTCATTTATAAAATGTCAGAGGTCAGTGACAAATACTCATCACAGTCTCCAGAGCACAAGCTGATGTCTTCAAATGTCTCTTTTTGTCTGACCAACAGTTGACAACACAAACAGATTCAGTTTTACTGACATACAAGAAGAAAACCAGCAAATATTCACATTTGAGAAGCTGCATTCTAAATGCAAAAAATACGAAATGTGACCCAGAAATCCAATAAACCTAGTATTTTTTGGTCAGGTTCTGTTCTGCTGTCAACACCTCGTGTGTGTGTGTGTGTGTGTGTGTGTGTGTGTTTTCAGGGCACTCTGAAGGGCTTTGATCAGACCATCAACCTGATCCTGGATGAGAGTCATGAGCGGGTGTTCAGCTCCAGTCAGGGGGTGGAGCAGGTGGTGCTGGGACTCTACATCGTCAGAGGAGACAACGTGTGAGTGACTACTTACTATTCAGATTTATTCAGGTCATTTATTTCAGTAAAAGTACTATTACCACACTGTCAAAATACTCTGTTACAAGTAGAAGGCCTGTATGGAAAATGTTGCTTCAGTAAATGTCTGTAAAATGTATTCAAAGTAGAAAAATGTCCTGTGTGACTGTTCTACTATTCTTAGATTATTGTTAAACTTCAAAGGAAAAACAGCAAATCTTCACAATTGAGAAGCTGGAACTACAAAATGTTTCTACAAAATAAATGACAATTATCAATGAAACAATTATAAAAATAGTTGATATTTAGTTTTCTGGCAGTCAACTAATTGACAGTCGTTGGTTGCAGCTCTTCATGAATGAATATCTAATTGATCCATTGATAATAAATGTGTACCTGTGGGTGTCTCAGGGCGGTGATCGGAGAGATCGACGAGGAGACAGACTCCACTCTGGATTTAGGAAACATCAGAGCCGAGCCGCTCAACTCTGTTGTCCACTGACCTTTGACCCCGGCTTTCTGTCTCCATTTGAACAGATGACAGCATGACTCTGTGTGTGTTGTAGGAGTCTGTTTCCAGAGCAGGTTTACTGAGTTATTTTCGTTAAATAAAACCGAAAATGAAAAAGCTGCATCCAGAAACCTCAGTGAACCTTCTTCTATTAACAGACTCCTGAACTGACATGTTTCTGTTTGTATTTTTTTATAAATAAAGAAGTGAATTGTTGGAGTTGTTAGAGTAACTTTTTTATGCTTGGAGTCAGTTTTTGTCAGATTGAAATTGTTTAATAAAGTTTCATTTCTCATATTTTGACAAAGCCTCTTTGTTTGTTTCTTGTGTTTTCACAAGTATTCCACCAGTCTTCAGAAAATAATATAACAAAACTAAATTTTGTGGAAATGTTGGAAGATATCCCCACTTTCATTTCAGCACATCTACAGTTACTGTCTGTCTCTACAGAAACACTCGACCAATCCAGCTTCAACAACATGAAATACATGACCAAGTTAACAAGCCTACAAAAACTGAGTGGCTTACAAACATGTTGTGTTCAGGACCACCCACCAAGTCAGGAAAATTGGCAACAGTCTCTCATCAAATCTTTTTATTCATGTCAGCAGGAAGCAGAACAGCAGCAGTTTGTTAATGAGGCAGCAGTGATTCGAGGTAATTTATTCACATTTCATCAGTTTTACAGGCAGACCAGTCAATCTGTCGTTTCCATCTTTGTCATGAACATTTCGGTCTGTCTCAGCAGTCATGGAATGTAACTTAGTCTATTTACTCAAGTACTGTACTTAACTACAAGTTTGAGGTACTTCTTCTACTTTAGCAAAGAGAGAGGAGGAGGATGGCTAAGCTGTCATCAATGATGGAGAATGACTGCCACCCCCTGCAGGACCCCGAAGGAGCGATATCGCAGGTCTTTCCTTCCTCAGACTCTACAACCAGCTCTGCTCCCAGTAGACCACACTCCTGATTATGTCACTACACTTATTTATTACTGTGCAATAGTTCATTTCATCTCAATGATTGAGTGACAGGTTTATAACAGTAGCTTAGTAATCACATGCTGATACTGGTGGTTTGTTATTGTTGGTGTTTGAGTTAATAAGTAAAAGTGTGAAAACGTGTGTTACTGAGGCAGCAGAAGTTCTTTCACCAAAGTCTGAGTGTGTTGTGTTTGGGTGTCTTCATGTGATCCCAGAGTCAGAGCGTTCTGCAGCCGGGTGATCTGCACTGGAGTCGGAGCCGGATCCTCAAAATGGAGCTGCAGCCAGGTGACGCCTGAAAATACAACACAAAACAAACACCATGAGGAGTTTAACAGGACCGTCCCTGAACTCATCACCATCATCATCATCAGCCTCTCACCTTTCTTGACCCTCTGACCCAGGGACACCTGTAGCTCCGCCCCCACACTGTGATTGACAGGTTCTCCGGCCTTTGATCGTCCCGCCCCCAATTTATGAAGCACTTCAGCTAAAACCAAACCATCAACATCCACAACTACACCTGCAGAGATGTAGAGAGAAACTTCAGCCTCAAGAGTGATCACTGATCAATTATTCACCAGTCACATTAATGTTGATCAATGTTAACAACCTAAATGACCAGGTTTTTTTTTTAGCTCCTTTAACGTCCCACTTTTTATTGAAAATGTCATTTTTAAAATCATCCACTAGCTGAATCTTTATAACCTGGTCAACATTGTGTTTGTGTTCCAGCATGTAAATTCTTTGATATTTAACAGTCTGCTGCTGAACAGAAACCTTGTTAATACAAGAGGTCATGAAATTTACATGATAATTATTTCCATAAATATAAAAGTAAATATATAAGTACGCAAGTAAAAACACAGTAAAGATACAAGTATCTAAGTATATAATTGATAAATAGGAATAGTTTTTGATAGTTTTGCTCATTTCTGTGTTGTTTTCATTTCTACCATCAGCAGAAGTCTTCAACTCCATCTGATGCTCAGATTTTCTCAGGACCGTGAAGTAATCTGTGTGGGCGGAGCAAAGCGACCGAGCCGTCTCATTGGTCACTCCCTGAGCCTCCATCATGGCCTGGAACTTTGACAGAGCAGCTCCACCAATCACAGCATCAGAAATCTGTCTTCTGCCCTCTGATAGGTCAGACACCAAGCCAGTCATCATCAGCAACACACCGCCTGCAAAAAAAACGGCAACAAAATTTATTACGTTTATTTTATTGACAATTAGAATAAAAACAACGTTAGTTTTATGAAACAGCGAGTTAAAAGAAAATTATCCTTTTTTCCTGCTATAAATATTCCAGTTACAGCAAGTTAATTGGCAGTTTATTTATCTCATTCCTCCAGAATAATTATGATGATTAGGAAATTAAATTGACTAAAATTTGAGTGAAGTTTGGTTGATGAAGCTTCAGACGAGCTGATGATGAAGCTAAATGTTTGTTACTGAGGAAACAGTCGGTTCACTGCTTCATTTACCAACGTTAATCAGTAAGTTAATGTCAGTGTTTTATTTGTTGCGTTTCTGTCAGTTTGTTTGTTTCAATAACAGATGAAAGTTTCATGCTAACTTTAGCTTTTAGCCTTTAGCTGCAGTCAGTTTCATTCTGTGTCACATTTAACAACATTGAGAGATAAAACGATTAGTTGATTAAATAACTGACAAATATTTAAGAGCTGTAACTGAACATTATTTTCATCAGTGGCGGTTTGTCAATAGGGGGCGCTAGAGCAATGTGTCTGGCTGATGGTTTTTCAGCGTCCACGTTGGTTTTATTTGGTTTATTGTGTAAATACAGAAGTTTCAGAGCCGCTGAACAAATGACTGTGTTTGTATGTTCTTCAACGTTTGGCTTGCATGTGACTTCATGCTGCTCTCTAATTGGTCACTTAAAGATTCTCCTCCGGGCGCAGCTCTCTGCGTCTCTGGTGAATCAACATTTTTTAAATGGCATTCTTCATCCAATCTGATTGATTCGCGACACCTGTCAATCAAAGTCACACCCTTAGCCGCCTAGATGCGCAGGCGCGACCGCAACGGTCACTCACGCGAACTCACGGAAGCGGCAGAGTCGGACGTATTTTCAGGAGACACTGGCAGTTTCAGAGGAAACAATGGGAGCAAAAGAAAATTCGCTAATTTTCTTACAAAAAAATCCTTTCACGAGACGTTCGCTGGAGGAAAAACAGCGGATAAAGGAGTTTGGACCAACCAGACTGAAAAATCCAGCAACAGGCAAGTGACCGTGGACGGAGCTACATCCGGGGCTTCTCCCGCTTCTGTTCCGCCGAACACAGTTAGCTAGCTGGGTGAGATGTTAGTGAGGCTTTTTATTGTTTCCCTGCTCGATTCTTCAAAGTGTTGGCACTAAAGTTTTGTGGACAACAACGGGGGTCAGAGAGCTGAAACATCTCTCTGAAAGTAGCCGTCGCCATCTTGACAGTAGCTTGAAGCTCAGATGTTCTGGCAGAGTTAGCATTGAGCCGTTAGATGAGGGCTGTAGAACGAAGAGCTGACAAACATCCTCACATCCTGTCCAGAATAACAGACTGTGTGAAATGTTGTGGGGCCTTTGAGTTGGCTTTACGTGGCCGTGATGAGAGTGGGAGCTCTGTCGGGATGTTGTTGGTGGATGTTGTTGCCTCTGGATGGAGCTTTGAAAGAACAGCTGGAGAAGCCACTGTTTTTAAGGCTACTTTTAAATCTGTTTCATGTGATAATAAACCTTTTAGACAAATTAACAATCATAGATAATTGAGGTCAAACTAATTAATCACTTAATCAGATTAAATGATAATGAAGATCATCAGTTGCAGTCCTGAAAAACATTTACTACATTAATTATTGTTGTGATCTGCAGCTTCGTGGCTTTTATCTCTAACGTTTTGTGACAAGATGTGAGTTTGACATTTAATAGTCAGTGAATGATACAGAATTTAGTAAATAAATTCACTCTGAATAGCAGTTTGATTTATTAACAACAGAACTGAAACAATCAGTCAGATCGAAAATGAATCTGCAACCATTTTGATAATCATCATTTTCAAGCTCATCAAGCAAAAATGCCAAATATTTGTTGCTTTTCTTATGTTTCTTATCTGAAAATAAATTGAATCTCTTTGTGTTTCAGACTGTTGATCAAACAGAACAGGACCTGGACACGTCATGTTGGACTCCAGGAAATTGAGGTAGGCTGATGTTTATATGTAATATTTAGATCAGAAACAACTGAATTTCTTAAACTTGAATTTAGTATTTAGATTTTTGGACACTTAATAAACCCCCAAATTTGAATGAGCTTTTGGAATTAAAACTATAAATCCAGATGGAACAGACCATGAAGAGTAGTTCAGTGGACAAAGTATCATCGTTACCCAGAGTTGTGACCAGCTCCATCAGGTCGTCGGCTCCGTTTCCCTTCAGCGTCTCCAGAGACTCGATCACCTCCAGACTGTTGCCCACACAGCGACCGATGGTCCCGTCCATACAGCTGAGCGCCGCCCCCGTACGCATGCCCAGACTGTTTCCTACGTTCACCTGAAACCACACCGACAACCATTATCATCATGAGCAGTTTGAACAACTTGTACAACGACTTTTTCTAGAAACATTTATCGCTAAATCATTCTTTGTCTGTCGTCACTTATGTTATTGTCCAGGGACCAAAAGTCAAAACACTACTGTTGCATTCAAGGACACTCTAAGATTTGAAAGTGCTGCATTGACAAATTGATTTTTTTTTTATGTTTTACACAGCGTCCCAACCTTCTTGGAATCAGGGTTGTTCTTACTAATAACTGTGCGAGTTCTTTCGCACTGTCCAGGTCTTTATACAGAGCAGCTCGTCCAAACTTTACATCCAGCACCAGAGCAGACAGAGACTCGGCTCCTTTCTTTGAGATAATAGAACCTGAAACAACAACCACACATTTAAAATCGTATTTAATGATCAGAGCTGCTGTAGTTGTACTTGTTAGTAGTGTTATACCAGTGATACCAGTTCAGTACCAGTGATCAGTGGTAAGCTGTCCACAGTGTTGGTGGTGTCTCGTAGAGCATACAGGACTCGATCTGCAGGAACCAGTGCTTCAGTCTGACCCACAATGCAACAGCCCACAGAGTCCAGGATCTCCAGAATCTGCACAGTCAGCACGTTATAACACTTGATTAATGCAGTACAGAGGTCCAGATGAAACTTCCTCTTTAATCATTGTGACTTTGGACATGGTGATCCATGTAATGGTTGTTCTGGACACAGTTGTGGCTCACACAGCTTGTTGTTCATGAACTCGTTGATAAAAGAAGAGTTTGTTGCACCTGTGCTGATGATTGGTAGATGTTGAATCCTGGAATTGATTCCAGTTTGTCCAGAGTTCCTCCTGTATGGGCCAAGCCCCGCCCACTGATCATAGGCACCTGTCAAACACACGCCTGAGGTTATGACATCATCAAATCAATGACTGTCTCAGCAGGTGCGATGTGTGTGCAGGTATGTTTACCTTACAGCCGCAGGCAGCTAGCGCAGGCGCTAACACCAGGCTGACTTTGTCTCCCACTCCTCCTGTTGAGTGTTTGTCAACCACCAGCCCCGCCCACTCCTTTGGCCATGACATCACTTCCCCCGATGACATCATCTCCCTGGTCAGGGTCTCAATCTCCGTGTTGATCATTCCCTTCTGCCAGATGGCCATGAGCATGGCCCCTGGACAGACACAATGCAGGCGATGAAGTGACGTCAGGAGAGCGTTTGAGTGTTTGAGTTGGACTGTTTGTACCTGTCTGGGCTTCCTGGATGGTTTTGTTTGTCACAGTCTGGATGAAGGTTCTGATCTCTTCATCACTCAGGGCTCCTCCGTCCCTCTTCTTCTTGATCAGATCTGGGATGGAAAGCATGTCAGTCTGGAGACAAGAAACAGAAGAAGGCGATCAGATCACTATATTATATACATTGTTTATTTACAGTATAAACATCAACCTCATAAACACCTTCATTTAAACAGACTTTTACTCAAACCATTAAAACCTCAGATTAAAAACTCAAACAAGTGAGAGTTTAACAGTATTAATACCTCAAGATAAACCTGATTAACAGTGATGGAGGAAGTATTTAGATCCTTTACTTCAGTGAAAGTACTAATACCACACTGTAAAAATACTCCAAACCTTACTCAAGTAAAAGTATGTAAGTATTATCAGCAAAGTGTACTTAAAGTATGAAAAGTAAAAGTACTCATAGTGCAGTAAAATGTTTCCTGTCAGTGTCGTTTGTTGAAGTCAGAGGACTCATTTCTAAACTAACGTCAGTTCGTGTTGGACAGAAGAGAGAGAGGTCACTTTCCACAAAACCTGTCCTGAGTCACACAGTTACATAGAAATCAGTCCACAGGCCATTAAAGGCGAAAGAGGAAGCTCTCGTTTTTCAAGTTCTTTTACATTCTTACAAAATAGCATTAATGTGTCTGTGTCATTTTCCTGCTGGAGATGTTGAAGCTCATTGAACGACTTTATATCCTGTCGGCCGCTTTCATCTCCAGCAACGAGCATCAGATTGTAGAAGATCATCATGTGTTTGTAGCCTGGTCGTCCTGTGAGAACCACGTATCTCTACAAAGCTTCATGAGAAAAACAGCCTGTTTTCAGCTTTGTGTCGATGCTTTTTGATCCAAGAGGCTTTTTAAAGAGTTGATTCAGCTTCAGAAGGAGGAGAATTTTCTCATGAAGGAAAACTTCATCCTTCACTTTATCACAAACATTCAACATCAACACATCTGGAGATACGTGGTTTTCACTGGACAGGCAACTGTCATATGGAAAGTAACTATGTGGAGTAAAAAATACAATATTCCCAGCAGAAATGTAGTAGAGTAGAAGTATAACTAGTAAACTAAAAGTACTTCAGATTTGTTCTTCAATGTTGAGTTAAATCAATGAGTTACTTTTCAACACTGATTAACAAACATTAAAACCACAGAAACTGAAACAAAACAGTTTTTTGTGACCGAGCAGACAACACACACACACACACACACACACACACACACAGTGTCATACCTGCTCTGGTGTTTTCAGTTCACTCACTCCTATCGATCCTGCAGCTCAGCTTTAAGCAACTTGTGGTCAACAGTCTGCTGAGAAACAAGGAGGGGGGGATGATGAACAGCCAATAAGAATTCAGCTCCTGAGTCTACAGAGTAAGCCAGATGAGCCAATCAGGTTCTGAGTGTGTGTTGGTTTATCTCTCAGGTTACTGTCGACTTTTGTTGTCAGGTTACAACATAGAATAATAATATCAATAATATAATATAATATAATAAAACACCCTGAATTGAGTGTTTCTGCATAATTTCTACTTTTACTTTTGATATTTTAAGTAAATTTTGCTGATAATACTTTTGTACTTTTACTTGTAATGGAAGTATTTTTATACTGTGGTGTTTTTACTTAATTAAATTGAGTAAAAAAAACCTCCATCTTCTAATCTGTCAAAAGCCAATTTCAAACTCTTCCTTTAAATCTGGTGATCATGACTTTCTTATCTAAGATATCAGTTTATCTTGAGTTCGTATCGTTATTTCATTTCCTTCAAGGTGTTTCTGTCTCCAAATTGAAGTGAAACTCCTCATTCATTAACTCAGCTTTCAGATTTCGTGTCCAAACAAGGTCAGAGGTCATAAACCTGTTGACTCTGTGCTAAACTGAGAGCTCTTAATGTGAAAGAACCACACAGGAAGCAGAGCGTTAACTTTGTAATAAATGACAGTTTATTATAAAGATTACAATCTGTTGTGTTGCAGAGCTCATCAGTTGTCATTGTGTGCTCTTCAGTTTTTAGAAAAGGGAAGAAAAAACTACAAGTACACACACGCCACTCACTCCAGAAGAAACTACAAACATACTGTAAAAAGAGGAAGCTAGAAATGAGGAGGAGGAGGAAGGGAACCATAAAACCATTATAACCAGGTGAATATCAGGAGGAGGAAGGTTTGACACGCGGGTTAGAAAGCCGGGATTCTCAGCCAATCAGCAGGAAGCTGAGGCGTTACCATGGTGAAGCCAGTCAACGCTATCAAGATGCTGCGGCAGCCATTTTGGTTCTTTATTCCATCTTTAATCCGATCGTTCTGGTTCTCTTCTGTCGCCATGTTGACCTGTAGGCCTTTTTGTCTCCATCTTACAGTCTGTGATCGCTTTTAATTAGCAGTGGAAGAAATGTTCAAATCACTTCAGTAAAAGTAGCAATACCACAGTATAAAAATACTCTATCACAAGTTAAAGTCCTACATTCAAAACTTTACTCAAGTAAAAGTACAGAAGTATTGGCAACAAAATGTACTTAAAGTATCAAAAGTAAAAATACTCATGATGCAGTGGGCAACTACTGTCACTGTTATAGTATTAATATTATTGGATCTTTATTGATGTATTAATACGTACGCGGTTCTTTAATGTTGTAGTTGGTGCAGGTGGAGCTAATTCAAACTACTTCATATACTTTTGGTCGATTACATTTAATAAAAAAGATCAGCGATTTTGTATATTCAAAATCTTAATTGGAAAAGTAACTATAGCTCTTAAATAAATGTAGTGAAGTAAAAAGTACAATCTCTGAAATATAGTAGAGTAGAAGCAAACTAGCATAATGTAAAGTACAAGTAAGTCCTGCACTTGAGTAAATGTATTCAGTCTTTCAACCACTGCTAATTAGCCCAATATTTCTTTTCCAATACAAACCACTAGTGATTTGAATGAAAGTCGTTTTCAATGCCTAGTTCAAGTTTTGTAAAATAATGTTCTGCAACAAAAGTCTCCTGGATGTTGTAACGTGCTCTTGGTTTTATGAACTATAGGTTCTACCTGTTCAGTCGCATCAGTTTTAATTATTTCAGTAATTGAATTATCATGTTTTTTCTGTCATTTTGGTCAGAGATGCAAATCAATGTTATGGCAAATTCAACAGCTTCGTTGTTGCAGTAGGAAAAACCCCCACAATGCATTAGAGGCAAGACGGCAAAGAAACACTTGAGTCGCCTTAAATCATTGGACCAAACATGACAGAAGAACATGTGATTCATGGATCTGGAACCAGGGTAAAACTGGTCTCAGGACAGAACAGGTTTTCCACTAAAGGAACTTAGATTCATGTGGTTACCGTGAACCTTCAGGAGAATCTAAGTGACCTTTGAGTTGACAGTGATTCGACTGGTGTCGGACAGAAGGCTGGACTTTAGGGTGGGGGGGGGGAACTACTTTTCCTGGCGGAGGAACATCGCTGACCTCACTTCATGTCACTGATGAGCTTTTTAGCAGCAGGTTTGCTGGTTGTGTTTCTGATTGGCTGAGAAATCCAACAACAAGTGAATGACCTCATGTCTATATTAGTGTACAGAGGGATTCCCAGTGGGGACCTGAGGTCAGAGGTTAAGAGGTCACATGGCCTCTCTATCACTGATATTGTCACACTGCAGAGAAAACGACAGCCTGCGTCTTTCTGCGACTCTGTACAGTAGACTATAGTCCATTATAATATATACTATATATCCAGTATATATATCTGATGAATGTGATGTTCACTCAGTGTAAACAGCTACAGCTCTTTACCTGTGAGACCAAAACAGAAAGATAAATTAGTGAAAAGATGTTTGTGGTGTTGAGTTTTGACTGTTTTTGTCAGGACAGACGCATGTTAGTATTCGTATAAATAGATTGTCAGAGTGAAAACTTGATGAACTTCTTGATACTTGAAGATGTGGAATTATAAACTACCTTTTAAATTCAACACTGTTTTCAGTCTAAACGTCTGGTGACTGTGACGTTCAGAACGTAACTCGGTTTCTAAGAATATAAAAACAGGGTTGTGTTGTTAACAGTGATCAGATCCCACCCACCCAACAACAGCTGATTTTGTTATCAAAATCTCAGATTGTCTTTCCAGCTCACTTGTTTTCAAACTTTAATATTTTAAGATTTTTGCATTCAGTTTTAAGTTGTGATCTGACGTGTAGCTGTTTAGACTTTACAGACTACAGCCTACTAAAATATTACTGTATACATTTTGTTGTCTACTATACTTTTTATATTACACTATAGCTACATTATTCTATCATAATATATATTATACAGACTATGAAGTCTACTGTAATGTGCTGCACACACACTTGACGTTCGACACCTCTGTGCTTTGGGATCCATGATTGTGGCTCGGCTTGTGTTCGGGTACTTTAGTCAGATGAACTCAGTACGGTAGTTGTTGAGGAAACAGGCACTGGAATGTTGATTGTGCTTCAGATCGAGTGGAGAAACTAACATGTTGAGTATGTCATCAAATTAGTAGAAGTTCACTGTGTGATATTAAGAAAAGAGGGAGTTGTAGCAGCAATAACAAGCAGTTCCATCCATTGAAAACACATTCAAGTGCTGTTAAAGTCACCAGTTCACAATATATCATTAACTCGGCTTCACAATTCCAACGTAAAGGTTCAAAGTGATGTCAGAGTTGTCTTGTTTACGTGCTGTTTCTTGTTTGTTGTTCAGGTGTAGAAAGGAAATTAAATAGAATTGAGACACTGTGGTTTAGCAGCAGTTAGCATTGTCCTCATGATGGGTTTGAACTCGGTCCTGATCTTCTGTCAACAGAACTCAGCTGGACAGATTTAACTATCTTACAAGATACAACATGTAAATCAGACAGTTTGTTGGAAGGTGTATTTTTTTCACTTTTGATAAAGCTAAGCTAGCAGTGCCCTCCTGCTTCTTTGTGCTAAGCTAGGCTAAACACGTCCTGGATTGATTTCAGTACTGGATGCACAGATATGTCTTCTCATTTGTCTCTTCATAAGACGGCGAACGAAGGGACAGTTTCTTTAAGAATTGTGTCCACTAATGTTGTTAATGGTTGGTCAGACCAGGTTTTGCAAGATGAAATTTACTTGCATACTGTGGTGAAAAGCTAGTTAGTGTGTTGCAGTGTGTGACAGAGGGCTGTAAAGCCCCTTGAGGCAAATTTGTGATATTAGGATAATATTTCCTGACAAGGCGTCAGGCCGCTCAGGTCTTACATAATGTTTGCAACTGTTGCACACGAAGATCGAAAGAATATGTTTCAATGATGTTTTAGTCTTTCTGCATTTTCAAGGTAAAAAAAATTGATTAAAATCGTCCAGCCCTACTTTATTTTCATTAACCTCTATAATTGTTCTTGGCCTCTGAGAGAAGCAGCACGTCTTCTTCAGTATTTGTAGTATTTTACTGTGCTGTGATATAAAAAGGATTTGAATTCTGAGGTGTCACTTCCGCCCTTTCTGTCAAATTGGCTGGACACATGGAATCTTGCAATTTCATGGGTCAAATTTAAATCAGACTGAACTCTTTGAGACTTTGTGAGGCTCAATTTGTGAAAAAGGCAAATATGTCCTACATCCTTCTTTACTGAAGTGAATTGGAATCGTGTGATCGCATCTTAACTCATGAACATAAACTCTGTGACTTCACATGAACGCACAGTGAACCATAACTGGGCAACTCCATTTATGGCCTGTTTTAGACTCTATATATGGTCTGGAGGAAACTCCACATATGGCAGGGAAGAAATCCCCAGTATGGCAGGGAGGAAACTCCATATATGGCCTGTTCCTGGTGAGTTACCTTTACTGTAAGATGGTTGTGGCAGGTTCAGCCACGCTCAATTAATTTAGGATTAACACACTAGAGTGAAGGGGGTTGACCTATAGATTCTGGTGTCAGTGTGAGGGAGGTATGGGAGGGGAAGGAGAAAGGTATCGTCTGTACAGATGGCTTTAAACAGATAGCACCATGTACAGTAAGCCCTCAATAAGCAGGTTAGAAACCAGAGAGGTTTACAGTTGGAGCTCCGCTGCAGCTCTCCCTGAAACACACAGCACATCAGCACAAAGTCACACTCATTGACAAATCATTATGAATTCCAAAACATCACCGCAACGACCTTGAAATTCAACTCATTGTCAAATCATAAGGAACTCAAAATCATTTTCCAAACTATTATAAACTCTGTAAGTCACCACCACATTATTATTACTTGTTATTCATAAATTCTAAATGATCGGTATTAAGATATGAACTCAAAATAAACACAAATTCTTCATGAATGATATTTGGAAAAAAAAAAAGTCACAAGAACTTTCTGTAAAAGGACGGAGAAACATCCTCGGCTAATCTCCTGTTGTTAAGGTCGAGACTCCCGTTAGCTCGCTATCGTTCAGCTCTGCTCGCAAAAGTCCAGCTAAACTCGTCTGGGGAAGCAGAAATGAAGAAAACAACCCGTCTCATTATGTTTGTAATCAGTTTGTCAGATCAGCTCTTTGATCAAAGTCCCTTCACCTGTTCAGATTGGCAGTAAAGGTCAGAGTCCAGCCGCCATTAGCTTAATTTTCCGTATGCTAACATAACATAACGTAGTGCTGTAGAAAACTATGTGGATGCTATAAGCTAACTTTAGCAGGGTCTCTAATGCAAAGAGCTTAGATATTGTGATTCAGAAAACAAACCTGAAAAGAAAGTTATATGTATAACAGCTTTGTTACTTCATTATTTGAGGCCACTGTTTTGCTAGCTCGCACTGAGTGTTACAAGGTGCAGACACTCTGTTCCTTAGTTGGAGTTTATTAGCTCCATCTAACAGATTAGATTGGTGACTTGACAAGTTGATTGAGAAAAAGAAAATATTGGAAACAATCTTACTGATTGATTAATTGCCAACCCCCCCCAAAAACCAAAAACTCACGGTTTAGTTTCTCAAATATAAAACTGTGCTTGTTGATTTTTTTTTTTTTTTTAACTTTTAAATGACAAATTTGGTTGGTCAGTATAAACACTAGGCGCTAGACAATAGAGGTTGAACTAAACCTTGGAGCTCTAAAACAACACTAAAGCTAAAAACTGGACACATACCTTGGTGCTACCACTTGATCAAAGAGCTGATAAGACAAAAGGTCACCGAGATCACTCGGAGAGCTGGGCTCCATGTTGGTATAAAGGTGTAAAGATTCAGTCACTGCTAAGATATCCTAGTCAAAGAGATGGCCTAGTGTCTGACCAGAGGTCAGGGGTTATGAGGTCACAGTTCAGGATGTCTAGAGGTTAGTGGTCAGAGGTGAGGGGTCAAGTGGAACCATCCAGCAGCTGTCTGAGTGCCCTCTCGATGTTAATTCGGTGTCCCAGTCTGGTGACGCCCAGCTCCACGTAGTCATCTTTGGTGAGGGCGGGGAGATGGGAGCCTTCAATCTCGTGCTCCTGGAAGCGCTGGCGGTGTTCGGCCAGGCCCACGCTCTCCAGCCAGTCACCCACGTCATATTTATTCCACAGGTTGAGGGGCCGCTGCCTCCATGGCCGAAGGGCCAACAGGGGCCCGCTGAGAACCGGGGAGGGGCAGGGAGAGGCGTGGGGTGAAGGTGAGGGTGAACGGGACCTGGTTCGTGCGCTGGCACTTCGCATCACAAACCGAACCTCCTTTGGTTCTGAGGGCAGACTGAGACTGGACGACTTCAGGATGGTTAGACCGCGACCCGAGCTCAGATCTGGCCTTTCAGAGCCGGAGGAGGCGAGTCCCATTGACCTATCAGATGGAGAGGGAGAGGGGGAGGGGCTCCGGCGGGTGACAGGGTAGCGGCTCCCTGGTCGGACTGTGTAGCTGGCGCCATATCCTCGCTGGGAGATGGTATGGAGTTCACCAAGACTAGAGAACAACCTGCAACACAGTAAACAGTATATAAACAAACGTCTGTTACCCCAGTCATCAGTTGGTGCGTCTGCATGGAGTTAATTGACTAATTGACCCTTTGTTAAGCGTCGCTCCCCTTAGTCACTGTTGTTACACCTGTTAAGGTAGGAACACATGCAGATTTAACTCAAAATTCTTAGTAATTTTAGAAATGTTTCTAAACAGCAGTATTATAGACAAAATTGTCAGATCTCACCGTTAAATCATTTTAGCATAACCCTGTTTGGATGTTTGGACAGTTGCTTTAGGGGGAGGTGTTTAGCAAATGGTCAATTTTTTTATGCAAAACACGGATAAGATAGTAATTTCAGACATTTAGTAGTTAGTCATCTGTAAAGAAGGTGAATGTTAGTTAGTTGTTAGCGGATGAAAATCATCTCTTGGCAATAACGAGAAATGTTTACCAGAGATAAAAACCTACGATTTACTCTCTCCACTGTCCAAACATCTGGAACAACACAAACAACAGATTCTGTTACAATACATGCACACACACACACACACACACACACACACACACACACATTTATGTACTGTAGTATTTACAATATAAGGCAGCTTGATGTACCTGGCACCTCCTACTGGAGACCTCCGGCCTGGATCAAGAGGACTCGGCTCTTCGCCTAGAGAGTGACTGTCTTTGTTGAGCAGCTGTAGCCGATTAGCGAGATCCAGTCCGGACCCCGCCCTGCCGCTCAGCTCAAGTGCTGACGCTGACCGGCTGGTCAGATCCACAGCTGACCCGGACCCCTGACCTCCCAGTGCTGCTGGACGGCCTCCTCCTTCCTCTGGGCTGAGCCCCCGCCGCTCCTCCCCACGGTCGTCCCCACCTCCCCACAGCTTGGACCTCCTCTGGAACAGATAACGTGGCTGTCGGCCACCACCACTGGTGGGGGAGGAACAGAGAGGGGAAGAGGGGGAGGATGCAGCAGACGGGAGGAGCTCACTGTCCGATGATTGTTTCAGCAGCGGGTCCCGGAGCGAAGAGCGTCCCCGACCAATCGGTGATCGAAGACGTGGCTTAAGAGCAATTGGGGAAGTGGCAGGGGAGGAGGGGGAAGGATGAGCAGCTGGGGGGGAGGAGGGGGAAGATGGAGCAGGAGGGGAGGCCAAGGTAATGGAGGGAGGGAGCGAGCTGGGGGAGGAGGAGCTGTCATGGAGCCGTTCGTCACCTCCTTCTTCCTCATCTCCTCGTCTACCCAGGGATTCAGGACCACTCTCTCCTCCCCCTCCTTCCCCACCTCGCCGTGGCAACAAGGTAAGGGAGGATGGGGGAGGAGGGCCAGGACTAGCGGCGAAGGCAGGGGGTGGAGTTACTAGACCAATTCTGCGGAGCTCCTCCCTCGTCTCCTCATCGCTGGATGACAGCAATGCTGGTGGGAGCGTAACTGTGTAAGCCCCGCCCTCCTCTTCTGAGCTACCCACTGTGAGGCTTCTGCGCCTGTCAATTAAAGCAGGGTGACTCTCATTGGCCAGCGATGGCAAGGGGGTGGGTCTCCAGCGTTCAGGGGAGGGGCCGGCAGGTGATGTCACTCCTCCCTCTGTTTCTGGACGCTCCACCTGTCCATCAGGGAACAAGGGTGGGGTTATGCGTTTATGCCTCAGCTCAGGACTGGTCTGGGGAGTGGTGCGCTTGGTTCGCTGCTCAGGGCTCGTCTGAGGGGTGGTGCGTTTGGATCGTGGCTCGGGGCTGCTCTGCGGGGTGGGAATAGGGGTGCGCTTGTGTCTGCCCTCTGGGCTGGCAGCTGGAGTGGGGATGGGCGTGGTGGAGGCAGACACGTGTTTTAGTCGAGGCTCCGGACTCGGCGTGCGAGCAGTGAGCGCTCGTTCTCGTGCAGCGAGAGCCAGGGCGAGTGGAGATGAGGGGTCTGAGGAGAGAAGATTAAAGGTGGAAGTTTTAGTATGGATGAATTTTCATGCTGTTCTGGTTTTATGGAGTACCTTAAGGCTCTGTTCTAGGCCCCCTTCCGTTGTTTGGAGCACCTCAAGGATCGGTTCCCTTCCTATTTGCATCTATATGCTTCGACTTGGCCGAATCATTATGTCATCATAGCATTTCTTTTCGCTGCTTTGCCGATAACACGCTACTTCTTAGTTCTGTCAAATCGGGAACCGCCAGCAGTCTCATGTCTTAAAGGAACTGCTGAAAATCCATTGTTGGATGTCTAATATTTTCTTGTAAAGCAATGAAGAAAAAATAAACTTGTCCCATTTGTGTCATTAAAATAATTAGAATTTGATGATAAATTTGATAACCTGGTACCAAAAAGAATTGATTACTGTAACTTGATTCTTGTCATCAACTCATACAGAATACAGACTGAAATCACAGACTGAGATCACATATGACGGTTCTTTCAGACTGACCTAGAGGTTTCCCCGTCAGTGGGTGGAGGAAGGTGTGAGGCGTCGGTGAGGGCGACAGAACCGGCGCTGGAGGGGGAAGCTCGCCAAGGTCGTCCATTGAATGGCTCTGAGTCAGGAGGGGTGGCACCTGGTTTTCTGACCCAGCTCCCTCCACAGACAGGAAGAGAGACGATCTGCGGCCCTGAACCCGAGCGCGCTCAGAAAGAACCTGCTGCTGGTACAGCTCCGCCCTGCTGGGGCTGCTGGGCGGCTCCAGTTTGGACGGATCATGATCTTTCATACCAAGTCCTGGAGGACAAAAGAAAACAAGGAGTCAGACTGATAGGAGTGATGATCAGAAGTCAATAGAATTATATTTGTGTCTCAATCCTGAGATGCACGAAAATGCTTTTTTTAGAAAGCGCAAGAAAATAATCATTTAATTTGAGCAAACAAATAAATTCAAACTCTACTGAAATCACGTCTGAACAATCCTAACCCTGCTCCTCAACAGGAAGTTGTTTCAATAAAGGTGACTTCCTCCTCTGTGGCTTGGAGGGCGCAGCCTGTTGTCCCACGTTAGCATAAGGGTTTTCTATTGGTCGTCCCCGGCGGCGTGACAGCGGTGAGTGACCGAGGGCGGGGCTTGTGCTGTGGAGAGACAGCGTGGAAGTGTGTGTGGCGGTGTGAAGCGTGTGTGTGGCCGTGTGTGTGGCAGTGTGCAGCGTATGCGTGGCAGCGGCGTGTGCGTCGGGCTGCAGTGGTGGCGGTGTGTCCTGCAGGATGATCATCGACCTCGCCTTCCTCTGCCGCTCGGCGTGGGCGTGGCTCCTCGTTGGCGAATCAGAGAGCTCCTGGAGCCTCGGCTCCGCTCCAGGCTTGAAGCTGGATCGGGTCAGCCCCTCCCCTCTGGCCGGGGGAGGAGGAGGAAGGAAGGAAGGGGGAGGGCCTGAGTCGAGGAGGAAGAGCGAGGAGGTGGAGGAGGCGGAGGGAGGAGGTGGTGGAGCTGTTTGAGGAGGAGGAGGGATGAAGCTGTCCGTCAGTGAGGAGCTCCGTGGAAACCGGCTTTCATTGATCAGAGCCGAGATCCTGTCGTCCTCAGGTGTGCCTGTCGTGGTAACCATGGAGACGTTAAAGTAAAGGTACTCAAAAAATACTTGAAACCATGCACATAACTAAAGTATATCACAACATTTGTGATTTTATTGTACATATACATAGGAGAGGCGCTGGGGAACAGGGGCAAATATCTCAGGAGTCAGGGGAGGGTTTGTTCGAGTAACATTTATGGTTAATACTGTGTGTGTGTGTGTGTGTGTGTGTGTGTTTGCGTCTCACCGAAGCTCTTGGTTCTGGACATTCCTCGGGGTAAAGCCATGGTGCTCTTCTCTGGAGCTGTGGGGGGCACCAGACCCTGACGCTCAAACAAGGACTGCACACAAACACACAGTTAGTTTGAAATCCTGTGTTTACAGCCTTTCTTTACTTTGTGACGTGAGCAAATACAGTTTCATCCAGGAAACTTCGGTTTTGCCTGATCTCATTAGTAAAAGGACACTCGTGCCATACGACTGCCCTGTTTAGGTTAATTCCTTAGCTTGGATTAATTTTGCAATCTCTTGTTGAGGTCCCGACCTCCAGGTAGAGAAACCATAATGCAAACTCTCCCTCGTCAGATCTTCGGAAGTCTCTGAGAGTCGATGTGTTATGATGGGTGTGGATGATGTTTTGACTTACATTAATCTCAGCCTGTGTGATGCGTCGGCTCGTCGGTCTCTGTTTCACCGTCGCTGCTCTGAAGTCGTCTGATGGACGGCCCCTCAGAACAACTTCCTGTTGACCCCCGGCCAACATCTCATCCAGTTTCTCTGGAGGGAGGAAACATAAAAACAAGATGAACGAACAAAATAATGAAACACAGCCAATGACATCACAACATGACCAAAACAACAACAACACGACACCAGTTGTGACGCCATAAAATCGAAACTTAAACATCACGACATCAGTCAGCAGGGACGGAGCCAGGAAATATCACAGAGGACCAGTGGTGGAATGTAACTAAGTACATCTACTCAAATACTGTACTTGATTACACATTTGAGGCAACTGCCACTTTCTCCTTCTGCTCCACAACATCTCAGTTTCCTTGTATTTTTACTTAACGAAATGATCTGAACACTTCGTCCACCACTACATGTTACGCGTCCTCAGCTACGACCCTGTCTGACATCACTGAAACATCATGACATCATCATCCGTCCAGCATCATGCCATCAGACCAACATTATCATCAGTGCAACAAATAAAACACATTTAAACAAAAGCCACAGAAACAACAACCACCAACACCATCAGGTCCATGTGACTCACCAATGCGTCTCCTCCTGGCTGCAGACAGAGCAAAGGTCAACAACACACACTCCTACAGTTTGACTAAACTCTGCACTGTTCGTATGTGTGTGTGTGTGTGTGTTTGTTTGTTTTACCTATCTCCTCCAGGTCAGCGGTCATGGACTTGGATCGAAGAGTCAACGAGGTGCTGGGGGCTCGTTTTGGAGGGGGTGGAGCTACAAGACATGAACCAATCAGATCACAGTTGGAGAGTAAACAGAGACACAACACTGCAGTTTTCTCCTTTTGGTGAGTTCAGTTTGTCATTTCAACCTTAGAACATACAAATGAAAATAGTAGTTTAATAATAAAATAACAAATATAAAATAATAATATGTATTATTACTATTAGAAGATCTGATCCCAGACATCAGAATTAAGCCACTCAATGCTTCATATACCGGTTTCTAATATACCAGTAGTAGATTTAATTCACTTATTTGACACACACCTTTCTTCCTGACCAGGTTGGATTCGGATTTTCTGGAAACGGATACGACCTTCATCAGCAGTCGACTTCCACCCTGACGGATCAGAGAGACGACCTGCCGGTGACCCACCTTCACCACGTCGGCACCGTTCACCTGGACGACAGACAGGCGGGTGATGACAGTGAAGAATTCTCATAGAACGTCTGGTTCTGATGACACCACACATCACAGGACAGCTGTTACCTCTATGAGGAAGTCTCCGGTCCGTAGCCCCGCCCTCCAGGCCACGCCCCCCTGGTCGACCGACTCCAGGTACTGCAGGGCGGGGAACGCCGGGGTGGGGGCGAACTCCTCGATGGGGGTCTCCGCTTGAAAAAGAAGAAGACAGAGGGGAGTAAAACATGTTTGTAGAACAAACTCAACATGTTTGCTGCTCATTGCAACTTGATTTCGTCGTCTTGTAAAATTCAGGGAAAAGATGAGACTCTGGATTCTGTCGTTATTATGAAACAACACAGCGAGGAGTTTTAAAGCTCACTGCTCTTCCTCTGAAGACTTCACTGTTTTAAATATCTTTTTTTTCTTTCCCAACACCTCCAAACACCCACCACTCCTCCATCCATCCATCCATCCATCCATCCTTTCTACCTTTAGCTCCTCTGAGGACGAAGCCGAATCCCTCGCTCTCTCTCTTCTGCAGCACGGCCGTCTTCTCCTCGATCACGTAGTCACTGACACACAGAGAGAAAAAACTCACATTTATCATTTTCAGAGTGAACATGTAAAGTAAAGATGTTTCTGGATTCTTCTTCTGCTGCTTTAATGTGTCTGAGTCATTTTCCTGCTGGAGATGTTGAAGCTCATTGAACGACTTTATATCCTGTCGGCCGCTTTCATCTCCAGCAATGAGCATCAGATTGTAGAAGATCATCATGTGTTTGTAGCCTGGTCGTCCTGTGAGAACCATGTGTTTTCCTCTCATGTATCCATGTTCTTTGTAAATCTTTGGATTCTGTCCTCTACCTACATTTTTATTGTGTTTCTACACCATTGTTATTTCTGTCCTCTCTGTACGCACAACTATTCCTGGAAGACGGAGGCCTGATGTTGCTCTTCCTTAGGTTTTTTTTTTTCTCTTTTTTTTTTCTTTTTACCATTAAAGGTTATTCTGGAGTTTTTCTTTCTCCAAGCTGAAGGTCTGAGGACAGAAAACCTGATCTGACTTGTTTATATTGCTTTGTAAAGTATTTTGTACAGTACATTCTGAAAAGTACGTGACAATTAAAGTTTATTATTATAATTAAGAGTAATTTCTGATGTTTTCAGTTGTTGTATTGTAACGACTATGACAAGCAGCTTCTGTTGCATCGTCCACTAAACAGGTATTTCTGAAAATGGGTTTCCCATCTACACTGTCAAGAACATGTCAAATCAACAGGTGGCGATATAACCCTAACTCTACAGCCATGTTGGCCAATCAGAAACTTTGAAAAAAGCTATTACTGGTAGGCTGCCAGCAATGACACATCGAGGAAAGGGGGAATCGTAGTTTCTGAACGTTTTCAGTTTTTCAGACTGAAATAGAAAAGGCTACATTTAAAGAGACACCCATCTACATGTGGACGAAGCCTGTATGAACCATTATAATGTTTTTTGGCTATGTGAAGTTATTTTATATGTTTGTGTTGTATTTAGGCCAGTAATTAACCAACAGCCTGGGAGTGTGTAGGATCAGTAAATCACCTGTGACAGGTGCATCAGTGGTGGGTACCTGCAGGTGTAATGATGGTGTTTTACCTGTAGGAGGTGTAGTTGTCATAGGATCCTACAGTATAATGTCTGAACAGTCTCTTCGTGCGGTCCTCCCTCGTCTCTGAAACATTCAGGAATCATATGGTACATAAATATGTAATAATAACTGCACAGTATAAAAAAAAGCACCACCGTCTTACAAACGGACGTCATATATAAAATGTTAAAACTCAGTCCTAAATATCTCACACAGTGTATATTTATAGGTCATTCTTTACCCAGTCGTGGGTCGTATTGTCTCATCTGGACTTCTTCAACACAGTCAGCAGGAAACCAACCAGTTCTTCCTTTAACACTTCCTTCCCAGAATCCTCCTTCACCTATGGACAGAACTGTAGATCCACGACACACAGAGTCAGTCACAGTACTGCAGATACACACCACAGTTCCTCTGTCCTCACTGGACACAGAACACGGTCTTATTATGGCAGCTGTCTGACCTTTGACCCTCTCTCCTCGGTGCAGCTGGATCTCTCCGGCCCCCTGGGGGACGTGGGACCGGGTGGCGATGAAGGTTCGTCCTGGTACAGCGCTGTACAGCCTCCTCTTCCTCATCTGGGGGGTTGGGGGAGGAGAGGCGGGGGGGCTGGTCTCCACATGGCCTCCGCTCGGGCTGGACAGGTAAGAGACAGAAACAGGTTTAACTTTAAAGGACGTCTCATGTCAACAACAGAACCAATGTCAACTACTAATTATGATGTTAAACAATAAGATGTTTGACTATAACTGAGTAAATATACACTAACCCTATGTCGGAGTGTGTGTGTCAGTGTGTACCTGAGTCGGCGCGTGTGTCGTCGCAGTGAATGTGTGTGCGTGTCGTGATGTGTTTCCAGGCTTTGGAGGGAGGGGCCAGGCGAGGAGGCGGGACTTTCCAGAGCATTGTCACTGGCCGAGCGAATCAGAGAGCGAGGAGAAGACAGACCATTTCCAGCCGGCGTCCTGGTCAGGCCGACTCTGCGGCGCTTTGTGTAGGACGGAGTTTCTCTAAAGGGAACTACTTGGGCGCAAATAAACATATATACACACACAAACACACACACACACACACACAGTTAACTTCACCAGTTACTGTATTACACAGTAGCACTTACACACATATTCACTCTATTTAATGTGTTTACGCTGTCCATCAACTCACCAACGTCAGAGGTTTTGTGGATCTTAATAATTTCTGCAAGATCAAAGTTCCCAGCAATTATCGCCACCTACACACACACACACACACACACACACACACACACAATGAGCCTTCATGCATTATCACAACAACAACAGCTGGATCAGACGTCAGGCTTTCATATGGATCCATTAAAGGAGAGAGCTGGCTTTATTCTATATTTATCTTACTGTCAAAAGACCCAAATCAACAACATGTTGTCTCTCAATAATTTCCTGATGACTTCCTGTCTGTGGCTCTCAGCTTCAAGCCCACTGGTTTTTACTGAAGACATAAATCTTTAAAAGCACCTCACATATGTAAAGTTTCATGTATAAAAAGGTTCAGTACTTGCTCACTGTAGTTTTTAATCAAACAGGAGGAAATACTGCATTTGTTGGGGACTATTTTCAGCAGCGGATGAATCCACATTTGGTCTCTAAGGAGTATTTGTGGTAGCAGGACGGTGTTTGTTGGTCACCAATTGTCACTCATGTTCATGCCAAAATACACGGGATATGATACCAGCTCGGTTTTTTTCCATGTTATGACCAGTGGACTCCAAGATGGCGCCTGTTCATCCCAATGATAACAGCTACTGTCTTTGTGTTTAGTGCTACAAAAAACATAAATGGTCAAACATACCAGAGTTTGTTGAAGCTCATCGAACAGGTAACACGTGAAAGCATCCGTCCAGGCAAAGTGTTTTTTTATCCAGTATATATATAAATGTTTGAGTCTAAGGTGCATTCTAATTCCTACCTGAAAGGCCGTCTGGTTGTTGTAGTTTTTGATGTCTTTATTCGCTCCTCTGAACAGCAGCACTCTGGCACAGCTGTCCTGCAAAACCAGCAGCAATTATTTTAATCACTTCAACATAAACCTGTGAATGAAAACAGATCACAGACAGTCTGACAATAACTGAGGAGCAAAATATCTGTTTTATGACCCAAACTCTTGAACTGAGTGTTTGTTTGTTTGTTACCTGGTTGTAGAGAGCACAGAGGTGCAGTGCGGTGTTTCCCGATGCATTCTGGGAACTCATGTCAGCGCCATAGAACAGCAGGTGCTCCAAGTGCTGCACGTTACCATAGCGACATGCCTGAACTCCCACACACACACACACACAAACTCATAATTGTACGGGGCAAGTAATTTAACTGATTGTATGTGTGTATTTGTGTGTGAGTGTGTATTTGTGTGTTTCTGAGTCTGTGTGTGTGTTTGTCACCTGGTGGATTTCCTGCCACCCATTCTCATCAGTCATCCCTGCAACAATGACAACAAGATTTCTTTCAGCTGTGAAGTGTTTTTCTCACAAAAGACAAACAAAATTCATAAATAACAAAAGCAGTGATGTTTAAAACACAGCCGTGAAGCTGGACAGACACACACACACACACACACACACACAGGTGCTGGATGAGACTCTGGATTGACCCTGTGGGCCTCCGTACCTATAGTGGCGTGGTCCTGTAGCAGCAGCTCGCAGCAGTAGGGGGCGCCGCCCACCATGGCAGAGTGATAGAGAGGAGTCAGACCTCTGCTGTCCTTGTAGTCCGGAGACGCTCCGAGGTCCAGCAGGGTCTGAGGACCAGGACAGGACAGACCAGTGTTCGGTGAAGTGTTGGTGAATTCAAGGATGATGAGAAACAGGAATTAAAAAAAGAATTTGAATTCATTTATGAAGTAAAACTGTTAATGTTGAAGGTTAATTAACACAAAATGTTAAACAGTCAGGGTGTGATATCGCCCCCAAGAGGCTGCAACATTCTTTACCTTTAAACTTTAGAGTGTTTGATGAACCATAATTACTGATGCATTCACGTGTTCATCACTTTAATGTCAGAGCTGGTAAAGGTGAAGCTAATAATGGACCAACAACGTTTGACATCATTTATATTTGATTATGTTTGCACTGCTGTCTTTTGGCCCTGACAGTAACAAAGTGTCGGTTCTGTTCTCTCACGGTGAGCGAGGCGCTGTTCCTGCAGAGGACGGCTCGGTGCAGAGCGGTGATACCGTCTCTGGTCCTGAAGTCCAGGTGAGCTCCTCCGCTGCGCAGGACTTTAATCAGCTCACAGCTCTCCTCCAGCTGGACGGCCAGCGTCAGAGGACACTCTGAGACACAAACAGCCAAAGCAAACAACTTCTTATTGTTCCAGAAGAAATCCAATAAACACACTCTCTGTTATGTCCAGCTGAAAACACCCAGGTCACGTCTGCAGTGGTATTTATGGGAATGTGGGGATTTTAATTACCTGAGGACGAGACACATTTCACATAATGGATTCATTTTTACTTTATGAATTTCCCCATTGTGGGATGAATAAAGAAATATCTTACTCATTCTCAAATCAACACGTTTAAATTCATCATATACAAGACAGACTGGACAACTACTGCACAGAATCTAACATGGGGTCAGACAACAGAAATAGCACCAACAGCTCAGAAAACTCACACTTTGATTCTTGATATTTATCAGTACAAGAGTTTCATAACCAAGATACAACACAGAAATCAGATCATTCTGAAGTTGCTGTGAGGTGTCGTTTTCAACTTTTGATGGAGGTTTCCTGTCTCTTCCAGTCTTTGTACTAAGCTAAAGACATGTTTCACACAGAAAAGACAACAAACAAGGATTTTCAAAAGTATCAGACTTTTAGTTGGTAATAATTGAAACATAACACTGTGTGAGTGTTTGATGGTCGTGTGTGTGTTGGTGCTCACCCCCGCTGTCAGAGTCATGGAAGTTGGGGTCCAGGCCCTTTTCCAACCATTTGGAAACCTTCTCCACATTCTTCTGATGAACATGTTCCATAAAGCGCTTCAGGTTGGCCTGAAAACACATCAACATCCTGCATTTATCTGAACAAACAGCACAAGTTCTCCTACAAAACCTCCTTAAAAAACCTTGAAAGAACGAGTCAGTGCAGCCAGTTTCTCATTAAATATGTTCAGAATTTCTTATGAGAAATGAGAAATGTACCTTGGTGTGTAGCTTGGCCAGCTGTTTATCGTCCACGTAGCTCTGCGTGTAAATTCTCCTCTTATAACGAAACTGTAGAATAAAAGGTTCACGGTTAGCGCTGCTTTGTACTGATACAAAAGATGCTGACTCAGATGTATGAGCTGTCAAACGTAGGATCTAAACTGAGGTCCCGTACCTCCAGGTATGGGATGGGCGTGATGGGAGGGAGAGGATACTCCTTCAGCAGCCGCTCCTCGTCCAGAAACTTTCCGGCTCGGCCGTTGAACGCCGGCTGGAAGAGACCATAGTTCAAAACATCCGACAGAGACTGAGTCAACGTCACCAGAACCCTCTGCTTACTGGTCCAAACTGGTAACTCTGGGTCCAACCGCAAACACTTCTGAGAGAGCCAGAGACAGAGAAACAGACAGACAGAGAAAGAGACAGACAGACAGACAGACACACAGGTTTGTCCTGCTGATTCATTCATGTCGTTTCTTTATCCTCTACTCATATATAGTTATATACAGTACATCTATACTGTATATTTATATATATGTGTGTTACCGTCTGCTGCAGGTCCGGGATGCCAATGCGAACGACAATGCTGTTTCCAGGGGGCGTGTCATCCGCGTCGTCGTCCCTGGCAACAGCAGAGCCTGTCGGGTTGCCGTTAGTAACCGCCTGTTGCCGCGGGCGATCATGTTTGGTGTCAGCAGCCGGACTCAGAGGCATGTGGCTGAAACACACACACACACAAGTGTAAGTCGGCAACACATTTAACTGATCACAGTAGAAATAATAATTAAGACAAAGATCCATCATCATTCAAAACCTCAAGGTATAAAACTACAACCTTGGATCGGGACCATTTCCCACAACCCCTCAGACCTTTGAGGACTAAACGTCACGGCTCGATAGAAGAGTCCGTGAGCGAGTCGAGGGGTCGCGGTTAGTTCAGCCTGTTTGTAGTAACAGCAGGACAGAGAGCAGCTGTTGAAGTTTAGCGCCACCAGAAGGTCAAAACCGATATTTTGGTTTATGAGGAAAAACCTGCAAAACGACTGACATCCCCATGAGCTGTACTTTGTGTTTAGTAGTTAACAAGCTAAACATGGCGAGTACTGTCACATGAAGCACATGAACATGAAAACCACGACTCCCACTTCTGCTGTGAAGGATTAAAAAGAAACTCTGGGCCACAACTTTTATCATCTTCCAGTTTGGTTTTCTTTGCAGATGTCATCACAGCTGCGTCGCGGCTGCTGACCCCAGGATCGAAACAGTTCCATCTGTTAAACAGAGTTAACTTTACTGAATGAAGAGATGTTGTTGCATTATAATAAGATTACCAGCTGGATCTGATTTGGACTCTGTGTCACAGATATTAGCATGAATCTGACAGCCTCCCACAGACATTTCTCACAGCAGACATTTTGCATTTTTAAAGGAAGGTGTAAGTCACAACAGTGATAATGGCTGCTTTCCATTTAGGTGTTTCACTGCACAACAAAATGCATCACAGCCATGTTAATGTAATTAATTACACATGTGATTTTCCTGCAGAGACAATTCAAAATGATCAACGTGAAAAAGTCTATTTATCTTTCCAATTGAGGCTCATTGTCCAAACGGATGCTGAAATCCGTTCAGCTCTGTGTGTTTGCTCTGATTGTGGGACGACATCTTATTCAGATTGTCTGCTGACTCTCATCTGACCTCCACCTTCTCCAACGCTAATAATGGCCTCAGGATGTTACATCACATCCTGTTTTTCACCCTGAGCAAAATGTGCTCACACACACACACACACTCGCAGAATAACACATAGAAGTGTCGGATTGTTCTGGAGGACAGTTCAACCACCAATGTAACAGCCAGTTTAGAGGCTTTATGTCCTATATTTCTTTGTAACATTTTCGTCGACTGGAATATTTTGCTTTAATTCTAATGTAACAAACAAGCACCAGTTTTCCCTCTAATGTAGCATTTGGTCGCGATGTGAAGATTGTTGGTATGTTAATATATTAAAGGAATAGTTCAACATTTTGAGAAATACACTTTTTTTCTTATTTGTAGAGAAAAACGCTAAATATGAAGTTAGAGTCAGCAGCTGGTTAGTTTAACTAAAGATTAGAAACGGAGCCAATCAGCTGGCCTGGTTTTAAAGGTTTTGCATAATAGCATCTCTAAATAATTCTGAGGTGGAGATAGATGTATTTTCTAAACGTTAGACAGAGCAACTTGCTGCTTCCCAGTGTTTTCTGTCTTTATGCTGAGCTAATTATTATAATATTATATAATTATTATAATCTAATTCTCGACAAGAAAGCAAATGTCAAATTTCTCCTTTAAGATTTAAACATGAGAATATTTAAGAACATATAAACATTATTACATATGAACAATACTTCATTCTTTATCTTTAGCTGGACCAATCTAACACAGTTATATTATTTTGAGATGGTCTGAGGGGTCGTTGCATTTTTTTCCAAGGGAGGGTCCAAAGAAAATATTAAAGTTGAACTGAAATTTGAATTCGTCTCACTTTTTGTTTAAGATACTACTACCTGTACCTGCTACTATCTGTAAGAGTTCATTTTCAAAAGTGGATAAAACAGGTTTTGGATATTTTTGTGAAAAGGCTGATGATTCTCTGCCGTCTCACACTGTTTTCACGTTGTCATCTGAAAACTAGTCATTATAAAGATATTGATTATAGTTGCTTTATCAATGATGGCGGTGTAGAGGTGGATCTTGCCTTTAAAAGAAAAGTTCAACTCCTATAATTTACGTACAGTCCTTCAGTACGAATACTTCCACCACCTCGACTGCTGCTGACGTTATTTTCTGTTCAACACGAGACATCATTACTCATCTAATTATCATTCCAATTAATCGTCATTGGTGCTAATTGGCACTTGATTACGGTCCGTGAGAATAAAGCCGAGCAGGACTGAAGTCAGAACTTAATGGCTGTTTCCATCACAGATGAAGATAAAAGCGACTGAGGAGGATGAGTTGTGAGTTGTCATAGAAACTGGGATAGCAGGGAATCCTGTGCTAACCTCACACTGTCACTCTGTGTGTGTGTGTGTATGTGTGTTAAAAAAAGCCTCCTGATCTACATGCTCACTGTTGCTATGGCAACGCGGTTGAACAATTTTCGCAGTTCCCGTTTTAAAGCTACCATCCTACCTGCCTCTCTCTCTCTCTGTGTGTCTTTCCTGTCACTCGGCCTTCACAGCAGCAGTAAGCCATCCTCCTGCTGTGTGTCCACACTGCGCCGCTCACACACCTGACACACTTTTAACCATTATCAGGTATTGATTTCCGATGTGAGATCAATATGAACTGATTGGAGGAGAAAGCGATGGGCTGAGTTCAGACACAGTTCAGATGTGGAGGGCGTCTCACATGTTTGTCTGCAGAGCTGAGCTGCACTCACGCACCCACTCACGTGTAAAGGACCAGACCGCTGTTTTCTCTTTGCACATTTCAGCCTCTTACAGAACAACTCCAATGAAAACATGTCCATACTGTGTTAGCTATGCGCTAAAGGACATGGGTGAATAAAGCAGTCGACACCGAGGCTGAGTGAACCAACGACAGTCTCAGAAACTCAGATCCAGACAGTCAGGGTTTCATGTGTAACTCACCAAAGGAGCCAATCCCGTCAAGCCGCAGGGTGAAGTTAAGGTGAAACGAGCCGGTATCAGAGAAGCCAGGTGGAGCTACGTATCACTACTTTGCAAACTGTGTTTCACTGTTTTCAAACGGTGGCAGAGGCGAGTTCTGTTTTCGCCGCAAACTAGCAAAAGGAGAAATGTCGAACCTTCGTATTTTTTACTGACGGATCTGAAAATACGAGAAACAAACTTCCAGAGAAAAGTCGGGTTTGCAGCAGCTGTTTTTCAGAACACTTTCAGAAACAAAAAAACCTATCTTAATGCCCGACGCTGTTCCATCCATTTATCCTGGAGATGCAGCGAGTACGAGCCAACATGTTGCTCAGCCGGTGGGTTTTTATCTGTTACTGTGTCCAAACACATCTGCACATCTCCGTGTGCTGGATAATGTTGGCCGACGTTATTCTGCCAAATGACGCGATGATTCATGTCAAATGCTGACGGGACTGTTTCTATGAACTGAGGATGTCGAGGATGTAGAAAGTTACACCATCCAACGCTTCGCCACCAAATGATCTCTAAGAAATCATGTTAATGGAGAACTACAGAAAGTCTAATTAATCATTTAACCCTGTCGGCTTGAAGAGTCCAGGTTAGAAACAGAACAGCTCCCTCTTAAGAGCAACTTCTCCAAATCTCCACCATCTCAGTTCAACATATAGAAAGAGACGATGATTCATTTCCATGAAATGTGCTGCAACTGGATCAATCTCTATTTTTCATGCTCATACACGACCAGGTTACAAAAGCAAATGTGTTTTGGACAAAAGACCATCCAGACTTTTTCTAACATAAACTTTTACAATATTGAACTAAAAACAACCCTTTTAACAGGAGCTTGTAACATTTTATGTCTGTAATTTCTGAATTATGGTTTGAATGATTTCCAAAAAGTTTCCTGGAAATAAAAATATATTTTGGAACTAATTATAGGGCAAACAGAGACAGTGTTCAATTAATACACTTCAAAGCTATTCATTCTGATTAAATATTAACCGAGAGTTCTTCAGTGAGGGAAAGCAGGTCAGATGAACATGAAAAACTGTAAAACTTGTCTACAGACAAGCGACAGAATCACACTTGAATGAGATCTTTCATTGTTGGTGTTATGTTGATGGGTTTCTGTGCAAACCCATCTGCTCGATGTTTGTCTTCTTCTCACTTGTTTGTCTCCTTCTTGCTTTTCTCAACGTGTGAAATAGTAAAGTAAGTAGATGTTGGGATATTACAATGGATAGACGATAACTCTGACCTGCTGGTGGCGCTAGAGGGAAAACAAGTAGATGGTCAATGTCAGTATGATTCATCCTCTGGGCACCACGAACGTCCCTTTCCAGGTTTGACGTGTGTGGTCTCCTGATGCCGCTCATCTCACTTCCTGGCTGCTGTCCTGAAGACACTGACTGCAGAGACACCCAGTCCAGCCGGACGGATGCAACTTCAGACAAGATAAATATTCTCAGCTGTGATTTGACGTGAGCAGAGCATCGCTGTGTCTCTAACTCTGTCTGTTCTCGAGTTAAACTACTGTGTCAGAGTTTTGTTTTAACGTGAACATGAGGCTCTACCTGGGGACCGGGCCAGATAAACTGGGTCAGTTAAAGTACACAGACACACTCAGACTTCTGTGTTTAGAGACCGAGAGCAGAGCTGCTGCTTCGAATGTGTCTGTGGTTTTGGGCAGCTCAGAGTGTGAGGTTTTATTTCTGTTTTCGTGTGTTTTATGTAGTTGAGCTTGTTCAAACTGACTGAGGAATCGTCTTTTACTTGTATTTAAGCAGCACCATCAGGCCATTTCTCCTCCCACACATTTGTAAATCTATGTTTCCTACGACTGATCTATGACTTGAGGACATTCATCGGACCTCTCACAGCGCCCTCTGGAGACACTAAAGGATTCATACTTTCATAACATATGAAGCAGAACTCTCTAACACCTGGAAACACACACCTGTAAAAACCCCTTTAACAAACATGAAACATGTTAAATGATCCTTTAAATGCACTGTCATTCTAAATGCTGTTATATAAATGTCTTTCTCTGATGTTTCTGTTTTTTGAAAACACAGAAATGAATAAACGAACACACGGGATCACGGGTTGACTCTCAAATCTTGGATGTCCGAGCGTCCTTGAAGGCACCAACAGAGAGAGTTTTCAAAACAGTCCCTGTTCTCAGTGGCATTCACCCACGATGCTAATTTTATTTGGCCATAAAAGTCAATATCCCAAACACATTTTAAGTCTCAGCGAGTTGATGTTCACAGCATGCTGAAATGAACTAAAACCTCCGACTATAATCAGGCAGCGCCGGCAGGACGCAGAGGAGCAGCTCGCTGAAATGAATCACTTCCTTTCATTCACTAGAGTAAAAGGCCGGTAATTGCAGCGATGTTTAACGCTAACATCTCACCCTGCGGAGAAATCCTCAGCACACAGGACCACATGTCAATCTCTGAAATGTCAGAGGACCAGAGGAAAAGAAATTACAGACTCATTCATTTCTTTTTCCTTCGACACTCGCTGCTATTCAGGGTCAACGCAGGCTGCAGAGTATCCCAGCATGCACCGGGCGCAGGTCACGGACAGGTCAACTATAAAAATTCATACGAACACCTCTGAGATGTCAAGTCGCTGTGTTTCCAGAATAACGAGGCTCCGGTTCTAAATGTTTCATCTGTCCTCTTGTTCTACTCCTACTGTGTTTCTATCATGCTGAGTCACACAGTGTCTCATCAAGGCTCGACTCCAAACAGGTTAACTTCAATATCAATCTCTCTTTTCTAAATAATCGAGGAATTGGTGAATCTATAATATGTAAAAAGCAAAATTATTTGTGTCACAAAATTAACATTATTCACAGGAAAGAAGACAAAACATATTCTGCTACTTAAAATTAATATTAATATGGAAACTTCATTATTCACTCAACTTTTTCTGCAACACAGTGAAATGTCGTCTTTCATGCTGCTGCATGTGAGGGTACAACTTGCTCTGCTGGTAGATTATTTTGTAATGTGAACAGTGTATTTCTACACTTCGATTGTTACGATGGAGGATAAAATAATTAACTTTCCATAGATATGAAATCCTGTCTCAGAACATTACAAAGCTGTGGGCATCGTTTTGGCATCTGATAATCCTTAAAATTCATGGATCTGTTACTCAAACTCAGCTTCCTGGATCGGATCATATCAGCCGTACCTGAAGCAACACAATCCCACCAACACAGACTTGTGGTTTTATAACGCGGGTCAATACAGTTCAACAGCAGCACAAACCGCATCCTCCAAAATGATCACGCTGTTGAATCAACACCTCTCGAAAGTGATTTCAACAAAAGCTGAAAATTACAACCTTCATGAAGGACTGAGACAGCAAACTGGCAACTGAGTGCGTGGTTTCTAATGTACTGGATCACTTGTCTTTTATATCTTTGGTTTAAAAACTTGGTTCTTGGGCCTTTGTTGCATCTCTCTCTGCTTCATTTCCTGTAACTGTTCTACCGTTCGACAGCATCTAATAAAGTCATAAAACGCCCAATCAAACAATCAAAAAGTTAATGTTGCAATAAAGCACTGATGTACTTCTGGTGTTTTCTGACCCCAGTCGGACTTTTCATCACTTCTTTGCTTCTGTTTTTTGTTCTGTAACAGGAACAAAAGCTGTGAGCTGACACACGTTATCATTCCAGTTCACTACATTTGTTTTGACAGATTCTAACAGTAAACACTGAGCCCGAACAGCAGATTAGCAGGTTATGTAATATCATCGATATAATGCTGTATCTCCGCCGTCTGAAATCATACCAGTGCAGTCTGGTCAGATCTGGAGCCAAATTGGTTTCCTCTGCAATCAACTCTGAGTTGTTGGTTCGATTCTCAGCTGCACTCAACTCTCTGCACTTCAGAAAACACTTCACATCCACCAATCAGAGGAACACAGAGTCCAGAAACACTCCACAAACTCCACAGGTTCAAATAATGACTGAACTAGTTTCTTCTCTCTGTTCTTGATGAATGTGACGAGCAGGTTCAGACCCTGAAACCTCCCTCTGAGTCGGTTTAACAAGCCGACAAACACTGCAACACTGACTAAGCACTTGTGAAAAATCTGAGAGCTATTGAGAGTTTTTCCATCTTGTGTGGGTTTTCTTTTAATCTTCACCTGTTCCGAGGCTTTGAACGAATTCACTCATTCATTGTAGCAAAGGAAACCACAGAAGTGGAAAAACAACTTCAAAACATTTTCCAATTTTAGGGCTTTTCATGCATCAGTGCCCGGAATAAAAGCTCATTAAATCAGAGCTTTTCACTGTTGTCTGATAGATTAACCTTCAAAATGAAGGTAAAGACAAAAGGCGAGCCAACTCTGTCTGACAGCTGTTCAAATATAAATCGGTGACACACACTGTTGTCTGTCACACTCGGTTATACGGCAGCTTCGAAACGATCACTCCCATAGTTTAGTCGTCTATGGAGCAAAAACTGATGACTTCACTCTGCAGAAACTTTCAGGCTCCCTCATCTGTCGCCATCATTTAAAAATCGATCAATGTTGACTTTTTTTCTTTGGTCGTTGGTCACAGTTTTAGTCACAACCTTTAAAATCCTTCTCTAATAATATTAAAACAAGCAAACAACAGTTTATTATGCTGAGAAAAATGTCCCTCTTGTCTTCCAGCAGCCAGATGTTTGATCTTCTCTTCTTTTTCTAAAGTAGTTTTTGTGCCTTTCTCTGAGTTGACAGTAGAAAGAAGATGCAGAATGACAAGAAAGGAGTCAAACCAGATGTGGTTCACGCTTGGTGCCACCAGGACGCCACATTCCGTCCTTTCATCCATTTTTGGGCCCATCCTTTTCTTCCCTTCTTCCTTTTTTTGTTGCCTTCTTCCTCTCGTCCCTCCCCTCTTTCTCACTTCCTTTCTTTCAGTCTCCTCGTTCTGCTCTTCCTACAGTTCAGACTCTTTCTGAAAATCCTACTTTCACACCTCAGCAAGCAAAACATTTCTGCTATTAGCAATTATAGCCTATTTTCCCTGGAAACTTAACAGCATCTCCAGGTATCTTAATGCTCGCTGCTGTAAATGTGAATGGTTCCTTCAGGTAATACTCAGTGGGAGCAGAGGCAGCTTTTGTGTTTTCCTGCATTGTTCTCCGCAGAGAGCTCCGTTATGTAACGTCTCCTCGGGTCCATCGTCAGGGTTCCTTCAGGACTCGTCTGATCCAGGATGTTCAGGTCTGATTTTGGCTCCAGATCATTGCTTGTGGAAAAGTGAAATTCTTGTTCGACTCGAGCAGCGGGAGGCTTCATCCTGAAATAACTCGGGGTCACCATTTTGATCATTTCCCGTTTTTGTCCTGAGCAGAGCCGTGGTCCTCCCACACAGCCTGAACAATCCAGCAGCTACGTGCTGCATCTGGGAATCAGACTCGAATTCAAAATGCTTTGGTTTCACAAAACCAGAAGATGTTTGAGACCAAGTGTGTCGCAAGTTAGTTCAGCTTGATTCAGTTTTAAAATTCACAGCTGAACATCAAAAACACGTCATGCAATTTGTCAAACTCGGTGATAGAAGGCAAATTCTGACCCGCTCGTCTTTTTGTCGGGACGTCATGAGGCGTAGAGATGAGGCAGCATTTGTCGTTCACTATGATTCACATCTTGTGGATTTTGCTCAATTCAACTGAATTTTGTCAGCTGCCATGAAGATAATGTGAAGAAAACTGAGCTGAGACCACGAGGTGCTGCTGAAAGCCCCAGATCAAGTTATTAAGTAGAAATAGAGTTTGCATGTTTTTTACATCAAATATTCCGTCATTGAAATCCTAGTTCAAATTAAATACTGGATATCAAGAATTTACACTGTGATATAAAAAATTTGAATTTCATTTAACTATAATTTTTCCTGACGGTAGGAAAAATGATGAAAAGTGAAGATGGTCCTCTTGCATAATTCAGAAAGACTGAATGTTCCTTTATAGTGAGAGGAGCTTCTGTGTTACCAGCTGACAATGATCACAGTCTGGCTGTCGTGCACACGAGGTGATCAGGAGGAAAAATCAGCTTCACATCCTGAAATGCAAATTCTGTGTTTCACAGACAAAGTGAGAGAAACATCCTCACAGAGCAGGAGGAAGACAACAAGAGGAACGGTGAGAAACATAAAGGAGTTTGATGGTGGAAAGTGAGCGAGTTTGAAAATGTTGGAGGGTTTTGACAAAAAGACTGACCTTAATGTGGAGGAGGAAGTAATCAGATTCATTACTGCAGTAAAAGTACTGATACCACACTGTGAAAATACTCCACTACAAGTAAAAGGCCTGCTTTCAAAATCTTCAAATCAAGTACTTTGCAGTAGCTTAATAAATATACTTAGTTACTTTCCACCACTGGGATACATTCATTACTTTAAGTATTCAAGTATCCAACATGTCGTCTAAACGAACCATGAATTATGTAACGGCTGTTCAAAATGAATAAATGACCCTTTATTGTTTGTCTGCACCTTCCAAAACAAATTTAATCATTACAAAAAATATTCATCTGTGTTCAGATGTGCCAGTGCTACTGAGTTCATTAAGCTTTAGGTACAAAAACTACTTGTTAACATTAAAGAAGAACAGAAGAACCCACAGGCCCGAAGTGCTCGAAAACTATTCCCATAAAAAACTCAGGGCATCGCCAGTCTGATTCATGTGATTGTTTGTAATAAACTTCCCGGTTAGACTCGGTGCTTCAGCTGCTGATTGTGCTGCTGACTTGCTGTTTTCATTATGCGGGCAGTGAGGACAAGATGTAAAAGCTATTTAATCACGTTCCAGTGGAAGCAGAAAAGCTAATTCACTTCTTCAAACCAGATAAAATGATTCAAGGTTGTTGTGTTGAGTAAGTCAGCCAGCGAGGAGTCATTTTCACTCTTTAAAGGCTGAGATATAAAAACACTTCACAGGCCTTAAATATCCCTGGAACACAGTGAAGGCCTCAATGAAGAGGTGGAGGAACTGGCAGAACCTTGTCTTTAATTAGGCCATTAACTCTACGATTGTCTGGAAGCCTTACGGACCACACTGCTGCTTTTTCTTCCTGTTGAAGACCTTAAACTACAAATCAGCAGCAGTGAAGACGAACTCAGATCATTTACTTTAGTCAAATTAACAAGATCACAGTGTGGAAAAAACGAGTTCAAGTCGTGCATTTAAATTTTTACGCAATTAAAAGTTCAGAAGTATTAAAATCAATCAAAATGTGAAGTGTCTTTAAATAAAGAGCTTCTAATAAACAGCACTGATTCTAAACTACCCAGCTCTAAACTGCAGTGGTTCTGTGCCGACAATCTGCTTCAGGTTATAACATGACTGTCTGAAATCAATCTGAAATAACCGACCACCATTTTATCCAAGTGTGTGAAATCTATTCTTCATATAGTATCCTCAAAAAAAGTAATTTCCATGACATGTACACTACTTTCTGCCAACAATCCCACAATGCAATGTGCTACATTTTAATGTAACGTCAGTAATAATGCAAAAAGACAGAGATTCACACGTGTCCGAAATCTTGTTTAGTATCTACAACAAGGAAACTCCGACTCTTTTGTTGTTTTACTTCCTGTCTACGCCAGAAGTTGGAATGAGTCACGTTGTGTAGATCGACATTTGCTGCTTGTGATCAGTTCACACCTATATTTCATCAGACACAGCAGCTTTATAATCTAATATACAGAGTGAAGGACAGAGCTGGAAGAACATGAGAGACGTTCTTCTCAAACAGTCTGTGGACATCAGCTAAACATTGGTAAACATCGGCTGGTATTAGATCAGTTCTACCCACACAGATCTGGGATCAGCTGCTCATCTTACTGTTGTAAGAGTCATGGTGACAGTCGGTGTGTTGGTATTTGTGTTTATGACAATATGATGTCATAACACAACTTGTCTGAGTGGACAATCAAAACATGTGTTAATACAATATTTCTTCTTCCAAACACTCGTCTGTTTAGTTACTCTGTTAAACACGGAGCAGTTTTCCATGACAGAACATTAGAAAGTGTTATTAAAAAGTTTGGTGCTAACTGATTTAGCTGTTAGCATTGTAGGTACATCTGCTCCAAAACTGGTCTTTTAAATCTGATATCATTGGTGGATGTGGTTGTCAGGTCACATGACCTCCTCATAAATGTGGGTGTGTTTCTGTGATAATCTGTAGGAGGCTGTGTGACCTGACTGGAACAGAGAATTTTTCAGAAATAACAACCAGAAGTTAAGAGACAAAAGTGGGAATGGAACAAACAAAAAAAGGGCGGGTGCCATGAGGTCAGTGAGGGTCAGAGTGAAGAAGTGATTTCAGACACGTTCTGGTTGACTGGTTCTGACTGACTTGTCCAGATCAAACCCAGTTTAGTTCAAGGTATCCGACACTTCCAGTAATAAAAATACAGCAGTTACGCCACCACACTTACCTATCGTCAGCAGTCCCATCAAACTTTTCCAATGGCCTTTACTGATCTCTGCTGGTCTCTTCTGGTCTGTCCTGTTCTGGTCTGATCCTCTGATCCTGGTCTGACTGGATTACTGGTCCGGTACTGGTTTGGCCTGGTTCTGGCTTCTGGTTCTGGTCCAGCCTGAGGTGTCTGGTGTCTCTCGTTGGGTTATGATGGGGGGACCTCAGCAGAATGGCTTTCTGATGGCTCGTTGTAATCCTGTGAGTAGTTAGAGTAGCTGAATGAGTACTTTGTGCAGTCGATGAAGTATTCTCCGAAGATGCTGTGTTCCTCTTGTAAAATGAGCCGAATCTGCAGCAGATGAAGTAGTTTTACAGTAAACGGTAGTATAACTGTAGTATAACTGTAGTAATTGTGTAGTAATCCTGCAGTAGAGTGAGAGGTCTCAGAGTTTCAGATTGTATTCTGGGAGCTGCCCTGCCCATCCTGTAGAAAGGGAGGAAAAGAGGGAGGAAGAGCGAGAGGAAGATAGGGAGGAGGCGGGTGGGAGGTAAAGGAGAGGGAGGCCAGGATATGAAGGAGGGGGAGGAAAGGAGGGAGAAGAAAAAAACCATGTGAGATGAGGAGTGGAGGGCGCAGAGCGACGACAGAGCGTGCTGTCTTGCAGTTTAAATCAGAACTGGGTCAGACACGGTTGCATTTTGTGGAGGCCATTTCAGGTTCAGTCAGTTACACAATACGAAGCAGTTGTATCAGTTAGCATGGCAACAATACGAAGTGAAAGAGCCGTAAACCCTGTTTCTAACTGCCGCTGCGCTGGTAGTATTATGTAAAGTTCTGAATATTGATCTATCTTTCTGTTTCTATTCTCAGAAGAGAAAAGAAACAGCAACTTAATTCTATTCTCAGAAGAGAAAAGAAACAGAAAATTGATGGACTCTGTGCAGCAAACCAGGAATTACTGTTGGTTCGCAGTTAACATTCATGAACCTTGTGTGAACATAAGAGGTCACAGAGGGAGTCAGAGGAAACAGAGCTTCACTTTACTGAAAACCAGGTGAGAAAATGCTTTTTCCATCTTGTCCTATCAAATGTGTGCACTGACAAACCAATTTGACTTTCAGTATGAACGGAGAGCATTTAGAAAATGATCTGAAGAAACTAGAGATACAGTTAGTTGATTAGAATAAATCTATCTATTATTTTAATAATTAATTGTGTAAGCTAAAAATTTACCAAAAATTTCAAAGTCAAATCTTCACCAGTGTCTCAGATGTTCGGCTTTTCTCTGCTTCACATCTTTGTAAACTGAATATCTTTGGGACGTCAACAAGGACTCTGAGAAAACTTTCCCCTGCTTTTATGATATAAAAATGAATACTTGAGAAAGTGGCCTGCAGATAATGAAGATAATCATTAGTTGGAAAGAAACCTAACGTACAAATCATTTTAAATTTGTCCTGCATAAACTTACAGTCTGACCAGAAAATGACACTGCGTTGTAGTTGCTGAATAGGGGGTTCAGGAAGTTGGATAACGTAGCAACACACAGGACTAGTTGGTAAATTAACCGGTAAACTGGTATCTAGCTGTAAACCACAATAGTTTAGTTGATCAGCTAATCTGAAATGAAAGCGGCACTGATTTACTTTCCGTGAGTGAAGCTGTAATTTGCGGAACTTTACGCATGTGGACGACTCGCGTTCACGTTGTTGGACAACTCAAGACCAACCGTCCGAGGTCACAATATGGCATAAGGTTGGCAGTGTGCTAGAAACCAGCTGTTGGCCTTTGGTAGCCTGTTAGCAGAGGGCTGTAGCACACTGGCAGCCAGCTGGTAGCCAGCTAGTAGCTAACAGCATGCTAACCAGCGGGGGTGTGTGTGGGTCTGTGGAAGCATGATGTTTCTATGGCAACGCGGACAGCAGGAGGACATGTTGGAAACAAGAAAACTTTTTTTTTTTTTTTAAATCCTGACAAAGATTAGAAGTACTTCCTGTGACTCACACTTCCTGTTTCATGTCTAGGTTGCCAAGGAAACGGATGTTTGGCAGGAAAAAGCTGAGAAGCTGGACGACACTGATAACACACACACACACACACACACACACTGTATGTCTTTGTGTGTGTGTGTTTGATAGTGTTGAGTCCAGCTGACTTGTACAACCATGATTCCATAAAAGTTGGGTCTCTGTGCAAAACATAAATAAAAACAAAATTCAGTCATTTACAAACAAACATTTTCCTGAAGTTGTTCCTGATTCCATGTATTAATCTCCTTCATCCAATCATGTGTTCACAAAGTGTTGAACCTCTCTCCATCCTCGCTGTGAACGACTGAGTCTTTCCAGGATGAACCTTTCAGACCCAATCATGATCCTATCACCTGTTACCAATCAACCTGTTTCCCTGTGGAAGGATCCAAACAGGTGTTTTCAATCAGTCCACAACTTTCACAGTCTTTTGTTTGAAACATGTTGCTGCATCAGATTCAGAATCAGCTGATATTTACAAAGATCAATGAAGCTGATGATCAAACATTAAATCTATTGTCTTTTGGACTGTTTTCAATTGAGTTTGTGAAAAAGGATTAACAGATCATCACATTCTGTTTTATTCATTTTCCACAGCGTCTCTACTGTTTTGGAATCAGGGCTGTTTTTTGATTTAGATTGATCAGGATTGTCTGTAGATCCAGTTCAAACTAACGTTGGTGTTAAAGTGACCATTTAACTCATAGTAATTCAGGACTTTTGCTGTTAATTGGGGATGATTTCAGTTTTTAGCACTGAATAAAGTTCTTTTTCAGAAGCAGTTGAGGAAGCATTTGACTACATTTGCATCCATCGTGTGTGTGTTCACGCCGCACTTGTTCGTGTGTGTCTCTGAAGCTGAACAGTCTGATCCTGACGCGACTCTCAATACGAGCTGGAACTGGATTTGAAGCGAGTCCAGTTGTGGTCACATCCCAAAGATGCTTTTCAGTGTTAGGTGTGAAAAAGATGTGTGTGTGTGTGTGTCCTGAAAATGTAGCTCCCTTGGCCATTACCATGGTAACCAATGGCAGGAGCTGATAATACACACTGTATTATCATCCCTCTCTCTGACAGACACACACACACACACACACTTTATCTTGTCAAGTTTCTCACATCACTAGAAACCAAAAAACTGAGGCGTTTCTGTTCAGCTTCTTTCTCTTTGCATTAGAACAAGAACCATCCAGTAATGATCCCCTGGAAGCTGAACTGATCATTACAGCCAACTGAACCCTTTACTATCACTCATTAAATGAAATTAGGTTTAACTTTCTATGTGAGCAAGAGTTCTCTGTCCACTCGGGGGCAGCAGAAACAAGCATCACCGTTTAAGTTGATAAGTTGAACTCGTCGGGAAACAGTTTCCACATACAAGTTACAGAGCAACATGTTTGTGTCACCTGAAGAAAGGAAGTCCAAAATCTCTCTCTGTTTTAGCTCTAGTGTTGGTCTCCACCAACTCCTCCCTCCTGCTGAAACATCTGGCTCTTCAGCTGCTAAAGTCTCCACTGTGTTCACCCCACAGTCCAAAGACATGCAGGACTCCGCCCCTCGGCCAGAGCCGGCTGGGATTAGTCTAACATTAGTCATAGATAATGGATCAGTAACAATGGAAGAGTTGGTTCTTAGGCTCGATCAGGTGGGAACAGGAAAACTGACCCATCCAACACCAAATTTCAAGGTCACAAAAATAACAGATTATCGGGTTTATGCTGCTTGCGATGGTCACTGCTGCTCATCTTTGGGCCATTTCAAGGCGTCTTTGTAGTTTTTGAATTATAACATAAACGTTGGCGCTCAGCAGCAAGAAGACAGAAAAAGATGGCCGAGGTTTTCTGAGCTTGTGTCAGGCACTTCAGCAGAGAGACTTTTTGTTCACAGTCAGCTGCAGACCTTCATGCTAGAACGATTTTGCTCGTTCGCAGCATTACGGTGAACACAGGCTGCATCATGGGAAATGTAGTCCTGTAACTGCACTGAAGAAAATAACTGAAGCTCGTCTCATTTTCCTCTTTGGAAAGTTGATTCAGGCAGTTTAACTTCTGACCAGCGAGGCTGAGTCGCTTGAGACGAGCCGGCTGTCACCGTGCTGGGCTTAACACGTTGCCATGACAACCACGTGATGTTAAAGAGTGTCAGTGCTGCAGAAGAAGAAAATCCACTTCCTGTTTGAAGTGTTTGATTTTTTTTTTTTTTGAGCAGATCATGTCTTTAGATAGACGGTCTGAGACTACGGCCTACACACTCTCTGCTGCTGCTTACATAACACACACACACACACACACACACACGCACACACACATGCACACACACACACACACACACACACACAGAATGGTAAAGTGATGCTGGAGGAAACAAACAGGAAATAAAAAGATAACTCAGAGAGAGATGGGGAGCGAGAGGGAGAGAAAAAGGAACAGGAAGATGGAGGAGAGAAGGAATAGAAAAGGAAAAGAAAAGAGAGGGCAGGTGGACAACAATTTAAAGGAAAAGCAAGGAAAGAAGAGGACTGAGGAAGAGGAGGAAAGGATGTAAAAGGAGATAAAGGAGAAAATAAATAAAAGATGAGAAGAGGGAGGAAAAGGAAAGAGGGATCACAGGAAAGAAGCAGGAAAACATGGTGGAGCAAAAGAGTGGAAAGAGAGAAGAGAAAAAGGAAAAGGAAAGAAAAATCAAAGACAGGAAATGAAAGGCAAGGAAAGGAGACAAGAAGAGGAAGGTACAGAAAGAGAGGAGGTGGATTGAGGGGAAAAGAAACAAGTGGAGAGAAGAGGAGACAAGGAAAGTAAAGGTAGGGAAGCAAGTGAGAAGGGAAGAGAAGGAAAGAAAAGAGATGAGTGGGAACAGAAGAGAAGAGGCAAAAAGGCAAGAGAAGGAAGACGCGAGGAAGAAGAAGAGAAAATGAAAGGATGTGATTAATGAAAGGATAGAAGAAATGAATGAGAGAAGAAGAGAGGATTTAAAGGAGGGGGAGAGGGAATTGAGGAGAGTAGGCCAGGTAAGGACAGAAGGTAAGGAAGGAAAGGAAAAAAGGAAAGACAGTGAAAGGAAATTAAAGGATGCAAGGTAAGACAAGGAAGGAAAAGGAAAGGAAAGGAAGAGTTAAGAGTGGGCAAGGAGAGGAAAGGAGCTGAGGCCAGGCAAGGAAGCAAATAAGGGACAAGGGAAGAAGATGACAGGACAGAAGGGACAACGAAAAAAGATGAGACTAAGGAAAGGCAGGAGGAAATGAATGAGGAAGAAGAGGAAAAGAAGAAAGAAAGAAGGTAAACAAGGAATAGAGGAAAGGAAATGAGGAAAGGACATAGAAGAGATGAATGGAGGGAGGAGAGAGGACAGGTGAAAAAGAGAGAAGGCAAAGCAAGGAAAGGACCAAAGGAGGCAAGGTAAGGCAAGGAAGTAAGTGAGGGAAGAGAGGAGGAGAGCAGGCAAGGAAAAAAAAGAGGGAAGGAATGCAGATAGAGAAGGAAAGGAAAGAAAGGAAGGAAAGGAGGCAAGGATGGAAAAGAAGTCAAACGGGGAGAGACTGAAAGGAAATTAAGAGAGGAAGGAAGGAAAGGAGATGAAAAGACGGCGAGAGGTAGAAAAAAAGGTAAAGTAGGTAAAGAAAATGAAGTCACGACTTTTAAAGTTACAGACCAGCAGCACACACACACACACACACACACACACACACACACACACACACACACACACACACACACACACACACACCTGAACATATCACCAAATCAGCATTAGCCAAACACACATGCACTCCCTTTAACACACACACATCACACATCGGGCTGCAGAGAGACTCACCCAGAAGATCACCGACTCGTTCTCCATGATGATAAACTGAAAAGAAAAGGAAGGACTGATGGAGAGAGAGAGAGAGAGAGAGAGAGAGAGAGAGAGAGAGAGAGAGGGGAAGAGAGAGGTGGAGGAGAGAGATGATGGAGGATGGAAAAAAGAAGAGGAAGAAGAAGAAGAGGAGGTGTATCTGGAGACGAAAAGAGAGAGGGAAGAAGAGGAGAGAGAGAGGGAGAGGCAGGATGAGTGGAAGGCTGGTTGGTTCAGCCCACACACTGCTAGCATGACACACACTCTGTGTATTATGAGTGTGTGTGTGTGTGTGTGTGTGTGCGCACATGTGAGTGTGCACTTTGTCTCCCACTCCAATGCGTGGGTTAGAAAACACACCTCTCTCTCTCGAACAAGCGAGAGAGCAAGAGAGGAAAAGAGAGGGAGAGGGAGCAGGAGAGAGAGAGGAGGGTAAGAAGCGTGGGTGTGGAGGAGCGGCCCCGTCACCATGGTAACGATGAAATAGCAAAAAAAAAAAAGGGATTCAGATTCAGCATCCAAGGATCATCATCATCATCATCACTGGCCAATGATGACAGGCCCTGGTGCATGATGGGGGAAAACAGCTGTTAAATCCATTTTTCATTTCACCAATGTTTGATTCAAGTGGGACCAACCAATCAGAGCTCACGTGGCAGGAGTCACATGACCCCGCAGGAGCTGAAGAGGGTGTTTTCCACATGTGAACCTTTCAGTGGGTCGGAGACGTTGGAGGATCACCGGCTGTGTTTCCTGTTGAGTCTGTCACTGCCATCAGCTGCTCCACTGATCGAAGACTAACCATTCGTCAGGGCTTCATCAACATGAACAGCACATTTCAACTGAATATTCAGAAAATGCTAATGTATTCGCATTTCCATCCACTATTGTTATGCGAATATTAGGAGCTGGTGCACTGAGATAAACAGCAGGTGGCGCTAATTCTCCACGCAGGTACCATTATAACCATTTCAGCAGAGGAGGACGAGATGACACAGTTAAAGAGGTTGAGTCAAATCTCAAAAAAATGTGAACATGATGGAAATACGGCCTTTTGTTAGTCTCACATATGACTGATAAGAAGGTCACAGTCTCTTCAGCTTCAGTCACGTTACGTCATTATTTATTCACTGGATCTGACTTGAATCTGAATACTTTCTCCAGCACTGGTGAAACTGAAGATCTGCTTACTGACCTAAGAAGCTTTGGTTTGATGGCGACTATAAACAGCTTTTAAATCTTTTTATGTCAAAACTACAAGATGATAACTGTCATCAGATAATTACTTTGAAGCCTGTGTTGAAGTCACGATCACGTTATTCATGTGGCTTCAACAGTTCAGCCTGATGTCACAGATGTGTTTGTTTGAACTGTCACTACATCTGTACATATGAAACACACAATGGTGGAAGCCTCCCACTCTCAGGGAGTGATCACACTTGATGGATGAAGCAGAAAATAAACCTCTAATCTCTGGCTTCCCTCTAAAGATCTGCTTCTCACATCACCCACTGCAATTGAAAGAAAAGAAACTAAAATCTGTTTATTCTTGAATGAACGGAGAAAACTGTGAGAACAGATGGAGCCTAAATGTTATCAATGGACACAAGTGCTGCGATGTAGTGAGACGACTCAAACTCAGGCACAGTCATGAAAGAAAAGCTTCAACACACCAACACACAGGGAAAAGACTAAACTTATAAACTCAAGGTTCACCTGGAATATACTGAAATTCTTTTTTTATAGTGACCACGAGTTTAATTTATCAATATGACGTTTCCATCGCACAAGCAGTCCATTAAAGTTCGACTTGTTCCATGGCCACTTAGAATTCTCGACTCAGATTGGCCGATTAGATTAACTGGAAGTAAACAGCCAGAATAACTGATCAACCTGTGACGCAGGTGTTTGTTTGCAGTTAGAAATGAATGTGCCAGCATCACACGGCTGCAACACTGAGGCTTAGACCAAGAGATTGGAGTTATTTTTATAATCAATAAAATGAGAACTACATAATAAAAATAATAATAGTAGTAAAACTAGAGAAAGAGCTTCTCAGTAAGAAGAAGTGTCTGTTATCTGTTACAATCAGGGAACGTACAACTAGTTGGGTATTTTTTTCTAAGTGTTAAATCAGAGTGGGTTTAGTGGGCTGTTACTGTCTGTGACTTGAGTCTGGACAAAATGATCTCAGCTTGTTTTTATTACTCACAACACATGTCTGCTCGAATTTATTTTCTAATGACTAATTGGTTTGATTGGTTGCAGCCACACACACACACACACACACACACACACACAAGGACACAGACCAATCGGTATTTCTAAGAGACAAATATGAAAATGTTTTCATTATTTGAATTGATCTGTTCAGTCTCACAGAAGAGTGTTAACACCACAGAGAAAGTAATTTACTGATAATACCTGTTTTAAAGTCACACCAGCCAAAGCATGAATGCATGAGTAAGAGCAAGAATTTGAGATGTAAATCACATCTTTTGTAAGTACTTTCCAGGCTTACATAATAATTCTTCAAAATGTTCAAAAACATTTTAAAACAAACGTTAGGGTGGGCGAGAAAATATATTTATTCCTTAAATTAAATGCACTACTTTCAAAAACCAGACTTTTCAGACCTGCAGAAACCCACAGATGTTAACTGTGTTGGTTTGATCGACGTCAACTGTTTGTCTGGTGCAGAGTGACAGCGCCCTCTACTGGACTGAAGGAGCCAGTACTCTGATTTTTGCTTCTTAAATTTGGTCTTTGAGTCAAATCTGACAAAAAAATGACAAAACCATCACAGCCAGTGTTTCCATCCACAGCCTGCAGGTGAAATGTATTTATAGGACAGAAGAGGCTTTTACAGACGCCGTGGCAGATCAAATCTACACACCTGCCTCCACCTCGGGGATTTTTCAGCACCGTCAGATGAAAGTTTCCCACCAAGCTGAAAAATCTGTACATTAGGATTAACATTTTAATTTCAGGCTGGAAGCCCGACTGATAATAGACTCTCCAGTTACCAGAGCAACCATCCACCTGCCAGAGATTAAAACCTGTTTAACATGTGTATCTGAGGTGCGTTCAGGTGTTTGCAAAGTGATGTCAGGTTATTACAGCCTGAACCACCCACTTTGCAGCAGCACCTAATATATTTTATATTGACTTTATCTAAAACATTTCTGAAAGCACTATGAAAATTTGATTTAGAATTATTATCAAGCATCTTCCCTGATATGTGGGGTTGAAATTAGGCTGATTTTCATAAGGGAGCTAAGGAGACAAAACCCTTTGAAGATAAATACATGACTGAATGAGCGCAGCTTTCTTATTCATCAAACCACAATGACATCAAATCCAGCTTCCTTTACAGCAGCAGAGTCTGATCTGCTGTTAATGTGGGATTGCTTTTTTTGTGCATCTTTAAGCAGCAATAAATGTTGCTCTAAATGCTAACATGCTCATGTTGAGCAGGTTTACCATGTTCATCATCTTTATTGCCAGTTTGATTTAGATTAATCTTTTTCACCTTAAATCCATTCACACATAAACCAGCTGTGTTTGAACATTGAGTTCATTTATTGAGACAAAAAGGACTTTTCCAAAACGGCTCCGGCTGCTTCATCTTTTCATATCAATTTATCACAAACATACAGAGAATTTCAATCAAGTATTTCATAGAAACTAAATACAAAGGTAACAGATCAGACTCTACTATAATCAGTACTCTGATTACTGCAATCTGATCACAGTGCAATTACTACAGATTATTGTGGTTACAGGGTATTCTGATGATTGTACTACTATATTTTTACTGACTGTGCCACATCTAACTGTAATGTTTTGTTTTGTGTATTCTACTCACTGCTTTTCAGTCTGTTATTTAGGTATTTTCAGGGTTTTATTCTGATCACTGTGTTCTGCTCTCTGGTCCAGAAGTGCGTTTGTTTTATGTCTCTTTGTGTCCCTTCAGTAATAGGTCCATGTACGCTCCAGTCACCAGACTTTCCTTTGAAACACCCAGTTTCTCCATCAGATCCTCGGCCACCTGAAACAAATAAAACACATCAAATCAAATCAAAGTTGCCCCAAAACCCAGATAAAATCAATAGTTGTACATTAAGCGAAGTTTAGGTTCTTTAGTCTCTCCAATAATTCTCTTTTCAACTGCAGCACATCGTTGGTATTGCCCCATCACCACATAGACCACATTATCACACTCTGTCTTTTTAACTTCAGGATATATGGACAAAAATTTCAGGTGTATCTTTTCTATTATATAATTTTTTTCAACCCCCCACAGTGAACATGATACAATACTCTGAAAACCCAAGTGGGAATCTGTAAATTATGATTGTAAACAAAATGCAATCATTTATTTTAATGGTTTTAATCATCATCTATTAACCTCAGTTATTAGGCTGCTGGAGGGAAAGTTACATGCTGATGTTAACAGAGTTAATATTTATAGAGGTAGAATTTTAATATGCTAACATTTAGCACACATGGACAAAGTGCTGACCTCCCATCAAGCTGCTGAGCAGTTAAACCTACCTGCTGTCCCTCTTCAACAGTCTGCTCTGGACGCATCACCACCTGAACAAACACACAAACAAACAGGTTATTCAGCCAATGAGTTTGTATTTACTGAACTCTGGATCCATTTTGTTCATTACACATTTGTTCCCACCTGTTTGTCTTTCAGGACGCTTCAACTTTCTCACTCAGAGGATTTCCAGTTCAGTAACCTCCTCTGTTCTGTCTGCTTCACCGGGAAATCTCACACACGCTCAAATACTATTAGAACTAAAATGAAATGTTGTACGGAGTCAGCGTCGGTCACAACGCTGTGACTACGTAGCTGTGGACAAGCAACGCTCTACACGATTACTGTAGCGTACGAGTGTAAGATGCTGGTCATGTATTTCCCAAAGTTATGGTTCACAGTGGACTTTTGTTGATGTCATCGATCTTTTCTTCTCCCCTCATTTCCTCAGAGCTCTCTCATCTACTTATGATTAAGATGTAATGTTCCCCAAAATTATACATATATTTTTTTAAAATATTAGTGTCATCATGGTCATGTCTTTTCCAATCATTCTCTCACAATGATGAGATATAATTTATCAGATTATGGTTTCATATCTCAAAGTTATGAGAATCCTATTCCATGACTAGAAGATAGTGTTTGTAAACAATACGCAACCTTATTATACAACGCACATGATATTCAACCTGGAAGGCAACATCAACCTCTGAGGGTTTGACATAGTCCATTTTTATTGTTGATTATTTTTTCAACAAATTGTTTGGTCTATAAAATGTCTTAAATTCAAGGATATTTCATTTCTATTGATATAAAATAAAGAAAAGCAGCAAATTCTGACCAGTTAAAAGACAATAAACTGTGTGTGTGTGTTTCAGAGTGTGTATGTTCAGGTGTGTTTTTGTGTGTGTGTTACCTCCAGCTCCATGTAGTTTCCCAGTCCCTCCACTGTGTCCAGGTGAACTCTGGTCTGACCAATGAGAAACAGTCGTCGCTCCTTCCGCACCTCACCTTTAACCCCGAGGGCGTCTGACAGCACAGCCTGCGCACGCACACACACACAGTTATTAACCTGGATAAATGGCAGTGTATAATATCAGAGACACACACAGGTTGGTGTTTTACCCGCAGACTGGACGGGTCACTGGTCGGACTGATGGAGTAACGGGACAGTTTGGGTCCATCAGTGTCCGGACGCTCATAGAAGATCAGCTGACCTGACTCATTCTAACAAACAAACAGTGAGTCAGTTTCATTCCTATAGACAAGATGGTTGGTCAGAGTTATGCTACCAATGGCCACCAGGTGAAGCCCACAGTCAGTGTCTGGTTCTGATGGATGTACCATGAAGTCTCGTAGCTTCAGTCGTCCTTGGCTGCAGTTGAAGAACGTGTCATGCTGTCTGATGATCGTGCCCTCTGATTGGCTGAGCTGGGCGGCCTTCTCAGCAAACTGTGTCCGGTCGCTCACTTTGGCTTTGATCTCCACGTTCGACAGCATGACTCTATTGAGCATGTGCAGAACAGAGAGGACAGGTGTCAGACAGGTGTTTGAAAAATTATGAAAATTAGCTGAACTCTTTAACCATCAACAGTCCTGGAGGATGATAAATGCTTTTTCCCCCAGCTGCCTTGTACTAATCAGTCAATCAATTAATATATCTGTTCAGGAAAAGTAAAGTGAGAAAATATAAATAGATAAATTAAAGGTCAGGGCCCAAATGGAATGGAGTAAAAGAAACAACATTTTTATTTATCTTATCAAATGATGGGAGATGAAGAAAATAAATACAGCTCATCAGTTTTAGTCCAATTCAAATAATCAGCTTTTTGTTCTGAAAGTGTGTCACTTCACACAAATTATAACATCACAAAATATAATATATTGAAATATACAAATATTTAAGGGCACTGTTCAAATCATAAAACACATAAACTGATTCATTTTATTTCTCAGATATTTGTTGTTTGTCATCTGAATTAATCCCCTAAATATTTTATGTATGAGCAGAAAGATCAACAACATTAGTGATGAAAGTAACTCATTTACTCAAATACTGTACTGAAGCATGATTTTGAATATTTCTGTTTTAAGCTAGTTTATATTTTCACTACATTCCAGTAACAAATACTAAACTTTAATACTTTTATCTGACAACTTTAGTTACTTTAGATTAACAATACAATATATTTTTGAATGCAGGACTTTTACTATTAACAGAGTATTTCTGGTGTGATGTTGCTGCTTGAACTTAAGATCTGAGGAACTACTTGTTCTACCTGAGCACGTTTCTCCTATTAGCTAAACGAGCTACATTAGCTAAACGAGCTACGTTAGCTAACAGTCACAGCATCTCATTAAAATAACGGTAAACCTCAGGCTGTTTGTTCACATGTTCGCAGTTTAACTCAGCAGCTGTTAATCGATGTTTCAAACCTGAACAAGCGGCACAAACAGCAGCTGAACACAAACTCACCGTGAAACAACTCAAACTTTACCTGTTTTCACTGTTTTTGCGTCTCTTTGTCGCTTTTTCCACACTCGGTTTTGGCGCCAAACGGAGCCTCCGGGGCGGAGCTGCGTCGGTCTGAGAGCGGCTCAAAACAGGAACAAGGAGCCGAGAGGAGACGCGGATCTGACCGCAGAGCAGCGCTGAGTGCCGCCAAAGCCACATCCAGACAGAGGGGGGTCCTCCGGGGCCTCCAGGTCCGCGTCCGTCCGGGTTCTGATGGAGGAGATCTGCGGCTGCGCGGAGGACACGCAGCCTGGAAATGAAGACGTCTCACTCCGCCTCGTTTCTGAAGATATCTCACTCCGCCTCGTTTCTGCGGTACGAAAGTATCAGCAGCCATCACGGCTCAGTTTTAAAGGAATAATCCAACTAAAATCTATATATTAATTATCAAACACAATTTTTAAAATTTGTAGCTTGTATCCCAACAGTTACAATTTAAATGGTGGCCCAGAGTCACAGTCAAAATGACATCAATATACCACAGTCAATATAATGAAATATACAAATAAAACAAGAAAACAAAGAGATAAAAATAAACAGAACTATCCCATAGATACAAGTAGGTAGAAAACATAGGTGTTTATATAAATATATAAGCAACAAACAATATACAAGTTGGAAGAGAAGAGTCAAAAGAATAAGTATTAAATTCTGTTTTAAACATTCTGGTATTATTGTTTTATTAAGTGAAACCTAAATAAAATTACTGATGCTAAAATGATTCTGGTGTGACTTCATGTGATGTGTGACTGACCGTGTTTCTGTTTATACATGTTTACCTACATGGCTGTCTATGCCAACACACACACACACACAGAGAGAGAGAGAGAGAGAGAGCTACATTTAGCTTGCTGGATCATCAATACAACTCTGGACTTGCATGTGAGTGTGAGTGTGTGTGTGTGTGTGTGTGTGTGCTGCCTGGCATTACTGGGCAACTGGACAACATCATATTGAGAGAAATAGTGAGAGCATCAGAGAGAGAGAGAGAGAGAGAGACAGAGAGAGACAGAGAGAGAGAGAGATGGAGGGGGAGGCAGTGACTGGTTGGCATTTGGAAAAAACTAATCAGGAAAGAAGAAGCCTGATGGAAAACACAGCTGAGAAAAATCGTCTGTGAGTTTTTCTGTGAGTAAAATACTTGTGAAAGTGACCACAATTATAATTTAGATTCATAACAAGAGTCATAATGTTTGAATAGTGTGAATTATCCAGACTGTAAATGGAAAAGCAGAAAAAGAGAAACTATTGTCTGTCCGTCTGTCTGTCTGCCTGTCTGTCTGTCTGCCTGTCTGTCTGCCTGCCTGTCTGTCAGAGTGTCTCAGGATGACTGTCACGTACTCCAGTAAAGTAGCGAACGCCACCTTCTTCAGTTTCCACCGGCTGCTGCTGCGTTGGAGGGGAAGCATCTACAAGCTGCTGTACAGAGAGTTCATCCTCTTCGTTGTGCTGTACACTGTGCTGAGTGTTGTGTACAGGTGAGACACACACACACACACACACACGCATGCACACAGTGACGGTGTGTTTGCATTATTAGTCGCAGTACTTAAGGGCACTGGTCGACTGCTGCCTCCATCAGTTTGTACTGCGCTGTTACTCCTGTCTGCTTCTCCAACCTGCAGGTGATACACTGACTGTGGATCAGTACCTCACAACCTAACTTCAAAAATCAGAACTAAGCCTTTAAGTAAAAGTACTTAGTTACTTTCCCCCTGGTTACAGGCTGTGACGTGTGTGTCCCCTGTGCTGCAGGCTCGTCCTCTCCGACCATCAGAAGAGGCTGTTTGAGAAACTTTCCATGTACTGTGATAAATACGCAGAGCAGATTCCCGTCACCTTCGTTCTGGGTACGTCTCATGTTTCCTGTCTGTTTACTGACCGACTGAAGCTCATAAATACAACCAAGGCTCCTTTTGACAAACATTTATATTTGAAATATTCCAACATTTAGAGCCAATACAGGAAGTTATGTCCTGTTTGTGTGAAAAGGTTTGAAATGTAATGTGTTTTAGTTGATGTAACCATGATCCTTCTCTAATCACACCACAGTTTTCATGCTCAGGATTAAAACATTGAAGGATTCAAAGGTTTGTTTGTGATATAGATCAAATGTGCAGTGAGCATATGGCTTCTATACTACGTCCATGTACAAAGAGACTGATCACTCATAAAGAAATACTTTCAAACAGTGGTTAAACTATATTTTAAAATGTGTGTCCATATTTGAAGATTATCTCCAGATTCAGTACAACTGAAACGTGACATAACAGATTTCTGATAGTAGCCTGTTGAAAGATAACATGATCACTATCCGTCTCGTTATCGCTCAGATTTCACTCCCATGATCATAACGGTTTACAGACTACAGACGGTGTGTGTCAGAATCACAGGGGATCAACAAACACGGTCGCTGTGTGTTGTTATTATTAATAATCAGAGGAGGAGTCAGGTTAATATTAGTCCTCTGAGAACTGACTTCAACACTCACTGACCGACAGACGATGGACTGTAAACCACTAAAATACTACTTGAAGACCAGCACATTTACTCAAGTACTGTAGTGAAGTACAATTTACAGGTACATTAATGTATCACTAATTAGTAATGAGCACTTTTACTTTTGGTACTTTAAGTATATTATGAGTATTTGTACACTGTGGTATTTCTACTTTTACTTAAGTAAAATTTTGACTACATGCATTAAATGAAAGCCAACTTAAAAAATTCAAATATAACTATATCTCTGCTTCCTGTCTGATGAGAAAGACAGACAGTTAGACAGACAGACAGTTAGGCAGACAGACAGACAGACAGACAGACAGACAGGGTGTATGGTTGCTTCATTTGCAGGCTGCTAATGGAAACAGATCATTAAAGAACAGAGAACGGCTGAAAGCAGGATGAGTGTTTGTGAATCTGATTCTTACTCACAGTCGGAGAACAAACGGCATCGATATGCGCTTTGTGTTCATTCAATGTATTTTCGATGTGAACCTTGAAACAGCTCTGGGTTTCCAAGTGCAAGGTTCCCTCAATATAATGAAAGAATAACGTCCGTACATACGTTTCTATTTTTTTCTAAATTAGAATGATGAATTTAGAAAAAATGTTCCCTCTGTTTATTGTTTGTGTTTTAGGTTTCTATGTGACTCTGGTGGTGAATCGATGGTGGAATCAGTTTGTTAACCTGCCGTGGCCGGACAGACTCATGTTCCTCATCTCCAGGTACATTCAGACTGTCTGTAAGATAACATACACTGTGAGAAGTGATTCTGTGTCAGTGTTATTCCAGTGTTGTTTGTCTGTGTTGACGTCGGTGGATGGGGATGGATGAGGCGTCTGATGCAGCTCATGTCGTGTGTTCTCTGCCTCCTGCAGCTGTGTTCAGGGTAAAGATGAATATGGCCGCCTGCTGCGCCGGACGCTGGTCCGATACGTTAACCTGACGTCACTTCTCATCTTCCGCTCTGTCAGCACGGCTGTATGCAAACGCTTCCCCACCATGGACCATGTGGTCGAGGCAGGTCAGGTCCTCAGCGTTTGAGCAACAGTCTCGTGTTGAGTTTTAAGCAGGTTGAAGGGCGACAGAGCTGCAAACTCTCTGTCTGATACTGTGCAGCCGTGCACAAGTGTTTTGTGTATCTGAACTGTCCATGAGTGGTAAGAGTCAGGCGGAGTTCAGCTTCTGATGCTTTTTTTGCTTTGTTAGACGTTACAATCCTCAAACTGCAACACGACATAATCTGACAGTGGGATCACAGAATTTTTGAATTAAATCAGAACGGCTCAATAGACAGGCAATTGTAACATGCAATATTGAATTGCTACTGCTGAAAAAAATGCCAAACACAGACAGTCTGACAAATAGATTTATATAAAATACAAACCTGCTACTAAACTACAAGCGTTCATAAAGGATAAGATACTGATGACCTACTTGGAATCATGTGTTTGTCTGCTCCCCTGCAGGGTTCATGACTCCGGAGGAGAGGAAGGTATTTGACAACATCTCCTCTCCTCATCTGAAGTACTGGATTCCTGTCGTCTGGTTCTCCAACTTGGTGTCTAAAGCTCGACAGGAAGGACGAATCCAAGACAGCATCGACCTGCAGAACATTCTCAATGTAACACATGAGATTATACATTTTATATTCTGTGTCAAAATATAATCATATAGACATTTAAAGGGTGAGAACTAAATCCAGGTTAGAGACCACTGGACAAGATCACACTAACATGAAGGACAAGTTATCTGGGTCAACCAAAGGGGCACTTGGGTCCTCCTGGGCCGACCAGAGGGGCATTACCGGGCTGACTGGAAGTGCTTCGAGCCTCGATCGTCCCTCTGACGTCACATTAGTGCAAACATGAAGCATGGCCGTGTTGCCTTAGGTTACAAATGTCAAAGAGAAAATGGCACTTCAGCTCCACACACACTTGAACATCCAGTAAAGTCATTTGAGAGTCTAAATCCTTATTAGTCTCTGACCACATAAACCAGACATGTAGGTAATGTGACACCCAGTTTACTCTCAAACGGTGGGTGGGACTCTTCTTCCAGTCAGCCTGTTGACTTACAGAAGTGTGGGTTTCAAAATTGCTGTCAAACCCTGTTGACTCTGTGTGTCTGTCTTCAGGAGATGAATCAGTTCAGGACCTGGTGTGCGACTCTGTTCGGCTACGACTGGGTCGGCATCCCGCTGGTTTATACACAGGCCTGTCTCTCTGCTGTCTCACATCTATCACCATAACATGTTTAAAACGGATGTAACTCATCTAATCTCATCAGTCATCATCTTCCATCATTACTGTAACTCAATCAGTGCTCTGAATCTCCCGCACAGACAGAGAGAGGGAGGGATGCACAGTAAATCCTCTGTAATCTCTCTCTTCAGGTCGTCACTCTCGCTGTCTACACCTTCTTCTTTGCTTGTCTGATTGGACGTCAGTTTCTCGACCCCGCTCAGGGCTACCAAGGCCACGACCTCGACCTCTACGTCCCCGTCTTCACCCTGCTGCAGTTCTTCTTCTACTCCGGCTGGCTGAAGGTGCAGATGACGTTTCCTTATTTTGTTTATGTCAATAAATCTGACAAAAACACCAAAGCCAACAACATGTTAGTCCATCCCTCAACACTGTCTGACTTCCTGTCTGGAGACTCGAAACTGGCTGTAGAAAGATAACCTTCATTGTCCTCCTGACTGAGGAACAGACATTTTGTTGACCGTTTCTTCTTCTCTAACCTTGTCCTGTTTTATTAATAACACACAAAATAAAGCTATTTATAACTTGCTTGGTGGATATGAGCCAGAGGGGCAGAAAGATCCTCACATGTAGTGGGATTAAAGAGGTTGTGTGTGAAGTCTTTACGCAGTCAGACTGAAACCCTGATTTGTGCCTTGTTGTCAGGTAGCTGAGCAGCTGATCAACCCGTTTGGAGAGGACGATGACGATTTTGAAGCGAACTGGATCATCGACAGGAACCTTCAGGTCAGCAGCCAATCAGAGAGAAGTTCAAAAACTGTTGACTTGTTCAGGTTTTACCATCTAGGCCAGAAGTAGAAACCCATTTATTTTTGTCTTGCATGCAACTTGCACTGAACCTGTTTTAAACCCACTAAAATCCTTTCACTGTCATCACTTCCTGTTTAACCGCCCCTCCAGGTGTCTCTGCTGGCTGTAGACGAGATGCACATGAACCTGCCTCATATGACCAAAGACATGTACTGGAACGACTGCGAGGCGCGACCACCCTACACGCTGGCTGCTGCCGACTACTGCATCCCATCATTCCTCGGCTCCACCACCGACATGGGGTCAACACACACACACACACACACACACACATTACATATTACACATTGGCCAATTTCAACCAAAGCAAGATGATTGGTTTAAGTCAGTTGTAGCCCTCTTCAGTGTTTTAGGCAACTGTTAATCAGCTTCACTCTTTAAGTACTGCGTTAGTCCTCAATGTGTTTTTCAGTGTAAGTTATCAAGGGTTCAGTCATGTTGTGTTGTCGTGTTGAGACAGTCTGTTGGAGAATTAGTTGGTTTCGAGTTGTTCCATCAGCAAAATGAAAAGCTTTTGTCCAACATCACTTCCAGACTCTCTGACATTCTGCAGTTTGATGAGACCGATGTTACTGACAGTCGCAGACGACAACAGGACCCAGTGTTGACTTATCGCCAAGAGTCGGTAATACAACGTTTTTTTTATTACCTCTGTCAAAGATGTTGATACAGACCAGGCTCTATAGGCAGATCAAAACATGCCAATTAAATAATAATTAAAAGGATTGTGTGGCTTTGAGTTCCTGCTGCTGTTCTTTGTTCTTCACATGGTTCTAATTTGTTTTAACAGTCTTGAATGGAAGAAAACTGCCTTCCAGGGAAAGAAAGTTATTTTTCAGCCATATTTTCTAACGTTTGTAGGTTCTGGGTCGAGTCCGTCGTCTGCTGAGTGTTCAGGAGCCTCCTGACCTCCGACCTCCTCGACCCATCTTCAAACGACACAGCAGTGACGCAACAGGAAGCTTCTTTCCAGACTTCAGGTACAGTTTTTATCCATTTGAAAAATGTACCTGTAATGGCTGATTTCAATGACAGCTGGTATGTATGTTGCGGTTAGTATTGGTTAACAGTTGGTGTTTCTGACCATTTTATCAACCATCCATCCATCCAGGGTCCACCTAGGTCCAGAGAACATGGCTCCACCTTCCTCCTTGGCCATGGAAACCCTGTCCACCTTAAGGGAGGTCAGCAGCAACCCTCCGTCCCCTGAAAGCTCGCCCTCTACTGTTTTCCCCCGGCTCATTGTCAGTCCACCGTTGACCTGTGACGTCTGTCACAACATGGATTCCTCTGGCAATGGTGAAGCAGCAAAACCTCAGAACGGACTGGATCCCTCCCCCACTGAGGAGACTCAGGTCTTGGAGACTCCAAGGTAATTTGTTGGTTTTCTGCTCAAAGTATCTTGACTTCTGATTTTCAACTCCTAGTTTGTCCAGTTCTGTCCATAATGAAACCACAATGCTGTGGTTTTGAGATAATGGGCTTATTGATTTGTCTCAGCTTTGGGAAAATTCATCACCATCCTCATTTAAATTTTGTAATTTTACTCTTACACTCCTTTATCTTCCTCTTGTGGTCTGACTCTGTTCTTCATATTTCCAGGACCGGCTCCTCAGTCTGTTGTTCCCCCACCCAGCTGGGACCCAAAGCATTCCGCTGGATGACACTCAACAACCAAAATTGTCCACCAATCAGGCCACGGGGGCGTCAGTTCTCCCTCCAGTTCTCCAGGCAGTCGTCCAAAGGGTCAGTCCGCAGTCTGCCGAGCCCCAAGGGTCTGGGCAGGCGGAGACGAGGCCTGGCTCGATTCCAATCCCGGAGATCACCTGGTCCACCGACCGACACTCTGCAACTCCCCGACCCTGAGTACAACCATGACTTCCAGGGACTGGCAGGGGCTGAGGACGATGACAAGGAAGGAGCCAACAACAGCGAAGAGATCAAAAACCAGAACTCCCAGTCACAGAGCTTGGAAAAATATAAGAAGTACTCACAGTAATGCAATACTGCCCGAACAGAGCCAATCTCAGGGTGGTGACAACATTACCCAACAAGAGAAGTCACAACTTTGACGAAGAGGGAAGTTGATTTGAACCAACAAATGCTTAGCAGCCTCTGCAGGGATCTTTTAAAGCCTGGACTTCCTGCTGCTTGTTGCCAGCTTTGTCACTGGAGACAAACATGAACCCTAATATGCACACATATGCACAACACAAAAAATATAAAAGAATTCTAAAACTGGCAATCAACTTTTATGCTCAAAAAATGGGCAACTTGGGCAAAGCTGGTAAGAGCAAGCAACAACCACTACGACTGAGTGCAAAACACCTGCCATTCAAGAAAAATGCCCTTTTGATGCCTTAATATTTTCTTAATGGAAGAATAACTCAGTGCATATTACAAGAAGTGAAAGTGGAACCTGAAAAATGTTTGGGGTTTTCCCACTCACTTCAATACAGTCAGCATTCTTCATCAAGTGGCCGTTAGAGGAACTGCAGCTGAACACACTTTGGCTGCAACACTCAACTGTGGTGACTGCTGATTAGATAAAATCTCAGGATCACTGACTGGACTTTAAGTTACAGTTATATCTGTCTGTTTTGTAGATGTAACTGAAGTAATGAATATACAGGATGTGTTGCTGCTGGTGAATCACCAAAAACTACACAGTCACAATAAAACGTTGTAACTGACTCCAAAAATGAAAATGGTGTCACCGGGGCAAGAGTCAACAGTTCAGCCAATGATGGTTGTTTGTCCTTAAAGGATCACTGACAGATTCTCAGAAAAGAGAATAGGTCAGAGAATGATGGACATCTTAGGCACAATGCTGCTGGATAGCTGGAAATGGCATTTGTGTTGGTGCCTTTTTAAGAATTACAAAATGCTCTTAAGGTCTTTTTAATTGTACAATATTTATTGATCATACAGTTTTCAGCTATTGATGACAGATAGTTCAGACTTCGACCGGGTGCTTAGCAGGAGCAAAGCCGACCTGGTCCTGTCCTCTGTCAAAGACGCTGTAGAACTCTGTGAGAAACACATCTCCCAGGATCCAGAGAGGACCTTCAGGGGAAACAATGTCCACGGCCTGGAAACCGCTGAAACAAAGCTCCCTGTCGCCGAGCATCTCCTGAGGACAGACAGAGCATCATGCTGTGTCTTTGTGACCAAGTTCAAGTTTATTTGTCATGTAAACCATAAAAAATATAGTTGAATGAATTATTGTTTCTATCAAGACAACATATAACAGACAAAACAAAAACATCGGCATGTGTCCATCAGACAGATGAAGCAAAACCTTTGATTCAAAACACGTGACAGTTGCATTCGTCCACTGGTCGGGACAAGACTGACCTTACACGCTAACAACACAATCGTTCAGAATATTTCACAACAAACAGACAGCAGCGAAACAAAGTCTGTCGAAGCTTCGGAAAGACAAGCTCACGACGACAAGGAAGAAACTCTCCCCACCTTCCTGATGTAGCGCTCAGCAGTCAGTGTGTACTCTGTCCCTCCGAGGACGAACGTCACATGAGGCAAACTAGACAACCTGACACAGTCGATGAGGAACTGAAACACACAAAGGTAAAACATTTCACTGAAAGTATTAATCTGATATGTCCAATTTACTATTAGACACTAGATTTAGATTATAGTTTAGATTATTTTTTGTTACCTCTCCTATGTTCGTGGGCGTGGCTCCAATCAGCTGCTGAAGGTTGAGGATGTCATTGGTCGGTCCGGCGATGAGGGAGGTTCCAGTATCAACAATCGCCTGACAGCCACGAGGACAGAACGAGTTCACGCCCTGGACGGCGACACTGAAACACACACACCGCCATTATTTTACAGTCTTTCAGTAACTGCACACTGTCTCATAATCCTGCTTGGACCGCCACCTAGTGGTTGGTGCATGTACTGCACAGCACAGGGTTTTGCCACCAAATCAAGAAAAACATTTTAAAAATTAACACTTAATGATGAATGAATGAATTATATAGAATCACAATATTAAAACATGAGGGAAACCTGTCCAACTTGATCTGCCAGTATCCTTTCGCAGTCACAGGGAGCCAGTTGATTGGTCCTGTATACAAAGCCTCATCTGTTCCACCCAACAACAGTTCACCTTCTGGGCTGCCGCCACTTGTTCTCCTGCAGGGAAACAAAAATCAGAAATCACATTTCAATCAATAAACTACAACTGAAGCTCTATTTATGCTCCGTCAAGGAGCACAAACACAGCAGCTCTCCTGACTCCCTGAGCAGGGCAATCAACCCCTAAACTGGTTGTACTGGTGAGCTCCCAGTGTGAAAGCTTGACATAAGACAAACTTGCGAGTCTCGGCATTAGTCTGGAAAAATATGGAGATATAAAATTCTTTAAAACTGGTGAGGTCGCACCTGCTCAGGTAGAAGGAGAAGACCGCCTTCTCCACCGTCCTCTGTGCCAACATGTTGTCAAAAACGGGGTTTCCAAGGATCTCTGCCAGGGACGGGTACCCCATCCCCAGAACACCGTCGAACTTCGCCATTACAAACGCAGCGCCGGGCTCGTAAACTGACTCCCCGAACTCCTGGTTCAGGACGGTCAGACCGCCGACCTGGAACAGAAGACAAAGGATTACAGCTTATTCTAAAACAGAATACAACATCAGAATGTTTAAATATTGACTCAGACCTTTAGTGTGTCTCTGGCCATGACGCCCAGCAGGTGTCCTGATCCGTAGTGAATCCCAAACATCCGACCGTCATGATGGAACGAAGATGAGTCAAATGCCCTGAAACGTCTGTGCAACGCTGTGAACACACACACACACACACACACACACACACACACACACACACACAGAGTCATGTTTCACTCCCTTCAGAGGACGTTACATTGATTTACATTAATTTCATGTAGACCTACTGTTACCCTAACCTTGATCTAAACTTAACCTTAAACCGAGTCTTCAGCACAAAATTTAATGATTTACGTTATGATCACTTGCTTTTTGTCCCCAAAAGGAAAGTGAAGCCCCAAAATGTGATTGTGTAAACAGATTTATGCCACAACATAATCAACATAGTACAAGGACACACACACACACAAAGAAACCTTGAACTTGTTATCACAGTCAGGAACACATTAAACCGAGCTGTCAGGCCGTTCTGACCCACAAACACAAACCTGATACAAACTAATACAAAGTCAAACACACGGATGAGTACTGCTGTGTTAAAAAAGAGTTGTGTAGTGTGTGTGTGTGTGTGTGTTGTGTGATGTTCAGGTACCACAGGCTTGGCTGACGCAGTAGGATGACGGCACCCAGAGGTCGGCTGATCCGGTGTCAAACACCACGGAGAAGTTCTGCTCCGGAGTCCCCAAAGTGATTTCACCAAAATACTGAGCCTGAAAAACAGCAAGGACACAACACAGCGAGAGTCTGTAGCAGGAAGTCAGGCAGAAAAAAACAAAACCAACAAACAACATGGTGGTTTGATGATGAGACCCTGAGCAAAGCACATAAATCCACTGTGTCGGAGTGAAAAATGACATAAAGAGCATCAAGAATCGAGAACGATTCCCTGCAGGATCCTATGAATCCCAGAGAAGGAGGTGGGCATCCTGAGCGGTTCAGGGTTTGGTGCCTTGCTCAGGAGCTCATCAGTAGCAGCTGTCAGAAGGACATATTTGCCTTTGTTGTTCTTACGTCCATGAAGTTGTAGATTTTCTCGCTGGAGCGTCCGAGCCGCAGCGACGGCGTGCCGGGCGGGAAACACTGAGCATAGCGCCGGTTGAACATGTCGGGACGGTGATCCTTCAGGAAGTCGTGCAGCTGGCCGTCGGCTCGCAGCTGTGTACGAATCGAACGCATCCGCCTCAGAGGAATCCTGGACAGGAGACAGTTTAATATCTTACAGTTAAAATGTTCGTGTCCCGGTGTTTCTTAAGGAAATTTTGGAAAATAAGCTTCTTCATTTTCTTGTCAAGAGTTAGATGAGAAGATTGACACCACACTCATGTCATGTATGATAAATATGTAGCTGGAACCAACTAGCTTAGCTTAGCATGAAGACTGGAAACAGGCAACTATTCCTTTAAATGAGGAAAAAAGTCCCAAACTCAAATTTTATCTGCTGTAGACTTGATTAAGACTTTGAGGATTTTGGGACCCTGAGATGAACTTTAACTGAGCTGAGAATAAAACTGAGCTACATCTTAAAATTGTGGAAATTAAAATGTTCGAACTTAATGTCCATTTGTAATTAGCTGGTTTTGGGGCCCTCTAGTGGCTGCAGGGACCTTTAACGTGAAGAGATTTACTGTGTCTGTACACTGATGTTAATGAAGGTGTTTTTCCTACCTGACCAGAGCTGAACTCGTCCATGTCCACATCAACACCAACAGCAGCACCAGCCTCAGCAGCATGTCTGTCTCTGTCTGTCTGTCTGTGAGTCTGTCTGTCTGTGTCTCTGTCAGACGATGAGTTTATCAGGATTCGCTGCTGCTGATTGGATCAAAGAGAAAATCCACCCTCAGAACTCACTGCATCGACCTGTGGAGTCTGAAACCAGTGGTTGAATGCAACTAAGTACATTTACTCACTTACAAACTTACTTAAGTGTAAATTTGAGGTACTTGTACTCAGATCTTTTTTCTTAGGTAAAGGTAGCAATACTGCAGTTTAAACATACAAAAGTATTAGAATCAAATTATACTTGAAGTATCAAAAGTAAAAGTACTATTATGGAGAAGGGTCCATTTCAGAATTATTATTGTATAATTATTATGCTTTAATGTGTTTAAGTACTTTAATGTTGCAGCTGGTAAATATGGAGCTCATTTGAATCATTTTATATTCTTCTGGTCTATAATGCAATTTTTGTTTGTTGATATTTTGTATTAAAAATCCAAATCTGTAAAGTGACTGAAACTAAACTGATCAGTTTAGAACAAGTATAAAGCAGAAAGCTGTTCCGTCTCGTTGGGTAACTTCAGTGTTGACACTCGGAGGTCAGAGTCACTCTGACCCGATGAAGCCGACAGTTACTAAATCACGACGACATACAGAATAAAGGTGGACAAAATAACATGAACACGTGTTTGAAAAGTATTTCATTTTCAAAGTAACTAAAGTAACACTCCGTTTTCAGTCATGCTGGATGTTTCTTCTGTCCATCACTTCAGTCCAGACTGAAACATCTCAACAACTGTTGGAAGGATTAATATGAAACATGGTTCAGACATTAATGTTCCTCAGAGTGAGAAGGACTCAGAACAACAACAAAACAAACAACAAACAAATCTACTGATGAGGATTGGTTCATTTATTTCAGTAAACAAAAGAAACAACGTTCACACTTGTGTTCTAGTCGACGTCGGCACAAACTGACTAACGTTAGCATAACCAGCTTCCAGCAAGTGCTGTGACCTCAGCTAACGTTAGCATCACAAACTGCGCTGAGCAAACAAACAGTTTACATGAGCTTCACATGTCAGACATCAGCTGTGTATGATGAGCTTCTGTCTTGTTAGCATTAGCAGAGCCACTGAAGTTAGCCATGTCTATGGTTAGCTAGCGTTAGCCAGCTAGCCTGTTCAGTGCTTCCACTGAGAGTTTAACAGAGAAAAAAAGCAGAGCATTTCTTTAATTTGAACTACACAGAGGTGATAAATAACAAAAGTGATCCCTCCCTGTTCTTCATCTTCATCCTCCTCTTCCTCTAGCAGGGATGATGGTCGGGAACTCTCTTCCTACAAAAACAAACAACATTCAATAAACATAGTAAAGAAACTTGGATGATTTTGTCTTGACAAGATCAGCTGAGGTCTAGTGGGTCTGAAGTAATATCTTCCATATTCAGCTTTCAGACTGTAGATTTTGATTGAAATGTGACAAAGCAGCTGAACAGCACTGAAACTCAAAAATGAAGTAATTTAAATAACAGTGCAAACGTGTTTGCACTGATTCTGATCAAAGTATGTTGAGTAGTTTTAAAAGTCTTTTCAGTTGATTTTCACAACGTACTGAAATTAATGCACCTTTAATTTGAGGACTGAATCACAGTTTTGAGTAGAGTAGCAGAAGCCATTCAGTCATATATTATATTAATATTGTTCTAATCAGATACAGACGAAGATATAATCAAAGGTGTGATGAACTGACCTGGGAGCAGCTTTGATGATGTTGTCGACTCTCAGGATCATCTCAGCAGCTTCAGAGGCGCTCAGCAGCACCTGGCGCTTCACCTGGAAGGACTCTGTGATCCCCAGCTCTGCCATGTTGCCCACTGAGCCTTCAGACATGTCTGCAGGGAAAAAACACACATACACATCAATGTTTGTTCACATGGGAAGCAACAAGAATCTGTAAGCTCTTAACAGAAGAAAGCATCATCGGCCAAAATTAAAGCCCCGAGCAGCAACATGCAGGTTTCAGGCTTCACTAATCTGAGTAAAGTCACTTCAGCTAATTTAACTCTGTTTAAAGAAGAACTGAGACCAATCACAGTGTCATCGCCAAAGTCTGCAGCAGTTCAATAACTGCACACTGAGGGTTCTGCCGGTTCGGTGTTTGAACCCCAATCACAGTGTATGTGTAAATAATTAATATACACAGAAGATTTCAGGTGATGACTTCACTCACTCAGTCCGCAGGTGGTCTTGTTCTCTTGGTGTGCAGCTCTCAGTTGAGCCACCAGGTCGGCGCTGTCGTAGCCGGCGTTGTCCGCGATGATGGTCGGCAGCTGGAGAAGACAAAAAAACATTTGTTCAGCAAGACTCACAACTTAAAGACTTATGAGAGTGTACGAGGTCTGTCCCTGATGACGGCATGATCCTTTAAAAGAAAGCAGGCAGACGGGTTCGTACCATCCTCAGAGCCTTGGCGAATGACTCCATGGCGACAGCCTCCTTTCCTGGCGTCCTATTGGCCAGATCAGTCACCACCTTGGCCATCAGCATCTCAGAGCAGCCTGACAGAGAGATGGAGTCGGATCACAAAGTTCGAATGAGCGTACAGGATATGTGTGTGTGTGTGTGTGTGTGTGTGTGTGTGTGTACCTCCTCCATAGACGGTCCGCGGCTCCTTCACAGTCTGAGCCAACACACACAGAGCGTCGTGCAACGAGCGCTCGGCCTCGTCCAGAATCTGCTGAGTTGCTCCTCGCAGGACGACGGTGCATGCCTCACCTGAAGGGAAGAGAAGATCAAAGGTCAAAGTGAGAGGCTCACTAAGGCACAGACAGCCACTACACACAACTACAGAAGCAGCAAACTGTAAAACAGACTAACGAAGGTTGTAATGTTTCCATTTTATGCCTTTTTGGCTCATCATTTTCTTCTTATCATGAATGGATTTGGCCACTGTCTCATTTAAAACACATGGAAAAGGACAGTATTTCATTATTTACCCATGGCGACTCCAGAGAAGTGGATGAGTGTGTCCTCTCCGATCATCACCTCCTCAATCAGTTTGCAGTGGCCGAGTTTCACCAGCTCTGGGTGGTCGAAGGTGGAGGTGATTTCTCCTCCTGATCACACACAAACACACCTTTCATCAATCAACTCATCGACTGATTTGACACTTTCTCTGTAGCACTAATATGAAGCTGCCGGTGGAAAAGCAGCCACAAACTGAAGCAAAGTAGAGGTGAACAATACTGTGAAGAAAGAAAAAATGGAAAGGAAGTAAGTCGACAAACTGAATATGTGTGTTTGTGTGTGTGTACGTACCAGTGACCAGAGCGAGGCGCTCGACTCCAGCGAAGTCGGCGTGCTCGATGGCCATGACACCGGCCTGAGCGAAGAGCTGCTCTGGATAGTTATAGATCAGCTGTCTGTAAAGAAAAAAAACAAAACAATTTTAGTCTTTTTACAGAAGCAGAAAAATAAAAACGTAATAAATGTGAGCAGGTTTGTTGAAGGAAGCTAAACTGCCAATATGATTTCTGGGAGATCAACAGCGCCCTCCACTGGACGACTATTCACTTAGAAATGTTTTCATTTACTCCACTGCTGTTTCCTGTTGGTTTTCAACATTAAGATCCATTTGTATTTGGTTTATGGAGTATAATGTAACTGTGTGTGTGTGTGTGTGTGTGTGTGTGTACCTGTTGATGAAGCAGTTGATTCCGTGTTTCAGGATTCGGTCGACCTTCTCCTTCATCTTCTCTTTCTCTGCGAGTTCGATCTCTGCAACCTTTGCTGTTGAGTCGACACGAACCCTGGAGCCAAAGATCTGACACACACACACACACACACACACAAATATAAACTACAGTTAAACTCACATAAAATCTGATTAAATCTTTTCATGTTTTTGCTCTGGATTGGTTTGAAGTCTCTAGAAACACGTGAATGATTCTTCTTCTATTTAGAAATATGAATCACCTCTGACAATAAAAGTCTTGCAGTGAAGAGAACAGATACTGTGAGAAGAAGAGAAGCTACAGGTGCTTCGTGGTCCTGGTTAGTCATAAGTAATAAGGTGAACACTGGTATATGTTTTATGTATATGTGTGTGTGTGTGTGTGTGTGTGTGTGTGTGTGTACCTTGATCTTGTCAGTGTCCATGCCGGTGTTGGCGATCAGGATCTTAACATTCTCCATCCTCTTTGGTTGGTTCACTCCGATCTTCTTGTCCAACAGGAAACCTGGATGAAGCACAAAAACACGCGACGTTGCAGTCAATCAGAAAAAACACGGCTCAGCCTGGTGAGTTGTGACATCACACGCCCTCACCTTCGTCCAGGTAGGAGTCGGTGAGGCTGGCTCCCAGCTTCTTGATGACGTGGATGGCCTCCAGGTTTCCGGAGCCCTTCAGCCTCATGACGGCGTCCACAGCCAGCTGGGCGAAATGATCTTTGTGGTGAGTCAGCAGTTTGGAGGACAGCGTCGTCCGGGCGATGTTCAGCAGGTCCTCCTGGAAACGAGCTGTGTCATTGCTATGGAGACAGGAAGGATGATGAGGCAGATGGAGATGAAAAGAAGCGCTATGGGTAAATACACTGAGGGTTTAGTGGTGGAGACAGATTCTCTTTATCAGCTGAATTTTAATTTAATTATAATGAAATGTCAGAAAACTGTTGATGTACATTTAGTGTTTGGTCAAAAAGTAAAGAACGAACTTTCAGTCTCAACTTTTAAGTAACGAGAAGTCAGTTTAAGAACCCAGAAAATGGAAATTTAAATATTGACCATCTCCTGAAGAAGATCATGTGATATGATCTCTCAATATTACAGTCCTAAAAAAGAAGTAGTTATGGATCAGTGTCAGTCTCACCTGTGATCCACTGCAGCCTCCCTCAGAGCGTCTCTGGCTGCCTGAGTGGCTTTCCTCCAGCCACAGATGATGGTCTGTGGATGAATCTTCTTGGCAATCAGAAGTTCTGCCTCCTGTGAAGACAACACTGACGGTCAGAAAGCAGCAGTAAATGTGAAGTGATATAAATCATTTTCAAATAAGGTCAACAGTCTTTTACCCGCAGCAGCTCTGCAGCGAGCACAGTGACGGAGGTCGTCCCGTCTCCAACTTCATCATCCTGAACCTTCGACATGTCTGGAAACACAAACAAGAATTAACATCTACTCTGCTAATGTCATTCCACTGCAATTTATTCTCCTCGTTCATAAACTGACAGTCGTGTTAGATGTCATGTTTTACGCCTGCTGGCTCAACAAGACCAGTATCTCACAAAGCTGCACAGACGCAGTCAGTTTGACCGGCTGATATTCGGCGGCTCCACTCACCAACCAGCACTTTGGCAGCAGGGTTGTCGACTCCGATGGCTTTCAGGATGGTCGCTCCATCGTTGGTCACCGTCACCGTCCCCCCCTTTCCTCCACCTCCACCCAGCAAGATCTTGTCCTGAAGAGAAAGATGAGAAGAAACTGTTCAACTACAGACTATTTTCCTAAAGTTGATTTCTAAGACAATACTGAACAAATCGAAAACAATAATCAGCTCTAGTGAACAACACGACTCACCATCCCCTTTGGGCCCAGAGTGCTTTTCACCAGATCTCCGATAGCGATGGCGCCCACGAAGGATGACTGCAGAGAAAACACACACACAGTTAAACAAAGTTTCAGCGTTTATCTTCCTCTTCACATCATGAACAGATGCAATGGGTGGGGGGGAGTAGCTTCACTGATGAGGACAGTTGTAAAATAAAGACAGACATAACGAACACACCAGTCGTGCAGTTTCAGCTTTCTCTTCATCAGCTCCATGTTTGAAGATGTTGACCGGGGCCATTGATAAGGACGCCTGCAGAGACACAGACAATCAACCCATCGATCAGCATTTACAGACAAATGAACAACAATTCACACTTTACAGTTCTGTGATATATTTTGCCATTTTGTGGTAATATTTGTGATAATATTCTGCAATACAAGAGCAGTATAACACAACAGTGTCTAGTCCACCCTCATTGATGTAACTGGGGTGGACAAAATACTTGAAACAGTAAAACAAAGCTGCAACTAATGACCGTCCAAAATCTAAAAATACTGTGTACAACCGTAGGAGACAAAGGAAATCAGCAAATATTCAAGTAGGAGAAGCTGGAACCAGGGAATCAGGCAATTTTCCTCAAAGCTAATTGCTAGTTGCTAATTGAATTTCTATGTTTGACTAATAGACTAATCATTGCAGCTCTAAATTATAATACAGATCAGTCCAACAGCATCTCAAACTACAGTCTAAATTAAATGAATGAACAAGCTCTTAAACATGACGGTTGTGTCTGACTGTTTGGCCCGAGTGGATGTTTTGACGTTAAATGGGCCAAATATCTTGATTGAAAAACAATTTAATCAATGGTTAAAATCTTCACTGAGGTGCATACTGGAGCACATTTAAGGTGCGGACGGATCTATTTATTGCGAACAGCAGCAGCAGCTGAGCTCCGCCTCTTTTCTCTTAGAAACCGCTAGAAGCTTCACTCAGATTATTAAAAGACAAAATATTAAAAACATAAAAGCTACTGACAACTGATGCTGCAGTTAAAGTTAGTTTGAAGATTTTATCATTTAAATCACACATTAAATTGTCTATTATTCTAATTACTCATCATGTCTATAATGGCTGATTTGTTCCTTGACAACTACAAAGCCCGAATGACAAGCTAAGCTAACATGCTAACAGGCTGTCTGAAGAGAACAAGAACGAGCTGACTCTCATAAATACAAACGTAAACGAAACAGTTCAGATTTTAAAGAGAACCTGAGATTTTCACCAAACATTATAGTCAGTTAAATCGCTACTTTGCAGCAGTTAGCTTAGCCGCTAGTTCGTCCATGAGTCCATGTGCTTTCTCGCCGGTTAGCAGCAGCAGCTAACAGGAAGCTAAACGAACGCTACAAACAACACAAACGGCCTGTAAAGTGTTTAACAGAGTCTCTGTGAACTTCACTCCATGAAGAGGAGAAGCGATATTTTCTAACTGTTCGTGTCGGTTCAGAAGAGAAGAAATAAATGTTAAAACTCACCATGATGCCTGAGTCGCAGCTGAAGACGTGCGCGCGCACAAAGGAAGGGCTGGGCAGCGAGGTGACGCAGATACGTCAACACGTAACGGTGCGTTCAGGGCAGATCACGGAAAACACAGAGCTGCCACCGTCTGTTAAAAAATATCCCTGGATTTGTTTTGTATCTCCACATGTTTGTGATAAAGTGAAAGGCGAAGTTTTCCTTCATGTGTTGAGAAAATTCTCCTCCTTCTGAAGCTGAATCAACTCTTTAAAAAGCCTCTTGGATCAGCTGGAAAATGCATCGAAAACAAAACACTACTCCAGTAGTAAGTAGTTCACAGAGACTCCTGCAGGCGGCGCCTTCAGTCTACTATGACTGGACGGGAAGCATTTAATCCACCAGTTTCATAAAATGGACTTTAACCTTCATTTAAGCTTCAAGTGTCTTTTGGAAAGATTGTAAACCATCGAGTCCAGACTGGATCCAGTTCAGTTAAGCCAGGACTCTGTGGACTCAGCAGCATTAAAGACAGTCAGATCCACTATGCAAAGGTTTCCTGTTTGTACTCTAAGGAAAACAGAAAGAGAAAATAATGGACGGGGGAGACAGTTTTATTTATTTTTCAGATAAAAAACACCAGATACATAAATATTTTCCATCATTTCCTCTTCGTCAGGCCCCGCCTCCGAGCTCTGTGATTGGCAGGCTGGACAGGAAGACAGTAGATGTGCATAGGAAACTTCCTGAAGTAGCTGCTGACCCAGGGTCTGTGGACAACAACAGGAAACACCAAGTTACCTGAAAGTGGAGGAAGAGTGAAAAAAAGAAAACCCTGACTGGCGACTCGTCAGGTGTGTTTGTTACTTGGCGACTCGCTGGCTCAGACTCAGGTAACAGAGGTTTGTTCTCAGCAGTTTGTTCTCCTGCTGACGGAGGAACTCAGCTTCCTGCTGACGCTCGACGTCCAGACGCAGAGACTCTCGAAGCTCGGCCTCGATACGACCCAACTGAAACACACACACACACACACACACACACACGCAAGATTTGATGACAATAAGAAAAATAGAGAATAATGGCAGAATTATCTTTTTATACTAAATTGGCAGCACATGCAATTCCTGGATTTGCCACCAGGGGGTGCAAAGATGAAAGAGATTTCAAATTCATAGCTTAGAATTATAAAAATCCCACATAAAATAGTTAATTTTTCATAAATTTTTAGCTAATAAATAAAATTGTCAATGTTTCTTCTTGACCTCTAGTTGGCGCAGTTTCACCCCACACCTCAAGTAACAGGTTAGTGTTTGACTGTGTTACTGTAAATGTTACCTCCTCCAGCAGACTCCTGCTGTCCTCCAGCTTCCTCTGCTGCTCGTACAGAGCCAGAGACGCCGGGTCGGACAGACGCCTCACTTCCTGTCTCTCTGCCTCGTCCACACCGGGTTTACCTGCCTCACCTGTCTGCTGCTGCTGCTGGACGATGGGAGGCAGGAAACAGGTGCTGACAGAGAGAGAGAGAGAGTGAAGAGTTCATATTTCACTTCATCATGTTGTGAGCTTGTCGAGCAGCATCTGTGTGCTGAGTGGCAGAACTAATGAAACACACACACACACACACACACACACACACACTCTTCCATGTAAACCAGTTTCCATTCAGATTTGTTTACAGTCGGGTCTGATCACGGTAACGAATCCCTCTGCCAAGGTCGCGCTTCAGTGGAGAGTACACACACACACACACACACACTGTTATCAGATTGAGTTTCCAGTTCCTGTGCCGACAGCAGCAAAGTTTCCAGCCAAGCTTTTATTTGAATGGATCCATATTGTCTAATTTCACCAGTTTTTTGATTTTTGTTTTGTTGACATCCACAAAACATGTTTACAGATGTCAACAAACCTATAACAAACCTGCCTGATCACATCTGACCTTCATGATTCATAACCTCAACATCTCCTGGCCTGATGTTAAAAACTGTCACATGACCTCGATGAACGTTCGAATAATTCAGCACTTTGTTGCAGAGAGTTAGATTTTGACTCCACTCTCATGTCTGGACAGTAAATATGAAGCGACAGTCAGCAGCTTCGCATGAAGACTGAAAACAGGTGGAAACAATGAACCTGTGAGTGGATGAACAGACTCGTCATCATGACTCCTCAACTCCTTTTCAACCAATCAGCCGTCTGTTACCTGTGCTCTCTGCTGTCCGACTCCTCCTGAATCTGAGAGAGATGCCGACCTCCCATCCTGCCCTGCAACACACACACACACACACACACAGAGTGGATAGAGTATCAGTTAATCACATGTTCTCAAAGGACTGACTGAAGCCTGGAAGGAGACAGTTTCCCCCAGTGATAGTTTCATGGTGACAGGAGACATCTGTCTGTCAGTCTCTGAGCTGACAGACGACACCGCTGCACACACACTGATCAGTCCACACACACACACACACACACACACACAGCTGAGTAGAGATTAGTTACCTGTTACCTGTCTTAGGAACGTTACACCTGGTTTTTGTTGAGTTTGCCTCAGAGATCCATGGTCCAAAAAAATCTTTCTGACTTTTGTTATTTATTTTCTTATTATCCAAATAGATGTCAAACATGCTGGTCCACCACCTAGAGGCTGCAGTTCTCAATACAGACCATAAAATGAAAGTTTATAACAGAACAAACAGCTGCTAATGTATCTAATATTAGAGCTAAAAATGTAAAGTCTGTCCTGAAGGTGGTGCTAGAGGAAAGGTTGCAGGGCCACTAAAATGAAAAGGGTTCATCCTCTGAGGAGAACAATGTTCACAATGTTTGTTTGCTCCAACCAACAGAACAAACCTCCAAACTATTACAAACACATTCCAATCAGTCAAAGGAAAAGAAGCAGCTTATAAACAACATTACTGCAAAGAATTTTTTTTTGCTTGACAACTTTTCATGATTTATGAAATTTCAAGAATCAAGAGGGAAAACCGGCAACAATTGTCCTTCAATTTACAGAAACAGAATATAAGTCCTGCAAAATGAAATTAGATTTCTGTGCACAAAAGAGTTTTCTTAAGAGAAAACATAGAAAACCTTAAATCTTCAGTGGACATTTTTAAGCAACCTTTTAAGCAAATACATCGATGTAATGAATAAATGAATGACACATAAAATCACTTCCGTGCCGGCTCAGTGTCAGACAGGTTTCTGTAGTGACCAGAGAACAGTTAAATGATGTGACGATGCAGATACTCACAGTGAGCTCGACGTCCATCTGTGTTTGTGTGCTTTCTTCACTGTTTCCAGTCCTGAAACTTTACCTGCAGCTCAGACGTTTGTCTCAGACACCTAATTAGTTTGGTGTTTCTGCTGCACCTCCTCCACCTGAATTAGTCATCAGTGTGTGTGTGTTTACAGCTGAGGGAGTTCAGAAAACGAACCGTGTCCTATAAAATACGTTCATACACAACTACTGTAATTTGCAGTTGAGTGTCATGTTAAGAGGCTGCAGGATGAATTTAGGGAATGAAAGTTATTATGAAAGCCTGTTTGTTGTACTTGACTAAAATGTCAAAAAAGATTCAATGCGATTTTTAAATGTTTTATTGAACTTGTTTTCATTTCACATAAAGCAGAGCCGTCAGGATTCAGTCACGTTCAGTTCAGCTCATAGAAAAGATTCATTTTAACAGTTTCACTTTTTTAGTAACTTTAACATCTTTGCATCAGTCAGACACTCTATTTATTTTTATTCTGCATTTTCTTAGAGTCTTAAATTTTTTAAAATTTCAAAATTTAGAAAAATGTCAGAAATCTGTCTTCAGATTTTTGCTGTTTCAAACAAAATGACAAATAACTACCATAGTTGAAGCGTGAACACCAAACTTCTGAGAACAGTCAGGCTTTATTCTCAGAATTCTGAAAAATCAAACCTTTTCTTGGAATTTTGAAAATAATCCCAGATTTTTTTTCCACAGAATCCTTTTCCATCAGACTGAGATCAGCGCTTTACAAATAAACTTTGTCATAACATCTAAAAACCAACCAAAACAGTAAGCTACTTAATTATAGTCACTTTTCTAACTGAGTTAAAATTGGCTTTGAGACATTGGTTGACAACCTTTTTGGCACTTTATTGCCGTGTCACAGGTGGAACTGTTCGCTGTTTGACTCCTGACCTGTTCAACCAAACCCTGGTTCTTAGTTTTGACAGGCTTCAAAGTCAAAACCCTCAGTATTCCATGTCTGACTACTGACATTTGATTGAAAGCTAATTCTTTGAGGGCCGGATGTGAATTATGGGAGATAAACTGTGGGCTCATCTTTTCATCACATCAATCTCTGTTGTGTTGTTTTTCTGTTGCAGAGTCTGTCTCTCTAAAAGCTGAACATGTTCTCACAGAACACGAAGTGACGACAGTCTGTCTCCATTTCTCTCTTCCATCTTTGTGTGGGAAAAGAAACTATTTAATATATTAAATGTGTGTCAATGAGTGCAAGCAGCGTCTGTAGAAGTGGAAGTGGTAGTCAGTGAAGAGCGCCCCCGCGTAGTGACGGTCAGTACTGCAGTCTGCTTGGCCCTGAGGAGAGACAACCACTTATATTAATATATCTTATACTACAAAATAAAAGTTGTTGTGTTTCTGAAAGTGAACAATCTGCAGTAGATTAAAGCAGAACATGTTTCTATCATTGCCAACAAAAACAAAAACCCATAAAAAGACTGAAACCAACAATGTGTGAGTCTCTCAATACTGTCTGACTCTAAGACCATTGTTCCTACTGAAAATCTTTAAATCGGCTCACAAACATATAGTTTGATGTTTAGAAAAGATTCAGTAATTTCCTCAAACTGCTGGTGGATGAACCCACATTTGGTCTCCAGTGAGTATTTGAGGCAGCAGGACGGTGTTTGTGGGACTGACAATTTGTTAGGAGACACATTCACCACTGGTTTGAGTCTGAACATGAGATTTGTTAATAATTAGACAATGATAATAATAACAGGTGTGTTCTGTCAGGAGAGATCAGAACAGAGAAAATTCAGTTTCTTACAGCCACTGCAGAGCGAAAGTGATATGAGCTGTGATAAAGACGAGACACAGGAAGAGGCCACTCGTGTTCTCCCTGCAGAGACAGATAGAGACAAAAACACAAAGTTTATTCAACAAAGACTCAACTTCCAATAAAAACTAGATGTCACATCAGCACAACCTCGTCTAACTGCTCTGGATTTAAAACACCATTTCATTTCCATCAAACTCTGAATGAATGTCAGAAACTGTTGCAGCAACTAATGATTTTTTTCATTATCAATCATCGTCTTTTGTGAGTCCTGTATTGAGGTGTGTGTCACTGTGTGTCGGTGTCCATGTCCTGGTTCAGTGTGAGCGTGACTGTGATTAGCATGCTGTCGTCCTGATGTGAGGGAAACCCTCCCAGACATCTATTATTCATCTGTGTTTCCTCACACATGCTGCATTATTAACTGTAATCGTAACTGAGTTAGTGGACTGGAACCTCAGTGCCCCTGAAAGCAACACGCACACACACGCACACACACACACACAAGTTCATCCATGCATGTGTGTGTGTGGCCTCCCATCATCAAGCATGGATGTTGAATTTACCTCCATGGATTCACAGCTCCATGTTGGAAATTACAGTAAAATTATGGAGAACGTCCAGAAATCTTAATTTTCCCAGAGTTGTTCATAAAACACACACAAGTTTGTACTGACAGCTGCTGGACTGAGCCTCATTATAAACCAGAAGAACAGTAATCAGATGCCAGTCTGTCATGTTTACCTGTGTGTTTAACGGGTATCTGCTCCCAGTGACAGTGTCCATATCCAGCACAGCAGAGCAGGCTGCAGACTCATCGAAGCTACACAGATGAACCACCAGCAACTCTGTAGAACTACAACACACGTAAAAATACATTGGAACACGTTTTATTTATTCTTTACTTTGACATGTTTCATTCTGTAATAAAATTTCAGTTTGCAAAACCTCATGTGAAGTTAATAACGTGTCTCAGAGCAGACAGTGTTGTGATGTTTACAGTAATCACTTACTTCATGAGCAGAGTGACTCTCATGTTGACTGGGACAAACTGGCTGATGGGAACTCTGTAGACGAATCGACTTCCCCTGAAGGAAACACAGTGAGATCAAAACCCTGCTGACAACATTAATGACACCTGATCACAGCTGTGGAAAGAAACTAAGTGCTTTAAATCAAGTGCTCTATGAGTACAATTTCTGAGGTACTTATTTCTAGTAAAAAAGAAAAAGCTTCAACCCTTTGTCGAAGTCAGATAATACAGTAATTATAGTGTCTTTTTCTTTCTGTCTTTCTTCACTTACCCACATTCGTCTCTCAGGCAGTATTTGCTGTCAATCACCTGCTGGCTCTCTTTAATCATGAAGGACTGGATGGTGGTGTTCGTCCCTGACACACACAGAATCATATCAGAAAAACACTGCGCACAAAACAAACTGTTTCTGTCAGCTCAGATTTAAAAATGTAGACAGTGAACACTCACAGTCTCTGGCACTTTTTAGCTGCAGATAAAATTGCTCTCTTCTTATATCTGTAGAGCAAAAACACATCGACGATTGAACCAAGAAATCCAGTTCATACTGGAATGAATCAATCTGTTAATCTGCATCTGTGTTTGTATTCATGGACATATTAATCTCTTCAGTCATCGGACAGCAGGTGTTGTTACCTGTCACATTAGACTCTTCTGCTCCAGCTGATTCAGTGGGGGTCATGGTGTAGTTGGTGCTGCCCCCTGTTGGCTGAGAGCAGCAGTACACATGGTCACAGTACAGCAGGTCACAGAAGTGCACGTCTGGTGGCCACGGCCCGGGTTGACTGGTCGCTGTGACTGCTGGGATTTGGATGATGTGGGGAAAAAAATACTCAGAAATTGAGATTAATCTCAGCATCTTCTTCTGAAATATGGCATCGCTGCAAGATCAATATTGATTGTTAACATATCATTTTCTAATTCTTTTTGACATATACTCGATTGAAACCTGCACAAAGTCAATATCTCGAATGTTTGATCATCAGCTTCATTGATTGTTGTAGATATCTGCTTATTGTGAATTTGATGGCAGCAACATGTTTCAAACAAGTGTGGACAGGAACGTCCTCTCACCTGTGCTGCTCCAGGCTGTGGTCTCCAGAGGAACCACGCTGCCGTTACTGAGAGAGGAAAACAACAATCACAAACAACATCACACACAACATCACACAGAGCGCTGAAGTGATTTTCTAATTAGGTTGTTATGTTATTAGTTAACATGACGATCACATAAATGTTGAGGGAACGTTTCAGGCAATGATTAACAGGCTAACAAATACTTTGGCATCTCAGAATAAAACATACAGGGTTAAACCTCCGGGCGACCGTCGGTGGTTAGTAGAATGTTAACAGGTGGTTGCTGTAGAACTGTTGTCGTTACTAGAGCTTCTCCACGGTCACAAAGTGAACACTGATGGTATATGAGGTGACTGTCACCAAAAGTCACCATGTTACAGAATGTAAGGGTTCCCCTCCAGTGGTTGTGGCTGCTGAGGTGTTGCTCTGAATTTGTTGATGGTTGTAAGGGTGTAGTTTCTCTGCTCGGGGACTCTCGGGTGCTCAGTTTGAACAAGTGCATATAAATTGTGTTTCCTGCTACAATAAAAAAAATGGTTGTTTACCTGTGGCCTGGAAGGACCTGATAATCTTCCTCCTTCAAAGTTAGTAGGTACAGAGCGGTGATAGAGATGATGCTGCTCTCACACACACACACACACACACACACACACACACCACAATTGTTTAGAATGAATACTTTCCTTTCTCAGACATATGACTTCCATGTGGTAATAACAGGAAGTGACATCGTGCCTCACCAGAAAGCCATGGTGGCCAGCAGGGTGAAGATGCTGGCCTGGAAGACTTTATGCTGCAGACAGTGGCTGTACTTCTGACTCAAGCCTTCCTTCTGAACCTTCCCCGTCTTACACGCTTCAGGACTCGCCGTCGTCGACACGTTGCTGACTTTCCTGGGTTTCCTGTCGGAGAAAACACAAGACCTCTTTTATTCTGAAATCACTGATAAATCTGGTTGATTTTTCTTTGATGGATTTCAAACGTGATCCATCATTTCCACAGTTGAAAAAAATTCTTGCATTGCAACACAACTAGTCATGTGAGTTTACAGAAACAAGACGAAAGAACATAACAAAACACAGAAAAGTCAAACAAACTGTCAATCCAGACAAATGAGCAGATAAATAATCAGCAGCACAGATTTAGTGAAAACAGCTGCTGAACAAAACAAACAGTCACACAAGGGAAACAGCACCATGCACCGTTCAGTGTGACAGACACGAGGCTCCAAAATGACTCATTACATAATAATTCATAATTATGTATGATAATTATTAAAATGTAATTTCTACATGACAACAATTTAAATAGAATGTGTGTGTGTGGCTTTAACCAATAATGATGGGATAAAAAAATAATTTTACCAGTAAGAGATCAACACACTCAAGCTTTGACTTTGAGCACAGTTCAGCCGTTGACCTGTCTCAGTTTCTATTGCATACATTTCCCACAATGCCTTTCAACAAGCCACAGACAACTTCACAGTTCATTCTAGTTTTTTAAGGCTGCCGCTTGTCCTTCACACACACAGTAGCCTTCAGACACTCAGTTGTCCTTGGCCTGTGACCTGCATTGATAACACAGCGATGCTGCTGTTATGCAACACACACACACACACACGCGCGCGCACACACGTTTTATTATCATGAAGAAAAAAAAATTTAAATTTAAATTTCTTACATAGTTAATTATTTTGGCCGAATGTATTCACAGATGTCAAATGATTAATACTGTAATAATAATTATAATAATAATGATGTTCCATAACAAACCTTGACATTTACAGACACATTTCTAAAATGTTTACACTGTTAACAGTATTAGTGTTATTAATGAATAGATAAATGGATGAAGGTACCCGTTGGAGCGCAGGCTGCCTTTCAGGCTCTTTAACTTTGCCAGTCGGCGGTTCCAGACCTCCAGCTCTTTAATTCGAGTCTCCAGGTTGTCGGTGAGCTTCGACAGCTGCTGCACCGCACCCACGTTCTCCATGAAGATCTGCTCCTGTGAGAGGAGGAAGACGAGGAGGAGGAGGAGGAGGAGGAGGAGGAGGGAGTCAGTGGAAATACAAATTCTACAAAAATTCTTTGTTAACTGTACAAAGAAAAAGTTTCCCGTGAGATTTTGTCCTGCTGAGATGTGAACAGAGACGGTTGTCTTCATATTCAACATTCAGTCGAAAATAACACAGAGAGCTGAAATGATTAATCAATTAAATGATTGGTTGTTCAACAGATAATTAATGGGCAACACTTTTAAACTGAACATGTGAGGATTAGCTCTTTGTCTCATATCATTGTACATTTCATTCATACACTGTAATTTCTGCTTTTCTTTGAAGTTGAATCTTAAATGTCACACTGTGATCGACATTAACCAATAAAGACAAACTCGACGCAGTCTGGAGGGAGGGAGGAGGAAAGGTGGAGGAGGTTACCTTGTCAACCATGAGGAAGTTATGAATCGTCTCTCCGTCAGAGCAGCTGACGTCTCCGACCTCCTTCACTGCTGACGGCAGCAGCTCCTTCACCTCCTGAGCTATTATACCTGAAATATCATGTGATAATGTTACAATAAGCATCAAACTCAGCTGCTACAATACATAAATGAGTTTTAATATAATAACACTGTGGTCACTCACCTGTCTGGTGGGTTTGGTCTATTCCCATGGTGGATGCAAACTCTGGTTTATAATCAAACTCGACTATTCTCATCTGACTGATTCTTTTCAGCTGCTGCTCAGAGTCGACCTGACAAACAAACAGATGAGCGCATTTGTAAGAATCAGAAAACTAAATTTGACCATTTCACTTGCTTGTAAAAGTGTAATAATTTCCTCTGATGTTTGTGGAGGCGCTCTTTATGAAACTTATTAGGTTTTACCTCTTGTATATTTTGCTTGGCACGGCAGTCGGACGGCTGCATGACGGCGCCCATCACCTTGGCGTTTCCACAGACAACTAACGCCTCGTCGGGGGAGTCGGTGTTGATGCCCACTCGGCCTTGACAGACCACGGCGTCCTGCACCGCCCCGCGCTGCCACACGGTGTCCCCGTCCATCTCAAACTGGCCGGGGTTAGAAGCCTGCAGAGGAGATGCTGCTGCATGAGATTGATGACAGTTTCATAAATAAGACACAGAGATGTTTGTCTGTAGTGGTTTGATTCACGGTTTATAGGTCATCGGTTTGAAGTCGGTGTTTTTACCCTGACGATGATTCTCTCTGACACCAGAGCTGTGAGGAGGAAAGTCTCCTCTCCTCCCACTGCAGCGTACAGACCAACCACCATCTGAAAATATCTACAAACAAGCACACAGTTAGCATGTGGCTCTGACTGTTGTTCATTCAGTCAGTCATGTTCTCACACACCTCTGGTCAGGGTTGGGTTTGCCTTTCTTCCTCATGTTGTTGGCCGTCGTCTCGCTGAAGTGCAGGCGGCCGAGTGTGACTTTGGTGATTTTGCCGCTGGGCAGACTGATCCTGGACAATACAATTTATAGCTTTTAAAATTACATATTTAAATGATTATGCTTTTACAACTTAGTTAAATGTTTGGCAAACCTTGTGGCAGTATGGATCCAGGACTGACTCCCACAGAGTGGATCAGACATGATGTTGATGACAAATGTTAAACAAGTGCATGTTTTAACTTATAAGCAGCTGGTGCACGCAGGGATGTCTGTTATCTACCTGACAGGGTGAAAGGGCTTCTTGCTGCGGTCGGGCTGAGACTGCTCAATGGTCACCTGATGGCTTGGAGATTCCAGCTGTGAGAAGTAAAGCATACACGAATCACACAGAGGAAACACTGAACGCTCTCCCCGCTAGAAGCTTTTCAGATTCTCTGGCAGCCGAAGTGGCTCAAAGTCTGATCGAATCAGTTCAACATCAGCCTGACATCTTCACTGAGTTCAGGACATTTGAGAATCTGTGTGTTGGTCAGCAAGTAGATACAATGCTAACTGCTGCTAGGCTAGCAACCTAGACCTGGACCCACAACTGAAACTGGATTTTCAATAATTTTGTATTTAGAGGTGAATAATTTTGTTTTTGGATTTTTACTGTTTTTCAGGCAAACTATTGGATGCATTTTTATGCTTTTTACTGTAGCTTGAAGGCAAACTGAAATAAAGTACTTAAAGGATGCTTTTATTTTCCTGGTCACCGAACATAGACAGAAGGTTGAAGAGTCTTGTGCACACCTTGATGCCGAACACTTTTATCTGGAAGTGGTCGATGGCCTGCAGTCCGCCGGGCGTTCTGACGTATTGCGGCTCCGCGGCCATGCCGATGTGAACGGTGACCTGGAAGTGATTCTTCTTCTGGCAGACGAAGGCCTCGTCAGCTGCAGAGTAGATGAAGCCTTTATCTGTGTCGACGTGGTAGGCAGGAGGAGACCTGGAAACACAGAAGAAAAACCGTTCTTGTTTAAATTAAAAGTCTGTGTTGTATATCTCAAAAAGTACTGGCCTTAAAATGAACACACTGATTCGGCTGGTTCTGTACTCACAGTCTCTCGTAGCTGCTGTTGTGCAAAGTGCTGCAGTGTTCCGGTCTGTACTGGTCCCAAGTCAGCATCTGGTAGGATCCCAAACTCAGTCCACCACCGCCTACTCCATTTCCTACACTGCCACCACGAGTCCCATCACCTTCACTGCAGGAAGCCTCGGGTCCTGCCGACGGTTCCTCCGACTCAGATCTCCTCCTCTTTTTACTGTCTGGGGAGCTGGAGCAGGATGAGACAGACAGATTCACAGCTCAGATCAAACAGCCAATCACTGACTGATTGTCTGCTATCACAGGTAAATCTCTGCTATCTTTACTCAACTGAAAGCTTTTTTACCTTCTTCAGGTATAAATATGATTCCTAGTTATACATAACTTTATAGTTATAGTACTCCTGGCTGCTGGTGATTACTCTGTTTTGTTACGACTGGACATGAGCAGATGTGGGTCTCTAACATTGTGCTACACTGGTTCCAAACCTGCCTGAACCACTCAGTAAAGACTAAAAGTCACAAAATGGACAATGTTGAAGTTCTGCTTACTAGGTGTGTAGCGTGGAGGTGGAGCCCAGCAGACGAGTTGAGGGCGGTGTGGCTAAACTGGGGACCATCCCCAGAGCAGCGCAGGGTGTGGCGTAGCTGTTTGATGGGGGCTGCGGTGGGGAAGGAGGCGTTGGAGGGGTGTAAACCTGCGAGCAGCTGTCTGGGCTCAGGTAGTGCGTTAGTTCAGGTGAGTGGTGTGTGTGCTGGTACAGGTGGGCGGGTGGAGCAGGTGAGGCGGGCGAGGTCCCAGGCTTGATGTAAGTGTTAGTGAGGCCCAAACCGCGGAGCTGATCGTGGGTCAGCGGCTCGTGGTGGGCAGGGGCGGAGCCTCCATTCTTAAAGCGACAGGACGAAGAGGGGGCCGGCCGTTGTGCTGGCTGGAACACTTCCTGGGCAGTCTGCCGGTTGGACCAATAGGACGGCTCGTGCTGGAAGTCTACCAGTCAAAACACACTCAGTCATTGACACTGTCACTGATGAAGTCAGCCTTCCCTTTTCTGTTGGGGGTCAGTCACAGCAGAATTTATAACAAAATTCAAACAGAAATCACTTATTTTAAATGAATTCCCACAAACTGTAGAGTCACTCGCCGAGGCAAGTGAGTATTTGTGTAGATTCTAACTTCAGGACGCCTGCATATGGAATTTGAGTTGCTGACAAATTGAAAACCATGCTGATAGTCCTGGCCTTTGAATCCATAATGTTGGGAGCAAACATATTGCTGTGTTGCACCATATAATTTTACATAACCCTGCCTGCCTGTTAGCACAGGCCGGACGCTGGTTAGCTCGCTGGCCACACCAGTTTGCTCAACAGCCCTGTGAGTAGTCACTAACGTTACAACACCAAGCTTCCAGCACCATCTGTTTCATGAATGACATTAGCTGTGCCCTTGTCTGGTGTTAGTGAGCACAAAATGGCCCCTGTGTGAATAAAGTTAAGGACTCTGATCTGGAGTGTTTATCATTATTATTCTGCACTGTGTAAAGTGGTTGTGGTGTTTGATAAAGTGCGTTTTAACTTGTTTGAATGGGATCTGTGGTGCTGCACACAGCGTTCTCTGCTCTGTATTTACAACTGTGACTGACCTGATATCCAATTAGGTCAAAGCTGTTTGTGTGTGTTACATAACAATACGTGTCTTGAGACAAACAACACAAGCACATATGTGACAACTGGCTTCTGAATACTGGAGATAAAATAATCCAATAAATAAATATATACATCATATTGTATTATGCTGTTGTAACTGTATCATACTATTTTTATTTATAAGTTGATGTCACGTATTTTATCAGCACTATCTGCAGTCAAGTAAATGTTGTGGTTGTAGCAGTGAACAGTACCTGGTATCTGTGCAGGTGAACAGGCCTCTGAGTCAGGAGGAGACTCAGGGAGCATGCTGGGAAAAACACATGACACAAAGGGTAGTTAACAAATCACACTATTGTGAAATATGTGGAAAACACATTTCACATAACATAACACACTGAAGATCTTCAGTTGGCACTTGCAGACTGGATCTATTAGCTGCCTTTTGATTGTTTCAGTTAACTTATTAAGATTGTTTTTATTCTGCAGTGTGTGAAGTGGTTTTGGCGTTTGATAAATTGTTTGTATGGGATCTCACAGTGCTGCAGACAGCTTTCTGTGCTCTGTGTTTTACAACCTCGACTTATCTGATAACCAATTAGGTCAGTGTCGTTTGTATGTGTGTTACATAACAATATATGCATGTAGTTACCACCACCACTACTATTACTACCTCTTATACTACTTGAATTACTTTACTGGATTTGACTGATCAATAATCGATCACAGAGAAGACTGATGTAATACTGGAATGTGTTTGTGTTGGTGTGTGTGTTTATGAATCTTACAAGCTGTTGGGGTCCATGTCGTTGCTGAGGTACTGCTCCAGGATGCTCGTATCCACGGCGACAGAACTGTCCAACACACCACTCACATCCTGACCTGCACACACACACACACACACACACACACACACACATATACACACACACACACAGTCCAATCAGATTATTGGAAGGATGAAGAATGAAGCTGTAGAACTTGTTGGATACGTTAAAATTAAATTCTTAAATTCTTCTCTCAGATTTTAAAGTTACGACGAATCGCAGGATCTAACGGTTGATTATGTGAATCAGAATCACTAACACAAGCAGAAGGTGACGACATGTAACGACTCACCACTGAAGAACTGCTGCAGCGCCTCGTTCTCTCCCAGCACCTGGACCGGCAGCCGGCCTGCTCCAGGCTCCATGCTGCACAGCAGGGGGCGCTGCAGCTGGGGGGAGGGATCAGGACCTGGTGGAGCTGCTGCTGCAGGACCAGGGACAGACACCGAATTAATAAACATATATAGAACTTTAAAAGAAAAGATGATTCTCTACAATACAAATATTTTTCTCTCTTTTACTTAAAGTGGTGGAAAGTAACTAAGTACATTTACTCATGTACTGTACATTAGTACAATTTTTAGGTATTTGTACTTAAATATTTCCATTTAAGCTACATTATACTTCTACTCCATTACATTTCAGAGGGAAATATTGTACTTTTTACTCCACTACATTTATCAGCCGTAGTAACAAGTTACTTTTCAAATTTGGATTTTACATTAAAAAACATTTGCTCTGCTTATAAAATAGTTTGTTAAAGATTAAACTATCTAATGTCGCTGTAAAATGTAGTTAAAAGTAGCTCCACTAACTCATGCATTGATTCATCAGTATTAATATTAGTATTAATATTCTACTAATGTAAAACATACTAAGATATAATTCACTTTTACTTTTGATATTTAACATTTTGATGCTGACAGTTCTGTACTTTAAGTAAGATTTTAAATAAATGAGTAAAAGATCTGAGTATTTCTTGCATCACTGCCTCCAGCTGTGTGTTGAGATCGCATGTGTAATGACAGAAAACCCAGACAGGTTTATGATCGAATAAAATCAGATCCTGATGCAGAGTTCAAGGTAAAAACCTTTGACTTCACAGATCAAAGCTTAAACTGTCACCTGTCAAACACAATCAAATTACTAATTTACATCATTTGCTTTGAGTGGGTGCTTTATAGCGTGATCATTTCCTAGCAAATAGTATTTTGTAATTTGTTAATGGGTAAAATGTCTCTTAATTCCAGTTCCAGTTGTGAGTGCAAGCTGTAATAACAGCAGGTCAGGTGAACGTGTAGAAACACAAAATCGGTTGTATATCAGAGGAAAACATGCAAAGATACACAAATATACACATGTGGAGAAAAAAGATGGATCATTATGGACATTATGAACCTGCATCCTATTACAAAGGAAGAACAATCTTAGAGACAATTAAAGATTTTCTTGTGTTTTCTTGATTGTTTTATGTGTTTCGTTCAGTTTGCAAAATTACAACAGCATAAAAAAAGACAACGGAAGTGAAACTGACGTGTGTGAGAGGTCAAGAAGCTGTAGGTTTAAACAGGACGTCCTCCAGAACTGAGGGGAAAATCATCATAAAACATGAATTTACAAGTCAACACAGTTTTAGATGACATTCAGTAATAATCAGACACTCCGACAGACCACTCAGACAGTGGTGGTACTCCTCAGTCATTTCATTGGGGCTGAATGAATTGATAGGTTGGGCTTATTACAGTAATATTGAAAGCATTGTGCATCCATGGCTGCCACTGCCGTGCCGTCCTCACTTTTTTTTCTGGGAATTTGAGAGTTTTGGCAGCTTGGGAGAGTTTATATGCGACATTATTGTAGAAGAGAAAAAAAACACACGCTAGATATTTTATATATTCAGTCTAGACCCTGGCTGTTTCCCGCTTTGTCTGGTTGGCAGCTTTGCTTTTAGGCCAACGACAAATAGAATAATTACGAAGTGAGACTGGTTTCACTATTGGTGCCTCACAAAGTTTTACTTTGGGGGAATAAAAACATTTCTTTGATGCCTCAGATTAATTTTAACTATCAAATTGCTCATTGATAAAAGAAAATTACTAAAAGGTTTAAATTTAGAAACATTTCCTGATTTAGATTAAGAAATATTTTAACAAAGAACAGAAAGTACAAAAGTCTGCAAATGCGCACAAACATTTAATACCAACTTTTGATTCTTGACACCAGAAGCTACAGACTTGACTTCAGAAAGTGACGAGGTTCGATACTAAAAAGAACCACCAGAATGTTATTGCAGACAGACTTCGAAACAGCATTCAGAGCTTGATGTCGAGAATTGAAACTTTTACAATGAAACATTTAACTGAGGAGTTAAGTACATCAATAAAACATGAAAAATAAAAACTGTTTGGGATGTACACTGCAGGGACTTGGACTCTTCAGTACTTCTAAAATTCTGACCATGATCAGGATTATTTTCACTGAACACAATTGAAAGTGTCTCCTAAAATGTAAATTCATCACAGAAAGCATGAATAATAACTCTATATGTTAATATTTAAGATGCTGATCATCTATTTTTCACATATCTATGAAGCACTTCTGTTGTATTTTGAAAAAATACATTAAGCACATGTGAAATTGATTGATATTTGACAAATAGTGATAATTTTGTATTAAATGTTGCTGTTTTCCTGCAAACAGGAAATTTCTGATCTCTTCATAATTCACCCTAAAGTGCTGAACCCACAACACGCATGATGAAATAAACTCTTTTCTGTCTGTAGCTCGTGGTCTGATTTCTCCTGTTTAAACAGACACAGCTCAGATCTGCTTGACAAAAACAGCAGCAGACATATTTGTTCAAACACACCTGTCTTGTCTGTCCAAGATGGCTGCCAGTCGATGAGCGATGATATCTGAGTTTATCCAACCTGCTCGTCCTCAGGTATAATCCATCTGTGAGGGCGGATTCAGAGTCAGATTTTACACACAGTTCCTCCAAATTTCTCAAATCTTCTTCTGTGGTTTTACTCAAGAGAAATATTTCCTTTTAGATACTAATTCTTTTTCTTGATGTTTGTGCCGTCTGTGGATCGTCTCTGTCTGAACTTTGAGCTTTGAACAGGAAACAGTAAAAGACATTCACACACCTGACGCAGGCTTATAACACACCAGTGTGTGTGTGCGTGTGTGCACGCGCATGTGTGTGTGTGAGATGAAGCCATAAAACAGGCAGTCATCTCACTGGAAGTGCACACACACACTGACATCCTTGGTCACCCTGCTGCCTAGTGAGTACTTTAACTTTTGTTACTCTGAATACATTTTGCTGCTAATACTTCTGTATTTCCACTTAAGTAAGATTTTAAATGCGAGACTTTTACATGAAGTTGAGACAATTTAATCTGAGGTTTTGTAACTTTATGTTAAGTAAATGATTTGAATACTTCTTTCACCATCGACACTTTGACATCAAATTTGTGTGAAGTTTTCTCTTCACACATCTCACTCATACTTCATGTATATAGTGATAATGTTGTACTTGGATTCAGTTCAGATGTTCAATTTATTGCTGGAGTTGTTTGAGTGTTTGTGTAAAATGTTATAGCCTAAAACCCCAACTGGACCTTGTAAAGATGATTGCAAGACAGTTAGAAAGTACTGAGCAGACACACACACACACACACATTTATCTGTGGTACTTCAGGTGAGTAAATACTCTGCTGTCCCTGTTGTCCACTGAAGAGGCGGTGGAAGAAGGAAGAAGTCCATCTGTCCTCCATCCAGCAGATGGTGATGAAGGCACAGCCACTGAAAAATAAATGGCACTCAGTGGGAGCTTTACACAAACTCACTCATTCTTACTCATCATTCAGGGGTTTCGTTGGAGGTTCAGAGAGTCCTGGTGGCTTCGCAGTCTAAGGTGAACACCGTATAACTACAACATCCCATTTGTTCCAAGTCTGAGGAACCAACATGGACGCCAACTTAGAACAGGAGCCGACTGGAACAGCTGGAACATAAAATCAAACTTAGCCAAGTTCTAACCCGAGTTTGAAACTAGTTCTTAAGTATAGATTAACTGTCAGGTGTAACTGAACCAACTCACAAAGTTAAAGTTAGCTAGCTAATATATGACCTGTCTAAAGTGAAGAGTTAAAGAAGTAATATGGAAACAGTCAACATATCTGACCTGAAACTTAATAACTGCTGTTTAATAATGATGTAAATCTTGAAAATGTTTAATTAAATTTCACAAACATAAAACAACATACCTTCAAATACAAAATGTTAATATTATACCAATAACATTTGAGAAAATGAGTAAATGACATCAGTGAGCTAGGATAATAATGAATGATAATATTTTCCACTCATTATAAACTGTATGAATACTCTTAACTGTGAAACATGTAATTCTGTGTAAATAACAGCTGGGTTTTACTGCGACTGAGCTAAATGACAATGCTAACGCTAACGTTCGTGTTAGCTTATTAACATATGAACAAATTAGTGGAATATCATATCTGCTGTTATTTGAGTCATTGACGTTTGAAAATATTGTAGACTGTGAGGATTTAAAATTACATCTAAGAAAAATAACGCAACATACCTCAAAATGTTATGCTAGCAATGTTCTGCTAAATGTTAGCGTTAGCTCGGTTAGCATATTCCGATATTCAGACTAATTTTAAACGACAGGAAGTCTTAAATTTACATATATTTTTCAATGTATAAATAAAAACACAGTAATACGTACATTCACAGTGAATTACCAGCTGAGTTTGATGTGTTGTTTGCTTCCTAAACCAGAAACGTTTGGCAGCTCCGTTACAGCTGAAACTAGCTTGTGAAGCTAAAGTGACTGAAGCTAAAGTGACTTCCTGTTTAGACAGTTGATTGTTTTGATTGGACAGAACAACGCACGTTTTACAGCGACTGACTTAAACATAACTGAGGCGTTACTAGATAATTTTAATTATTAATTAATAAGGGAAATCAATAACATTGATCCTAAACATCAACGTCTTTTCATGTCGACAGTTTGTAACAGTCTTTATGTTGTAATTCATGTGTCTCCAGGTTTTCATGTTCAGGATCCAAAGGAAAGTTCATTAAAGCCACAGAAAATATTATTCTGTTTTCACAAAGTCTGAGGAGCAAATATGGATAAATAAAGCTTTGTGTGTAAAATTGGTGGAATGTCCCCTCAATCAATCAATCAATCAATCAATCAATCAATCAATCAATCACATACTGCATCATCATTCGGCATTCGAAATAATGTCTTTCATTGAGCAACAGGATCAAATCAGATGAAATATGATAATTAAAGGTTCTAAGCTCGATTGAGTGTGTCTGTCCAGCAGATGGCGCTGCAGGACAGCAATGTGTTCGATCTCATCTGCCAGCAAACTGCAGGTGAAGGATGAACAGTGGAAGAAATACTCAGTGTTGAAGTAAAAGTACCAGTATGACAATGTAAAATACTCCATCACAAGTAAAAGTCCTGCAGTATAATTAACTAAACATGATTAAAGAATCAAAAGTAAAAGTACTCTGTCTGTTGTAACTGATATATGATTCTAATTAACATTGTCAGAATATTAATACTGATGCATTAATGTGAAAGCAGCTTCTTGCTGTTGTAGCTGCTGCTTCAGTCCAGTGGTTCCCAACCTCGGGGTCACAGGACAAATCTGAGGGGTCATGAGATGATCAATGGGAGGAATCTGAATTAATTCATAGGGACTTTTCTTAACATTGGTTACTTTCCACCACTGAGCAGAACATTGACATATCCTCACCTTTGCAGTTGATATAGTGAACTTCACAGAGAGACGTGATCACTGCCGTGGTTCAGGTTCGAGTGTGATCGGCTTCAAAGAAAGCGCCAACATGCCAGCGGTGGTTTGTCATGATGTTGAAACAGTCGTCCACCTGGACATCCTTTCTGCTTCCTTTCAGTCCAGCAGAATAACACACAGATAAAGGATTCAGACCAACAGAGTTTAATTTAGTTCCTGGCTTTAAAGACTTTAAAACAGCTTGTAGATTTTTTACGTTAGGAAATGAAATGGCAAAGCTTCATTTTATGAGCCCATAAATTGCAAACAATTTACTATGAAGTTTCTTGGAAAGAACTTTGGAATCTGGTGCAAATTATATGGAAAACAGAGACAGTTTTTTTTAATAAGCTGTTGTTGATTTCCAGATGAATTTTTTCAAAGAACTGCTCCATTTAACTTAAACAGACAGGAAATGAATTTATATAACTAACTCTAGAAATAAAATATGAAAACATTTAAATTATTAAAACATTTTTCTCTTATGCTCACAAATTCTTTTAATCTTTTTAAATTAAGGAACGATATTTTCTGCCGACGACAGTTTTTAATATTTCCATCTTTTGCCGTGTTTCGGTGACCTCTGACCTCTGAGTGAGTCTGTGAACGAAACACAAGCTTGTGTTTGACAATAACTCCTCTGTCAACTCTTATCTTATCATTATCACACACTCCATTGTCTGTCTTATCTGTGCTGCGGTTCTTATCTGTGACCTGGATCCTTCTGTGCCAACCAGCCAACATTTTGATAATCATTTAAACCATTTTTCCTGTAAAAACATTTTATGGTTCCAGCTTCACAAATGTGCTGCTTTTCCTTTGACTGATGTGAATGTGAGTGAAATAGTTTGCAGGTTTGTTCTGTTGCTTGGAGCAAAGCAACATTGTGAAGGTGTCACTTTGGGCTCTGGATCATTGTGAACACATTTCTCACTGTTTTCAATAATCGATCAATCGATCGATGGAGAAAATAATCAGCAGATGAATCCAGAATGAAAAGAATCATTAGTTTCAGTCCTGAACAAAATAGTTCATCCATCAAATCCACCAGAGAAGAAGAAACAGCAGCGACAGAAGAAGGACTGACACCTTAAATCTCTCCTGGTTCATGTGAATGTCACCGAGTCTGATTCTCCAAACACAGAAGAAACTTTAAATGAAATAAAAAATAGCAAACAGTGACTCAGAGTTCTGCTTCTTCATTATTTGTTCTGGGTAATTGTGCGATTGCTTTAGTGTAAATTCAGTGTGACTCACCTCGGCTTCATTTCGTTCTTCTGTTGCTTCACAAAGTTTTCTATGGAATCACACATCTGCTTCAGTGTGAACAGAGTATAAATATCAACAATGCGTCACCATCAACTACATGTCAACTTTAAAGTAAGATAACTGAATTACTGCGTGAACTTTCTCCTCGCTGACGACTGACTCACAGACGAAACATCCAAGTTTGCTTAAAGAAACACCAAGAAGTCGTCCAGAGCTGATCCTGGTTTCTGATCACTGTCCATCAGGTGATGCTGCAAACAGAAGCAGCTGAAGTGAAAGTGACAGTCAACAAATATTAATCAGAGAATCTTAACGCTGAACTGGATTAGTGTTTCTGGCCGACAGTGATGGAGTATTCAGACACACAAGTATAAGTACTAACACCACACTGTGAAAATACTCCTTTACAAAGTCCTGCATTGAAAATGTTACTTAAGTAAAAGTGTGCAAGTATAATCACATGAAAGTATTCAAAGCAAATCAATCAGTGAGTTTTAGAGATGCTGTTGTCTCTTTTCTAGTCTCAGTCGAAATGAACTGCTGGATGTAGCTTCATATTTACAGTACAGACATAAGAGAGTACTTTTAAAACATATGCAGCAACACGCAACACCTGGAAACACTGAGGTGGAAGATCTTTGTATTTCAGTTCCAACATCCAGACTATAAAAACCTCCCAGCTTCACATGTTGAATGCAAACAAAATAATAGACGCTTTATCTTTAATAAGTGATGCAAAATTTAGATGCATTAACCAGCAGATATTTATATCAGACTATGGTCATTAAACTCTCCCTAATATTCTTCTACTAAATCATCATATGAGAAAACACATTGTGTGACTGAGTCTGACTGAACAGAAGCTACTGCAGCTCATAAAGATGCTCAGTGACGACACTTTAAATATCTGTATGCGCAGCTTTTAAAGCCGCTTCAGTCTCCGCTGATGTGGATCGATGAGTTCACGACTCTGCTGAGGGTCTTTGTTTAAGTTCAAACCTTTTCAGCCTGAATGAGTCTGACTGATGTAGGAAGATGAATCATCACACACAGAAAACACAGACGCCTCCGAGCAGTTTGAGCCACGACGCTGTTTTATATACGTCACAAACTAAAACTTCACTCCAGGAGCTAAAAACAACACAACATTCAAATATTTGACAAAAGTTTACAACAGGAAGAAAAAAACAGATGAAGGTCGAATCATGATTTTAACAAAGAATCTTCTGAACTTCTTTTTTTTTTTTTTTACTTTCAGAGATTTTAAGTGCTGATCACAGAAAGTGCAGCAGGTAAACTGTCACACTGCCCACATTCAAACAATCAATGCTTTTTTTGTTTTTTAACTTTCACATGGCTGCAGATGTGGGCGGAGCCAGAAAATAGACCCCACCCCCCACTAACTTAAACACAGCTGATATGTTAGAAATGAAAAATGCAGCCCAGTAAATTTATTTTTACAAAAGCAAAATCACAAAATCACACTGGATGTAAAAACAAAATCTTATCTCAAGGTCCACTTATTAATTATTGTCCAGAGCTTTCGGTCACAAGTGCGGGGGTCGTCCTGTGTGTTTGGTCACGTGTGTTACTGAACAAAGCTCCGCCCACTGATGAAGCCCGTGAGATGCAGCTGAAAGCTGCTTTAGTAAGTCGACCTCGAGTTATGAATTTTTTGTCTCCCGACTTTTTCCAAGCTCACATTGATTTCATTTGCAGTTCTTGAGTCTCTCAGGATGTGGATGATGTTTGTGCAACACATTCATGAAGGATTATCAGTTTAGCAGAATCTTCAGATTCATGCAGGAGCAAAACAACAACATTTTACAGTTAACAATTAAAAAAACACTGAGAATGTGTTGAAGACATTTCTGGGCTGCATCACTATTTTATACCCCATTTACACCGAGTCCTTTCATGTGTCTCAGCTCGGATCTGATCTTAAAAAAGCAAAGTAAAGTACAGGTACCTCAGAATTGTACCTAAGTACGCCTGCAGTACTTGACTAAATGCAATAAGCACAGAAAGCCAAGGTGGATCTGTGATCCAGTTCAGGAAGTCGTGTTTATGTGACTGAATGTCAGTGAAAGTGTCACTGAGACTCTTGAAATGACGAGTGTAAATGGGGCCACAATGTTATAAACATTATTCATTATTGTCACAGTCTACACAACAGGAAAATACGATTGTCACAGTAGCTGTATTTACAACAATATGTACACACACGTCCTGCACGCGCGCACACACACACACACGCACGTCCTGCACGCGCACACACACACACACATTAGGGGTCCTTTTTGTCACGTACATGAGTTTTGTACAGTCGGTCAAACCTGAAAATGCTGTTAATGTGTTTTCTTCTTCCATGTTTTTTCCACGAGCTTCTTCAGTTTTGGTCTTTAATCCTGTTTGTCTTCTGATTCCTGTTTTCAGTTTGTGGGATCGACTCTGTGACAAAACTCACAGGGACGCTGCAGTTTTCACACACACTCACAAAAACATATTAGCTGTGGACACACACACACACACACACACACAGACACACACACACACAGACACAGACACACACACACACAGACACACACACACAGACACACACACACACACACACAGACACACACACACACAGACACACACAGACACACACACACACAGACACACACAGACACACACACAATGCTCAGCAGCATTTGGTAGAACATTTGGTCGAATGTTTGGTAACACAAAGCTGTAAATCGTGTCATATTTCAAAATAAAAGCTGCTGACTGCTCATAACGCCTGTGTGTGTGTCCTCGAACATAAAGCCTTGATTCGACCAATCAGAGACTGGAAGATATTAAAGTTCTCCTTCCTCTTCTGTCATTTTGAACTGCTTTGCTGGTTGCAGCAGAAAAAAAACAAAGATGGTAGAGAGACAAAGATAAACAGAGAGAGAGAGAGTTGGACTCAAACCGGCGATGTGAACTGTACATGGTGAAAAGCTTCGTGTCTGTTTTTATTTCACTGTTTGCTGCTACATTTGCTACCAGACCGTCCCTCTGTGTGTGTGTGTGTGTGTGTGTGTGATGTCGAACATGAAGTCTTTGACTCACCAGCCAAAAGTCCTGGTGGCGCCCCCTACAGGTTGGTTGTCGCCCATCGAGTGCCTTTACGAGCACTCGATGGGCGACAACATTTTGGCAGGTGAGACCTTTGACCCCATATGTCAGTTTAGTGATGAGGAGCAACAAACGCCACTGAATGTTGTGTCTCACTCCTTCCTCTTCCTCTCTCCTCCTCCTCTTCCTCCTTCGTGCCTCCGACTGCCACCAGCGCCTGCGTCGAGTCACACGACTGTTTCTCTGCGTCCTCATCGTACCTTGGATCCATCTCGCTCGGCCTCGGCCTTCCTCTCGCTCCTCCTCCTCCCCGGCCGAGTCCGGGTACGCCCACAGCGCCGCAGGTGCGTTTGGCGAGCGCTGCCAGCTCCTGCCGGGCGAGTGGGTTAAAGAGGATGTAGAGCAGCGGGTTGACGCACGCTGGCAGCGGAGCCACGAGCAGCAGCACCCCCTTCGCCGCCTCCGGCCCGGCGGCGGAGAGATGCAGCAGGGAGGAGAAGGACAGGAAGGCGACGGGGAGGTAGAGGAGGCAGTCTGAGAAGAGCAGCCAGGCCACGTGTCGAGTCAGCGCCGCCTCCTCTTCAGTGGCGGGTGGAGCTTTGTTGGCCTGACAGTAGAGGCGAGTGTAGGTGACCGTCATGAGCAGGAAGCACAATGAGTTGAGGAGCACCAGGGAGACCGTGAAGGCCAGGGAGGATGAAGAGGAGGAGGAAGGCAGCGGCAAACAGAGGGAGGTACTACTGTGTCCGGCCACCAGGGGGGGCAGCGTGACGGCCAGGCCCAACAGGAAACACAGACAGACGGCCAGACGGAGGGAGAGCGGAGACGAGTAGCGACCACTGTGTCCATCAGTCTTGCGGCGGCGTGCGGTGGCGGCCAGGCATCGCTCCAGGGCGGCGACGGTGAGCAGGAAGAGGCCGGTCTGAGACGCAAACACACACAGGAAGCCGCTGAGTCGACACAGGAAGCTGCTCTCCCACTTCGCCCCGTACCTGCAACAGGAAGAGATGAAGTTCAAGACCTGATTTTTCCTCTAGTTCTCGTCCCCCAAGTCAACCTGAGATTCTCTTTTGTACCTCCAGAAGCTGCCAAACGTCCAGGCGTCCACCGCCGCCAACCAGCCACTCCACACTCCCATCAGGCCGTTCACCAGGGCCAGCAGACCAATCAGCAGCTTGGGTGGAGTCACCGAGGTGGCTGGAGAGAAGAAAACTGACAGAACGACCAGACTGTTGCTGACCAATGAGAGCGCAGCAATAAGCCACACCCCTCCACGGATCAACCAGCTGCCGAGCAGACGGAGGCAGGGGTGGAACGGTCCTGGAGGACGATCAAACCGAACCAATCAGTTTACTTTATGATCAATAAATCATCAATAAAGCTTGTTCGAAGCTGTGTGTGTTACCTGGAGCCGGGCTGCAGTGGACAGAGTGCTGAAGTTTGGACTCATCTTCAAACTCCATCAGAAAATCGTCCCAGTCCTGATCTACTGCAGAGACACAGCAAGGACAGCAGGTCATGAGTCTTCAAGGCCGGTTTGTAAGAAGCAAAGAGACCGAAGAGGTGGAGCTCATTAAAGGTAATGAATGCGTTGAGTTGTTTAGTGTCGGCCATTTTACAGATCATCTGAGGGACCTGACGTTAACCTGAAGTTATTGCTCGGCAGGTGTCGGGCCTCAGGCCTCAGCGTCCAGCAGCATCGGGACAGTCTTTGACCGCGTTTCATTATTTGCCCTCGTTGACTCGCCGCCATGAAAAGTGAACTTTCATTTCCTCGAATGAACTCAAGTGACCTGGCTGAGGCAGCGAGTCGTCAGCGGCGGACACTCAGCGCTGCAGATCAACCATCATGCATTGCAGTTTCTCATCGTTTCCGCTATGACGTCAACGAGCTGCTAATTTATAGTATTTAAAACAGATGTTTGTGATTGAAACAAGTGGAAAAAATCTCTGAGCAAACAAAAGTGTAACAGCAATATCCAGATAATCATGTCGAAATTCAATTTTTCTCATGCAAAGGAATTTGCTTTTTGCAATTACTTCACAAGTGCTTTCCATTTAAATCCCGCGCTCACGTCTCTCTGAGTGGCCTCGCTGCGATGTTCGCTGTTACATAAGAGCTGGAGTGGAACAACTAATGAAAGGCAGCTCTGGAATCGACAGGAAGACGCGTCAGGACGAGAGACACCTCAGCACATCAGGAACCTTTAGCTTCGATGTGCTGAGGTGTGTTTTCACCTTGGCTGGAGAGGACGGAGGTTTCTTTCCCTGTAGACTCTGCTGCCTCCTCTCTCTCCCAGGATGAGCCTCCTCCTCCTCCTCCTCCTCCTCCTCCTCCTCTCCTCTCACAGGACACGAAGGCGCAGCACTGGAAGGCGTAAGGAAGCTCCATCACCCTGAACACACACAAACAGCAGCGACGTCAAACCTGCTCAGATCAATCAGCTTATTACACCTGCTGTTCAGCAGAATGTCCCTTTAAATGCTGTCTAATAGACACAATGGAGACAGATAAGACCTGAGGACTCTGTGTGTGTGTGTGTGTGTGTGTGTGACATTTAAACACTCCTAATGTTAATCAGCTGAGGCTGTAAATTCAAATCTTCAAACACAGCAGCCATGTTTGGATCCATGATTCAGAGGAGATCTCTCAAAGGAGATGGAGGATCGATCCTGGCTTCTGATTGGCTGAATCAAGAGCCAGAGGACCACCTCTGTAAACTAATGACAGTGTCAGTGATGTCATCCCCCTCCAGCAGCCGTGTTGGAGGTCCAGCGTCACAGCAGGAAGTGTTTTGTTTGGTATGTTCATGTTTCAGTTGTGGTCAGTGAGCTGTGGATCAACTGGAGTGTGTCTTAATACAGTGATGCTTTCGTGTGTGTGTGTGTGTGTGTGTGTGTGATCACCTGACTCTGGGCAGATCCTCTCGGGGTATTAACTCCATCAGCTGCGTGTTTCCTGCCAGTCGCAGGTGAGTTAAACTCTGCAGACCAATCAGAGGCAGAGACGACAGCTGATTGGACGACAGGTCGCTGCAGGGGGAGATGGGAACAGACGAGTCCAGGATGTTTCGATGACTTCAAACGACTCAATCACAGTGAGAAAAAGCAACTAAGTACATTTATCCTACTCTATACTTCTACTCCACTATATCTAACATTGTATTTTTTACTTCACTACATTTCTTTGACAGCTCTAGTTGCTCTTCAGATTCTATTTTTAAATAACACACACGTGATAAACTTACAAATTGCCTTGTTAAAGATTAAACTAACGGTTTCCAACCTTTTTTTGGCTTGTTACAAAACAGCTGTTATCATTTACAGACATTTTCTACAAACTGGTCGTTCTGCCAACTCCTCACATGGTTTCATTTAAATAATTGTTCAAGGCTCAAACTATCAAATATTTCACAGCAAAAATTAGAGAAAAGTCAAAAATACAAATTAAAATATAAACGTGCGGATCAGAACTTTGTCTTCCCTTCTTCTCTCCATGAATATCCTGTGTCGACCCCTCAGGTTGAACCACTGGACTAAACTCTATATAAAGTTGTTCAAACTAGCGCCACCTGGAGGCTCCAACAGGAAAACGCTGCTCTGACATTGATGCATCAGGATCAACAATTGAATAATGCCACAGAGAACTTTTACTTTACAGAGTACGAGTAAGTAAGATTACAAATGGAAGACTTTCACTTGTAATGGAGTATTTTCACATTGGTATTTGAGTACTTCTTCCACTGATACTGAAACTCTTCCTCTCAGCAAATGAGTAAATCAAACCTGACTGTATTTCCTGACAGTCTACAGATGAAACACAGATAAAAACACTGTCACTGTATCACGATCTCGTCTATATGAACCTTTTCACTGTCAGGAAATAAGCCGACTTGTCGCGAAGCAGTAAAATTACTGCCTAGATGTGAATGTGTACGTTGGCCCCGACCACATATCTGTCGGCATTAACACTCTGACACGCGGCAGCTGCAATAACTGCAATAACTGGACCCGGCGACGCTGAATTCCTTTATTAGTTATTAATTAAGAGAAGAGTTATTGAATGTGTTCAGACTCAGACTTCACACACTCTCCTCATTCAGGATATTAAAACACAGCAGACGCTCGGTAAATACCACATGTCTTCCATTAGTGTAAAATATAATCTGCCTGCAGTGTTAACTTTGCTCATAACAAACTGGGTTTAGCAAGTAGAATTTATCGGCCACACAGGATCATGAAAAGAGACCGGAGCATCAGCTGTTACCAATCTGACAGCGAAGCTCTGACAAACACACTCTTCATTAAACAGCCTGTAACACGCAGTGACAGCGTGTGTGTGTTAGAACAGGCAGCTCTTCCTCTGCAGCTTCTGCTCAGAGCGAACCACCGATCTGAGCTCCGACCTGATCACAGACCCCAACAGCTGATTCACCGAAGCTTCAGATACTGAACATTTTCCACAGCTGATCTTTGGTTTTATCATACATGAGATTTCCTTCACAGATCTGATACAGTCTGGGGTTCAGCCTCCAAACCAATGAAAACCCATGTGGGAATTTTTCATGTCATGTCAACGTTCAGGGATTTTGTTTGTTGTTGTGTCGACGCAGCTTGATCTGAGGTCAGTGTGGAGGTTTGTACTGAAAACAAGAGCTGCTCTTCTCTCTCGTTAGTTTTCAGGTTGGTTTTGTGACAACTGGTAAAGAAGATGAGTAACTCACAGTTTGGTCAGAGCCGGCAGAGCAGAGAACGAGTTGAGCTTCACTGACGACAGTCTGTTCCACGACAGATCACTGCGGACAGAGACAGACGGGCAGTGAGGGAATCGAACCAGCAACCTTCACTGCAGTTCATTGAATCTCTCTCTGGATATTTGCTGCTGTGTCAGACTGTTAACACGGATTAAACCAGAAGCATCACATGTTCTCATTTAACAGCCAGCCTTTGTTTGTAATCCAGGATAAAAGAAAGTGTGTGTGGATCATAATACTCTTATTTCTGTAATACGATAATAAAATACGTCACGATGTTCAGAAAGAGAGCTGGAAGTTAAACAGTTCATACTTTACAACTAATGTTTCTTTAATATCATGGTCACATGTAAGTGTTACTCTGAGCTCTCAGAATACAGTTTAGTAATAATCCACCTTAAATACGTCCACTACCTTTATTTGACAACATCAGTTACTTTGCAGATTCAGATTATTAATACACTAATAAAGTCTGATGTATTACTACGAATTAAACTGGCAAAAAATAAAATAACGAAAATGAGCTCCAGGTTCATCAGGTGCAACATTAAAGCCATGAACACGTTAATGCTTCAATAATTATAATCCAGTAATAAAATATATATTATTCAGAATATCGAGTACTTTTACTTTTGGTACTTTAAGTATATTTTGATGCTCAAACTCTTGAACTTTTACTTCAGCAACATTTTGAAACCAGGACTTTTTATTTTAAACTGTGGCTACTTTTACTTCAGTAAAAGATGTGAGTACTTCTTCCACCACTGAGTATCAGTCGTAGTATCAGTAGAAGTATTTCTGTGTAGATTCCTGACTTTGAGCCAAACTATGGCATCATACCTGTCCCATCAACAAGCAGACCACCTGGATCTGTGTGTGTGTTTCCATTTGGAAGTATTTAAGAGGGCATCTTCGGATCACTGCTCAGGATCTGCAGCCTAATTAAACCTGCAGTCTGAGTGTGTGTGTGTGTGTGTGTGTGTGTGTTCTTACAGAGAGCGCAGTGACATCAGACCGTGGAAGGTGTTCTCCTCCAGTTCCTCTATCTCGTTATGGTGCAGATCACTACAACACACACACACACACACGCACACACACACACGCACACACACACACACACACACACACACACGCACACACACATTAGCTCCATTATTTCCATTACATCACGTTTATCAATCTGTTTTACAGCACACAGTTTTTTTCTGAGTGATCTGATTGGTCAAACATACAACGGTGCTAATTATTCCCATAATTCACAGCTGGCTGTACTTTCCTGGTTGCGATGGTAACTTTTAACAATACAGCGACAGTGAAGCAGATTAGATATCTGTGTGTTCGAGGCTTCACAGGCCTGAATAATTGTGGTTCAGTAAGTGTCACATGAAACATTAAAATAATAACATGAAACATTAAATGATGCTGAATGAAACTCACATCTTCTGAACGCTCTCACAGCCGGAGAAACTGGGAAGAGTCTGGATCTGATTATAGGAGAGATCACTGCAGAGAGAGAGTCAGTTGTCATCGCAGTTTAAAAGTCCAAAACACAGTGAACGCATCACGGTGCAGCTTGTCAACAGCAGCCAAATATAATATCAAGAATACAGAAGGATGAGAAATCCAGCATCAGATGTTTTTCTACCCAGCAGCATGTGAAACTGATGTTTATGGATGAATCATAGAAACGTTGGTGATTCTCTGCTTTTTCATCAAATGATTGTTTTTAATTCTTAAATTTAACTCATCAGCCTCAGATGATGCTTTGTGTTGACTATGTCAACAAAAACCCCGTTGAAATTTGTTATCGACATTTTTCATCAGAAAATAAAACCTAAACAATGTCAAAGATGAAGGAATGGAAAAATCAACTAATTACTATTTTCAGTAAAGTCTGTTGTCTGTCGATCTGTTTGTTTTTCTCGGGAACATTCAGTAAAGTTTAGTCCAACAGTTTATATTTAAACTCACAGCAGCTGAAGGTTTTGAAGCTGTTCACACACTGAACTGGGCAGAGAGGTGATCCGAGCCCCTGTGATGGTCCTGCACACACACACACACACACACACACACACACACACACACACACACACACACACACACACACACAAAGACAAAAAAAAACATGTTAGATCTGTTAATCTATCAGAGGAGCATTATGATGCCTTCAGGTGCATTGAAGCTGGACTGTGTGTCAGACCTGGAGTAAACTGATTATGACATATTAAACAATGAAAAAATAAAATACAATAATTGAGAAAACCTCATCAGATGCATGTGAAATGATTGAAAACTCTAATAAAATACTTCAATTGTTTTGAGAAAGTTTGGCGTGAAAGGAAAATCTAGTGATGCTACATTTTAGTCATATTTCACCGGACATGAACTTGATGAAGGGGATGTTGAGACGGACGGCGACACAGAGCGAGAGAGTCCAAGAGTGTGTGACAGTTTGTTTGGTCGCAGTTTTTATTTCCACTTACTGCTTCAGTCAAACACACGTTGCTTCCACAAATGAGTTTAAATGGAAAAAATACAAGATAATAAACAGCGTGAAGCTGTTTATTATGAGACGGAAAACTGGGTCACAACAAGGAGGAGAAAGGGTTTTTAATTTCAGGCAGAGTCTGATGGAATAATATTAACTGCAGTTTGATTTGAGGTTCGGCTCCAAAAACACACACTGATGTCGACTACAACAGCAAACACACTCAGATATGAAGCGTTCCTGTGTGTGTGTGTGTGTGTGTGTGTGTGTGTGTGTGTGTGTGTGTGTCTTACAGGCTTTCCAGGCTCTTGGTTCCTGTCAGATCGGGAAACTCGGTGAGGTCTGCGGCTCCGTTCAGAGAGCTGAGAAACACACGGACAGTTTGTGTTTGTTTCAAGCTGAGAGGAAACACAGAGAAATATTGTCCCTTCATTCAGCTTGTGTTTACATTCTTTGTGTAATTAGTGTCTCATTTACTGAGGCAGCAGCTAATTACTGAGTCAGCACTTTGGACCGACTTATGGTTTCATTCTGTGGCCGAAGGAGAGCTCAGAAAACAAAGTGTGGTGATGCTGAGAAACAGAACAGCTTCTTATTCGTGTGTTTGTGAATCAGCATCAAGGAAAGGACTTCGTTTCCTTTTCAAACATGGATTTGTTGCACATTTTATTTTCCAGAATAATCAAGACTATTTGAAAATGAAGACTTACACATGTATAATTTAGGTTTGCAGAGAAATAAAAGTCTACAAAATGCATTTTATTACAACTCTGAAAACTCATTACGCAACAATAACACAACTAATCAGTGACGCCTGTGAGCTTTTTGGCGAAACCGACAGAAACTATGAGCTCATAACAGCCTCATAAGGAATAAATAAACTTTGATTACATAAAACAACAAAGACTTAGTCAAAATTACTCAGGTTTTACTCAAATCAAACCTGATCTTTGGGGTCAAAGGTCAACAGCTAGAATGTGAGTTCGTGAATAAAAACCAGTGACGTCTTTTCGGCCTCTCTTTGCTGGACAAAACCAAAGTGATGCTCAGATGTCGCTTGAACCTCAATAACAACACGTGTGATGGATCATTTAGTTCATGAGAATCAGGGCTGTTGAAATGATTGACAGCGAGATGGACCAATCAGACGGGACGCTGACGTTCTGTGACTGACACGCTCGTTATTATTTACAAATGTGCTTTTCCTGCTGACGCGTCAGAACGTCTGCGGTGGAGAGGCTCTGTTGTGTGAATAAAATGTGTCGACCGCACGCAGGTGTTTTCACTTACGTTGCTTAATTAGACTCATTTGAACGACTGCGTGGGCGTGTGCAGACTTTGCTTGATTGACATCTGTCTGTTGCACCATTATCATTGTGTTGTGCTCATAAAGTTTGGTGACTTTATCTAATCCGCCCAACTTCAGACCGAGCAGACGTCTGATCAACCAGAGCCTTCAGCTCATGTGTGAACGTGTCTCCTTGTGTCTGTTTCTCACAGCGTTCGCAGCTCTGGCAGGTTCTGAAAGGCAGATCGACCGACAGACTGGATCGGGTTGTCGTAGAAAAATCTAGAAAAAAACCCAGACACAAATAGCTTCATCATGTCACCGTCAGTACAACAACACACGACATGAAAAGACACAAAGATTTTAAAAGACTAAAAGTAAAATGGAGACACGATGAAACTTTAAAGTTCACTCTTGACTTTGGAAATAGTAGTTTAACAAAAGTCAACGTCCTCTTATGTTCTTTTCCTGAGCTTTCAACTGAACTCGACTCATCAGTTCATCATGAATCTGACACATGAGCTCAGTGACTGTAAAGATCTCATCATGTTTAGGAAACATTTCTGGCCCTGAGTTGTGATTGACTTGTCCTCGACACACACGCGCTGAGTCGGAGGTACGTACATGGTGACGAGCGAGGGGTTCCCGGTGAAGGCCTGCTCCGGGATCGACTGGATGTTGTTGCTGTGAAAACCACTGAACAGGAGACAGAAATTAGTTTCCCTCCTTCCTTCATTCCTGATCTGTTGACAACATGACAATGTAAAAATACTCCATTACAAATATACGACTTCCATTCATAATATTACTTAAATAAAAGTACTAAAGTACGAGTAGTAAAAGTCCTGGTTGTGCAGTAAAATGAGAGTGATGAGAGCAGCATTTTCCTGTTGGAGCCTCCAGGTGGCGCTAGTTTGAACTACTTTACATACAGTCAGCTGGTTCAGTCCAGTGGTTCAAGCTGAGGGGTCGGGCCCCTCCAGAGGTCACCAGATCACATCCAGTACTGATACACAGATCTATATTGTATCGCAGTTTTTTTGCGAAATATTCGATACTTTGACTCTTTGAACCTTGAACAATTATTTAAATGAAACCATGTGAGGAGTCGTTCGTCTGTAAACGACAACAGCTGCTTCTTTACGTCACAAAACAAACTGGTTGGGAGACGTCAGTTAAATCTTTGACCATGTGACTCACAGTTCTTTGAGGTGACCGAGCGAACGGACGGCCGTCGGGAACTCGACCAGACTGTTGTAGTTCAGATCCCTGAGAGGAGGAGATACAGACGACAGCAGCTTAGTGGGAACACACACACACACACACACACACACACACACACACACACACGGTCAGCTCCGTACTGGGATGGATCAGCTCTGTACTGCAGAGACCAGCTCGTCGCCGCTGTGGGAACGTCGGCTTCAGACTGGAAAAGCGTCTCATGTAAATGTTTGTGTTCAAACCTGATGTTTAGCTTAATCTTTTTTTCCGTCTCTTCAGTTTATTAAAGAAACATTTAACTGCGCCTCGCTCTTTCTTTCATCACCAGCACAGACTAGAGCATTCTCCCAGTCTACACATGGCTTCAATTAGGTCCTCTCATCCATCTCTGGGATGCAGGTGGCTATTACACACACACACACACACACACACACACACACACACACACACACACACTGAGTGGAATGAAGCTGCCACATTGTGAAAATACCATTAAATTGAAATTGCTTCAGTGTGTGTCTGACTGTGTGAGTACGTGTGTGTGTCCAGAGGATGATTTATAACAACAATAGCTTTCTGCCAAACTGTTATTGATGGAATGTGGAGGGTTGTGATTGGATGAGAGGCTTCTGATGGAGTCAGTTCAGGGGCTCGTGGGAGATCCAGAGGGTTTTTTTGGAAAATCTTAATTATGATAAAGTCATGCTGTAAATTGTGTGTGCTGATGAGGTTCAGCAGGTTGTGTTGGTGGGTGGGGGAACATCACTGCTCCTACAGATAACGTCAGGTGGAAACTCGAGCGGTTGATCAGGGGACGTGTTCAGATGTCTGCTAGTCTCCTGGTTGTTGTGCTCGTGTTCGTCCTGATAGAAACCTGGATCCCGTGACATGTAAAAACCCGATGCAGAGTTCAGGTCAAGCGTCATCAACTCCAAGTGTCAACAAAATGAAAGCAACTGATGTGCTGAATTTTTCCTTTGCTGCTGTGTAGGAAGGCTCTTTGATCGACAGGTGTCTCGGTCCTTCCTGCAGCTCCGGTGCTTTTCGGGGGTCGAGCCTCAGACGCAGTGTTTTTGGTTTCTGCTCGCCACCGTTTTCGTCACTTACTGGAAGCAGAAGATCCTAATTTGGGTTTGGGTGAAGCGGAGGTGGGCGAGAGGAGGGAAACCAGCACAGCTGAATCAGATCTAAAGCCTGAGTGTGTTTTCCTTTAAGACTGAACTGAGCTTGTTGGATTAATTTATTTCTTTTTCTGTTTTCATTTCCGTTTTCTTCGTCTCTCTCTGTTTGTGTTTGTAGTTTCAGATGAACGTGAGTCCACGCTGCGGTTTATTATTGCTGATCATACAGGTACACAGCCTCCTGACACACACACACACACACACACACGCTGCCTCCGTGTGTGTGTGTGCATGAATAGTAATTATGATTAGCATACAGCCAGGGCCACACACAGAGCCACACACACACACACACACACACACACAGAAGTATTTCCAAATGAAGGCAGCGTGTGTTTGTGTTTTTAAACCTGCTTCTCTGGTTGACTGAGAAAACAGAAACATTTCTATACACACACACATTCCTCAGATTATACGCACACACACACACACACACCAACATAAACACACACAGGTTAATCTGCCCCCGACTCCATCTAATATCCAGAAACACTCCTGAAGAGCAGCGAGTATCTTAACTCCTGAGTTCAGTCGCCTAAAATCTGATTTAAAATCACTGAGCACAAACATCGAGTGGAAAAGTGCTAAAGAACGAGTGAAATAAAAAGGAGCGACGTCAGTCTGCAGTTGATGCAAAGGAAGCTTGTCTATGTGGCTGCTTTTCAAAGTAAAAGTCAAAGATTTGGAGAACATAACTTCACTGAAAATGAATAATGTGATTTAATTAAATAGATGCAGATACAGATAAATATTATGTTGTTGATTTCCTTTTGTTTCTATTGTTATTTCATTAGTTTAAATGTGTGTGAGATGTGTCTTGTTGACTGAGCAGCTCTATCAGGACATGAAAGAGGATTTTTCAGTTGCCTCATGTTTAAGTGTTTAAATTCAGAAATCCTATATATTATCATTGATTGTGTTCGATCATAGAATCTGATCCACATCTGCTCATCGACTCTGAGTCCTTTTGAATCCCTCATCAAATCTTTGAGGTTGTTTGTTTCATGTTAAATACGGTCGTCTGAAGTCATGTTGTGTTTTATCGAGTTCCTGCTGTGTTGAGAGGGTGGAGGCCTTCGAGGCAGATTTCATCATCGCTGTGTGACATTCATTAACCCCGTCCTGACTCTTTCTGCTGTTTTATACAGACGCATAAGTAAAAACTGCACAGTAGAAATCATTTTTATTCTACTGTATCATTCAGCAAATATTAACTTTGGACGTTTGGCTTAATATGACCTGAAGGTGAATGTGTTGTTGAACAACTGCATTTTGTACTAAAATGTTTAGAAATGAAACATATGACTGTGAACGCAGCCTGAGTGAAGCACCTGTTTGTTGGGTCAGCAGTTTCTTGGAGATGGCAAAAAAAAAGAAAGCAAAAGAAAAAAACCTAAGAAAGATTTGATTTGATTCAATTATCTTAACAAGCAGCTGATGTTGTGTCATGTCGTGTCGGGATGTTTTAGGTGACTTGTTGGCTCTGAAGCTCAGAGACGAAACTGAGGAAGAGAAAAAAGACTCGGCAGCATCTTTGAATAAATCCTGTTCAGTGTTTTTTACAAGTGTATAAATTAAACCTCTCTCTCATCTCCTCACCCTTCGGTCTGACCCCAACTCAACCCTGACTTCTCCGACTCCTCCTCAAAAACACACACACACACACACACACACACACACTCAGAAACTCACAGCGTCTCCAAACTGTGGAGTCCGTGGAAGCAGCTCGTTCCCATGGAAACGATCCTATTGTTGTTGAGATGCCTGTAGA